>VZTZ01048573.1:82658-517319 GCA_013400955.1 Drymodes brunneopygia | reverse complement strand
AAACCTTCCCAAAACCTTCCCAAAACCTTCCCAAAACCTTCCCGAAACCTTCCCTTCCTGAAACCTTCCCGAAACCTTCCCGAAACCTTCCCTTCCCGAAACCTTCCCGAAACCTTCCCGAAACCTTCCCTTCCCTCCCCCTCAATATTCACCCTAGTTCCCAATTTTTAGCCTCATCCCATTAGTCCTAGCTGTGCCACATTAAATCAACAGCGCACTACTAACTACAGCTTTCTGTATATAATTGTATAATCTCTCAGGGAACTTGGAATCATGTCTTTCCTGTGTTTATTTTTATAAAGGGAGCTTGTTCAACTGGCAATGCTGTAAAACCATTCAGAGAGTCTGTCCACTCCCGCTATAGATCACCAGTCCTTGCTTCATAGGATATCCTGTTACACTGCCCTCCCAAAATGTCAGGGCCAGCAAAAAAAAATGAGTACTTTGCATAGCAAATAGTTTTTATGACTTACAGTTAATGGACCTTACTATTAATTGGCAGAATTACAACTCCTGTTTAGTTGATGAAAGTAGCTGTCTTGAAAAGTTATTAGGCTTCCTTTTGTTCTTGCTTCCCTGCGTTTTTTTTTCTCAAGATTGATTACACACTGACTCTTTGAACTTATATTGAATGTTTCCTTTGAGGATCTATTTGCATCGTGGTTTCATATTCTTTCCTAGCCTTTCAGTATTCCAGCATTGTAGGGATAGTAGAAGGAAAACAATAAAGAAAAAGCAAAATAATTAATAGTCTTGGGAAAGCATTCCTGAAAAATGTGAATTGTATGGTAATAGCAATAGCATTGCAAATATGAATAGTATGAAAAACATGTATGCAGCCTTATCAAGGGTAGATAGTTTTGTGATAAAGGAAAATAAACTCCATTAACAGAGACGTAGTAATTCACAGAGCATCTTAGGTTGTGCAGTGTCTGTATCTGCTGACTATCCTAAATCAATTACTTCAGTCAAGACAGTTCCCCTTTCTCTGGGGTGCGGCTGTGGATGGAGGGAAAGCAATTTATTTCAAAAGCTGATTCAGCATGAAACTCTGCAGGGGCCTATCAATGTACCATTAATAATCAGAGATGCTGTAATGATTATTGGTGGTGGTGTAAATCATTTTCGCAACACTATTTATTTTAACATTATTCAGCAATTTTGTGTTTCCTGAAAGACAAAGAGGTTTTCATAAAATGAAATATGCTCTCCAGCAGGAAGCAACAAGCTGTACAACAGGCTTTCAAAATATTGTTTCTTCTTATGCTGTATATTTGTTTGGGGGTGAAATTAACTATTCAGGAAAAGGAGGTCCTTATCAATTTCATCTAAACCAGTGATATTATAAGCAGACATTAAGAAAATGTCATGCTCACTTCCACTAACTCACCTTGGCTTCAGTCTCCAATAACTCTTCCTTTTCATTACCCTCTGAAGTCTGGTTCTTCCTTCAAGTGAAATTAATAGAAGATCAATCCTGCACGTCTCTCGGTATGCCAGTCTAAACCTCTATTTACTGCCTTCAGAGGGCTTTTCTGAAGCATGATTTAACTTAAAAATAATATTGGTTCATACAAATGCTGATTCAATTATTCCTTGCATTTAATTTAACCACCTTTCCTTTTCTCTTAATGAAAACTCAATACGAATTCAACACAAATTGTTTGGCAGATTTGCTTTATTTGCAAATTCAAAAGCAAGGTCAAAGCAGCAGTAATAAAGCTGTGCCTGAGTTCCTTTTTTACAAGACCTTGATGTTATTAGAAATGGCTTTAAAAATGTCACGAATACAGAGGAGAAAAATGAAAACTAAGAAGTAATCCAGGAGACTGGGAAGCAGCTGGAATGAAATAAATGTTAATTAATACCTTACATCACACAGGCTACTTACTTGTATTGATGGAGCAGAAAAAAGTACTGGTAGAGATAGGTCTGTTTGAAATTAATATTTTTCAAACCTCAAGATCCCATTTTCAGCATGAAAAAAGGACCACTGAATGTGCATGAAAGCAGCTGCATTTTAACAATAGCAAGTCATTTCCCCTCTGTTTTATTTTACAGTCTCTGAAGAGTTTCCACTTGCTGCATATGCGTTTTAGGAAAAATAATCTTTTTTTGGATAGAGAATGAATTTTTCTGAAAACCTTGAGACTATTTTGCTATTAGCATTTTTGTCCCACTAAGCCCTTATGCCTAGTAAAAAGCCTGCTGCTTCCTTCTTGTAGGGTTATGTTACTTAAAGACTTCTTTTCTGTTTGCTTTGCTAGTGATCATAAAACTGTCACCATCAGCAGTTCAAAGCTGGCTGGCTGCTTTTTGCTGTGTAACCCACAGCGATTACAGCAGTGGTTCTCAGCTGTTGCTTCGTACCACGACTGATACGTGTATCTCAAATACAAATAATTTTTCTGAAAATTACAGCAATCCCACATAGTGGGGTTTTTTTTGTGAAAAGGAGGTGTTTTTGAGCCTGCAACTTTGCTGTAAGGCAAGATGTGGGTAACTGAAGTGGCACAACTGGGTTTGAGTTCAGTAAATTTTTGGTTGCCAGTTGACTGGAGATGGTGTTTGAAAAACTCCTCTACTTTCAGCTGTGATTATTTTCATTGACTAAATAGGATTTATTCAATATTATTCCAGAGGCAGGGGCTGCCCCTTCAGCTTTCCACAGCCTGAGACACCACTGCCTCACTTCTCCTTGGGGTCCAAGTGTCTGCAGCAGAGCAGCCTGAGCCTCCATGGATGAGGGTAGGCTGCGGAGCTGCTTAGATGGGCATCACCATCATCACGGTGGGTACTGCCTGCTCCTCTTCTGTAGGGCATTATTCTGAGTCATGACTACAGTGCTGTTCCTGACCTCTTTGGCCCACAGAAAGGCCAAGCAGAGACTCTATCGACCGGCACAGCCTGCTGAACTGGGCAGAGCTGCTGGTCGTCATCCTCATGAGCTCGCTGGTTAGGGGAGTACTGCGTTAGTTATCATTAGTTATTGAAGCCGCCCGGGCCATTAAAATCCACGTAGCAGTCGTTCTACCCACCCTGTCCCTCCACAATTTGAATCACATGATACACTCCCACCTACTTTTTTTCCTAAAGGCTTTGCGGCGCGCAACAAAAGCCCCCGCTACAGAGGTAACCACAAAGGCCGGCAGCTCAGGCCAAGCTGGAAGGGGCGCATTGCTGGGACCGGGTCGGCAGCTGCAGCCCCCGCAATGCACCTGCCCAGCGGGACACAGCCCGCCGGGATAAACATGGATCTCTTGGGGGCCCGGATGACCAGGAGCTGGATCCAGCAGGAATTGGGTCGCAAGGGCAAGAAAAGGGCAGCGGGGGGTGGCTGTGCCTGTGGCGGTCAGGAATGAGGGCAGAAGCGCCGCAGAGGCCTCCTGCTGGCAGAAAAGGGGCCGGGGCGCTGGAGAGGTGACAGCACAGACCCCGCCGGCGACGTGGGGGAGGCGCCAGATGGCCCCGGGGGCTGCGAGGGACGGGCACCGCTGTCCCGGGGCCGGGGCCAGCGGGGAAGGGGGGCACTAGGGGAAGAGGCGGCTGCTTTCGAGGGGTACGAGGGTCTCGGGGGTCGTCTGGGAGCCCCAGGGCAGCCGCCGCACCCTGGGCTCTTGGGCGGCCGCACGGGGTCAAGCGGGACCCAGGCCGGGGCTGACAGGGGTCGAAGCGGCGGGGACGGCCGAGCTTGCCGGGAGAGAGGCGAAAGGATGAAGAGAGGGATGAAGGGAGGAGGGATGAAGGAAGGGAATTGCCGTCCCTGCTCTCAGCCGCTCGCCAGCCCCAGGTAGGGGCCGCTNCCAGGTGGGTGCGGGGCTCCGCTCCAGCCACACGCAGACACCGTGCAGGGAGGGCAGTAGGGCGGGCAGCGGCGCTCAGAGGGTTCTTTCCCCGCCTGGGAGGAGCGCGGAGGGGGAGCAGCCGCTTTTTAGCGGTCTCCAGCCCGCGGGGATAATCCCGGCGCTGCCCTGCGGGAGCCCCCTTTCTCCTCCCGGCCGTGACGGGGGCGCCGGTGGGTCGCTCCGGAGCTGCTGGCTGTGCTCCGCTGGCCCGGGCTGACCTGCCCGTCCTCGGGCCCTCTCGCCTCAGCTTTGTTCTGAGTCCTCCCTCCCCGGTCCCTGGAGCCGCGGGGCGCGTTCCCCTTCCCCCCACCGCTCCTGGGGGGAGGCTCCGGAGCCCTCCGTGCGTGGGGTCGGGGACAGGCCCCCGAAGTGTCCCCGTGTTCCCCGGAGTGCTCCGTCCGCGCAGCGGGAACACAGCGCCGGTTCTCGGGAGCCGCCCGCCCGGGGCTCGTTCCCCGCTCGCGTTCGCCCCCGAGAGCGGCCCCCGCGGCGTGGCACCGGCCGGGCTTTCTGGTGTCCAGCCCTCTTCAAGTTCTTAGAAATAATCGTCTTTGGCTTTGAAGGGCGCTGGGAGTCCTTGACAGCTCGGGAACTTTTAAACCCCTCCCCGCCCCACCACGTTTTGGTTTTTGTTTTGTGGATTAATTGGGTTTTTTTTTCTACTTGGTTCGTAAGTAAATGCGTCGCCGAGAAGAAGCTGGGTGTCTGAGTGAGTGCAGGCGTGTGAAGACAGGGATTTATCACAGCTGCTCAGTGTCTAACGCTGACCTAAAAGCAGTTAAGAAATGCTTTGTTTATTCTCTTTCTTTCCGATATAGTTCAGTAATCGCTGCAGATAACAGGAGAAGGGGTGATAGTTTTAGGTTGAGCACTAATCAGTGAACTGGGGCCAGTGCTTGAGTGATGGGTTATTGGATACAGTTGTGAGATTCCTTGATAGAAAACACTTCAAAGCACAAATGGCTTGGTGTGTGTGCTGTTTGTGCAGGAATAGGAAAAAGCTGTAGTTCTTTGTGCCTCTTTTGTAAACTACACGGAATGAGGGGACAATATTCCTATTAAAAAAAATGGGGGCAGATTACGAAAGCAACCAGGAACTTTAAGAAACTTTAAATCTGGGGATGATGAGGTTGTTTTGTCTTGCCTATCATGCAAGACTGGCCTTCGTTTTAAAACTTCACATAGGGAATTAAAAAAAATTACATTTAGAGGAGACAGACTGTTGTTTTGACTTTGGCTGATACAGTATTTTCCATAAACTAATAGTGAGTGTGCTTGAAGAGACGAATGAAGTAATGGAATAAGACTGCAGCTCTTCTCCTCCAGTATGGTGTCCCACACTACAGTGATCTGTAGTTCAGATGTGAAGTTATATGGCCTCTAATACATGGAGGCTGACATGATACAAAATAATTATGCTTGAGTAGTGCTCAAGCTGGAAACCTGTTAAAGTTACTGGTTACAGTGCTTGCAAGTTTCAAGGAGTGAGGATTAAACCCTGTGTTTGAGACATGGAACTGAGCTTTGTTAGTTGTTACGCTACAGCTTTTTGCCTTTTAAGTTCTCATCAGAAGAAAATACGCTAAGATGGAAGGACAGTTATCTGCCCCCAGGCCCCAAGTCATTCTTAGTAAGAATTGGGATGTTTTATCTGCAGCTATTCATTTGAGACCAGGACCATACTTAAATGATGTGGAAACTTGATTTGTTTCCAGCTGAATTCTGGGGATGAATTGTGCAAAGCAAACTTTTTCTGTCCCTAGCTGGAAGATTAGTTTTGTGTTTATACAGCTAGCGGCAGTATGAATGGAGTTATTAGGCAGTGAACACAGAGGTTTTGTTGTACATGAAATAATGTATAATTGAGCCAGTCCTCTTCTCGTTTTCCATGGCTATTTTCCTCAAATAAAGAGAAAATAGAAAACATTTTTTTAATCAGATACTGAAACAATAGTCTTGATTATACTCAATAGTTACAGAAATTGAATAGTTTTTGTTAATCTTCCCGTTTATCCACGGAAGTATTGAAAATTACTTTACATGTCAGAAATAGAATTGGTTGTGCATTAAAAAGGTATTTTCATAGCAGGAATAAGTTACTGCGGCTTCATGTTTGATTTATATGGTATAACACATGTGACATTTCATGGCTTATAACAGCATAAACCTGTTTTGTTTTTCAGTATATGCCTTGTCTGTAAAACATGCCTCAAGGGATCATGATTTTAGGAGTAGCAATATGAATTCCTTGTACATCAGCTACTCTTTGGTGTGTCTACTTTAGCTCAGGTTTATTTACTTTATTCTTCGGTGAGAAGGTACATACCATTTATTTTTCTGGAACAAGAATAACCACTATCTGTGGGCAATATTGCTGTATGGAGGAAAGAGAAAAGCCATCATCTGACAGATGATAGAGTGTTTTGAAGTGTCTTGTACAGTGGTGAGAAGAGCAGGGTTTCTGAAAAGCTAATCAAACCAGAGCAGATACTTGGGTGAAGAATTCCAGAAGAGCTGATGGTGGCAGGGTGTTTCAGTCACTGTATTGGTGTCACCTGGACAGTGAATTAGCTTTCGTGCCTTTGCAAGTCTTTGCTTTTTGATTAAACTTCCTGCACGGACAGTCACATCTCAGTGTACTCTTTGTTCTTTTGAGCAGTCCCAGAGCACTGTCTTTCAGAGTTCTCTTGACTGCTTTGTGTGAGGAAGGAGCAAAAAACATTTTTGCAGATAATTTCGGTCTGCTCTTACAGGCTTGTCCTTAGGTGGTGTGTACTTACTGTTTTCTTGTAACTGGACTCGAATCTAATACAGGTTGTGTAATACAACTCTTGGACTTTTCAGTTCAAATGTGATGTATTATTACTTCCTGGTTCATGTGCTAAAATTATTAGACAAGTTGTGGTCATCACTTTTGACTTGTTTTTATTTTATTTTATTTTTGCTTGCATAGGATCCTGAGCTACAGGCAGCGTATCGCATGAATTACACTACTGGTGTAAGTTACTGACCAGGCTGTATGTGTCCAGTGAGTTATGATACTAAGTTTTGTTAGTTATCTCAATAGCAGAAATACATTCATATGCACTACTGATGGGGCGTTTACTGATGGGTTTTGTCAGGCTAATTTCTTAGTTCTCTATTCTTAATGGCATTCAGTATATGGAGATCATTGATAGGATCAGATTACAGATGTCTTCCAGTGTAGGATATAACTGTGCTTTGCCTTCAGAAGCTTCCCTGTGCAAGGAGTATGACGAGGCTCAGGCTGTCACTGCTTATTCTCTTGAAAGAAAAGGTGGAGGTAGAGGGTGACTATTAACTTCTCCGTATGGAAGGCTGACATGCACAATACCTGTAATCTAAGAAAAATTAGTGTCTCGACTGGGAAGTAAATTGAGGCACCTTGAGCCTTAGCTCTGTAGCAGAACTGCCACAGCGCTTACATTCTCTCCTGAGAACTTAGTCTGCTGTTAGAGGTAATAATGAAAATAACCTCAAGTTACACCAGACTTATTTGTTCAATTTTAACCAAATGTTTCCTTCACATTTAACTATTATTTAGATCTAAGCCAACCTTTGGTAAAAGCTGTTGTTTTCTTAACTGGTAAAGCACAATTGTTTTTCACCACTCCTTTGAAAATTCAGATAACTGAAATATTTTTAGCTACTGAAGGATGTAATTTCTTTTGCCACAAGAGGAACCAAAACATTTGGGAAGAAATTAAGAAATTTATTTGTGCAAACAGCTGGAGATCAAAATGGCAGCCTTTGTGCTGATTTAAGCTGCAAACTTGAAGTTTATCTTTGGTTTCTTTATTTTTGGCAGGTGAGGTATCTGGAGAATTATTTTGAAGGCTTCTAAGTATGGTAAATATTTGTTCGATTTGCTGGTTTTTATTTGTGTTAAGGATTTATAGGTGTCTGGAATTTCAACACACTGTGAATTAATTTTTCCTTTCACATACTGAAATATTCTACCATTGAACTGATGGTGTTTTCTGGGTCTAGAAATGACCCAGAATGTATGTTTTTTTTTTTTTTTTGTGGACCTCTCAATTCAGCAGAATTTTAGTTACTCCTTCAAGATTCTTGGAGCCCCTTCCTATCTTTTGCTAACAAGTAGAATATCTTTATTCTAACAGAGATTTGGTAGCCAAATTCAGTGATAGGGGACAGTGTGTGTTTCTATTGAGTGTAAAGCACAATATGTCAGGTCTGTTAAATATTTTGGTTTGAATATTCATTATACTCGTGCCACTTGCATGCTTGAACTGGTTTACTCTTATATATCTTATATATATCTTTTCAAGTTATGTTTTAGAAGCAGAAAAATTGAGTGTTACTCAGTACTTCAGCTGATGGATCCCAGGTTTCTTGGGCATGTTCAGTGGCAAACCACTTTGCTCGTAACAAGTATTAGTTGGAGAGCTTGTGTATGTAATGGGTGATGCATAATACATCAGAGTATGTTAATAGTATCCAGTGAATGTTGGAATTGATTTCTCGATGTTTGTTTTGAAATCCCATCGTTGAAAAGGTCAGTATCAAGTGATGCTGAGGAAAACCATTCATCTGCTATAGACTTGCTGTTGTCCTAACAGAGCAACAGGCAGATGTGGGGACTAATGTGCTAGAAGACAAGGCCTGAAAAGCTTGTTTTATTTTGAAACTTCAAGCAGCCTTTGGAAACACTTCTTTGAGAAGTTCTTCTGCCTCATTACATGTGAATGAATAAATGAAATCTGAACTTGTGAATTAGAAGGGGAGCTTTACTGGCAATGTGGCGTTTTAGTTTGTTTTTCTTTAGCAGTTAGATCTTGCTGATGAGTTTTCTATAGAATGTTGAAATTCTCTGGAACTTATATCAGCAGAGGTTTACTGCAGTTATTTCCTGGGAAATAACTTTAAAGCTTGTCTGCTGCTTTGAATGCTTAAACAGCTGCAAACATGGACAAGAATACATTGCTTCAAATGAAGCTTTTGATTTCATGCTGAATTTGAAGACACTCTTATCAATGTTTTTTGCACATGGAATATTGAAGTTTCTTCTCACCTCTGTGTGCCAACTCGAGCTGGAGTGGAGCTGCAGTTAAATCTTAAGTCATATTTAAAGAGGATGTCTTGTACCTTTATGCAAGTGGTTTGGTTACAGTTTCAGGTTATTTAACTGAATAGTAGGAGAAGGGTATTTGCATTGCAAGACAAGCAGATGTGCGAGCCATGTGCTTTCTATCCCCCCTTCTTCTGGCAGAAGGAACCAGGAACTAGCATTTCAGCAGCTTTTTTTTTCCCTTGATGGAGGAGATTGTCTCCTTCTGCTCAGCCAGGTTTTTTCTCTTGAAGCTTTCCCTTCCAATCCTGCAGATCTTGTGCATGTTCACTGAAGCAATCGCTGTATGTTTATAGCAAGTAAAGAGCTGTAAAGCTTGGGCGTGCTAAGTGTGATATACCCGAAGGCTGAAATGAGGAGCTACAAATGCCTTCCAGAGGAGTGCCTTAGAATGCACTGAGGTATAATCTTTCAGCCCTCACATGAAGTGTAGCTTTTATAACGTTTGCCTCTGTCATCAAGCACTGTTCATGCTCTTGTAGACTATCCTGGAATTTCAGATATCCTTTTATTCAGGGTGGGTAGCTCCACACAAGCACATAGTGAACATAGGAGCTACACCTAGTTATAACTCAAGGTATTTATGCTGTAAAGACAGACTTTCATGTCTAGTTGCTGAATTTCTGTACTGGATTTGCACTGATAATGACAAGAGAGGCTTTCATGATGGTGGACTAATAAGTGGTTAAGTTTTTAGCCTTAATGATTTTTATTATCCTGAAAGCTGCTTCTGAAATCCTGCTGTAACATCATTTGGATTCTGATCTTGTTTTCTAGAACACTTGCCATTTTACTGGAGAAGGTGTGTGCTTTGTGAAATGTTGTTCTGGTTGCTGTACTAAATTCTGAGGGCCTTGAAGCTTGCATGGATCTGCAGCTTGCTGTTATGCTTGGTCACTCAGCTGGCTGAAGCATTGTCTGACTAGTTGGCTTCATGCTGGAGCTGGTTTAACAGTCTTCAATAAATTCTGCGTCTTGGAGGGTGATGGCAAGGTTCTGTTCAACGGGATTTAGAACTCTATTTGCAAAAACTGGGGAGAGACAGGTAATACTTCACAGAGGGGGAAGAAAATTCCAGAACTTCTGTTGTCTTAGTGGCTTGAAATGGACTAAATGTTTTACATTATTTAGTAAATTGGTCCAGTTACTATTTCTTTGAGTTATTAATGAAGGACCGGGTCAAATATTGTAGCAGATTGAACCCTCATCTTAAAATTCTAGCTTTCTGAAATGTACAGAAATAAATCTTATGTCGAATTTGCACGTTTCTATTAGCCACTTTGTCTCTTAGTCTGAAACTGTTGAGGCAGCAGTGAAATAACCGCCTTTATTGAGTGTGTAGTATTGCTGCTGCCTGTGACAACAGCTGCTGAAAACCCAAATCCATTGCCTTCTCTCCCTGTTCCATGCTTTAAAGTGATGCTGTTAATGTTTTGTGCGCCACTTCCTCATTTGCATTTTCTGTTCCACTTCCTCTTGCTGCAAACTCTCGCTGATGCATTTTTTCTGAAGTCTTTTACTTCCCTTCGAAACTCTCTTCTATGTCCTAGTATTCCCTGTAAAAAAGAAAAACATTATGATGAACTTCTGCTTTGTGTCATTTCTAGTAAACCCACAGATGCCTTATTTTTAGAGAGTGAAATACTTAGAGATGTAAAAAAACTAAACCCCAGCAAACCACAACAGAAACCCTTCCCAGTGCCACATGCATCCCCGAAGAAATTTAAAATGGAGGGAAGTAGATGCAAGACATCAAGTGTAAATCCTTGCCAAATGTAAATCCTTCTTCCCTTAGCTGAGTGAACTGCTTACTATCAAATTTCTTTAAGCCACAGAATGTTGTTTTTGGCAGGAACATCAGAAAGAGTTTTCTTTCTTTAAAACAGTTGTTGTTTGGAAAACAAGCATATGTTTGGCATCGTCATGGATTTCCAAAAGAGTAAAAAGTGATTTTATTTTCAAAACAGATAGTAGAACTGTGTTTTAAGCAGAATCAAATGTTAAATGCTTCTGGAAGCCTAAATATAATAGTGTGTCCATACAGTTGGTTTTCAAGGTTGAAACAACAAGGACAGTTAGCCCCGAAGCTGCTAAATGCTAATCCAAGCTTGGCAAAGTGTTTTTCCTCAGCCAAGTTAGCTGAGGAAGTTAGAGAAGCACATAGGCGGCCTGCAATAATAAAACTTTTTAAAGCAAACTTAAATATTGAGGTTCAGGTGTAAAAAAAAAAAAAAATGCATCCTCATTTTATACTTTTGGTAATGGTGATGTTAATTGTAAGATGTGTGACTCTAAATCTGTAGTTTGAGTATCCCCACTATTACTCATCTTGGTGGAATTATTGCTGTTAATGCTTTTGAATATGAAGCATTAGAAAATATACTGAATTAGGTTTTGTGAACCTAAGGGATGACACTCTAAACAATGAACAGCTTTGATTAGTTGGTCAAAGATAACTTTCTTCATGCCTCATCACAGAACAATAAACACAGCATGGAGCAGTCCGAGTAACTCAAAGAAGTTTGTCTGGGTTCATTCAGTTACAGGGATAGGCTAAGAAAGGGAAAAATCACATGCTTTAGTATTGGGGGGGAAACATCAAGGAGCTTGAACTGTGAGGGTGAGAAGTACGGGTGTTGAATCTAGAGGAATAAAACCAGTGAATTTAATTGAGGGTTACTGAGAGTTGTTGTAGTCTCTTTAAGATGTTTAACCTGATATTTTAGAGCTAAAATATGGAGGAAACATTCAAACAAAAGCTTGTGTGGAATACGAGGCTTAAAGGACAAGTGTTCTTTTGTCAGAAGGGTATTTTTGAGATTTCTAAATTCATTTAGAGAAAAATACGGAAATAAATGTGACTGTAGGAAGATAAGACTGTAGAAATAATTGAATTCCACTGTGGATTAGTTAATTTGCATTATATTAGTAGTGTTCTCTAAAATATGCATTCCATACTTTTTTTGCTCATTTCTGCAGGTGTATAATGAAGTGTTCGTCCTCTTTTCTTGTTCAAAGCATATAGGGCTTGCTGATTTAAATCAGATTCTTATTAGGTGTTAAAAGAAGAACAGACTTGGCCGAAGTGGGAAGCTTAAGCCATAGGTTTTTCTGTAGACTTGAAACAACTTTTGGTGATTCTGGATATAAGAGATGACCTATGGAACAGCCTATAACTAGAAGTTTTATTGCAGAACACAATTATTTATATGTTAACTTGGTAATAGGCCACTCCTAAATAAATGCCTTTCTCAAGGGCAAAATGTCTCTATGCTGTTGTTATACTTGAAAATAAGGTAGTTGTGAAAACCTAGGATCTTGAAAGGGCACTCACCTCTTAAAAAAAAAAGCATGATTCCCATGGTAATCTGCAACAAGATTTTCTAAAATAACAAAGCCAGTATGCATCTGCACTGTGCAGAAAGAAAAACTGTATTATTTGGGATCAGATGGTAGTTTCAAGTGGTACTTCATGAAGGCGGCTTTGAAAAAAAACAAACCAACAAACCCCAAACATCATCCAAAACCTCCAAACAAACAAGGTTATGCCTTCTTGGATGATCTGTTTTAGTTCCCTGTACTTGATGCAGAATTTGCCAGGGGTTTCATTACCTGTAATAACATGAGCGGTTAACTCAAATGATTGTGGTGCTTACACCACCTCAGCCCTCGTTGGTCACAGAGGTCATGTCTGAAGAACTCCATGGGCATTTCAAACCAAGGTCGGGTGTGATAGAAGAGTGAAGAGAATAAAGGCATCCAATTCTGCATCTGGTGTGGCTTTACTTGTGACCTTCCACCCATCTGCAGTGCGTGTGCTGGTGCTCTTTGAACAAAAGCTTAATGCACTGCATATCAGTAGTTTTAATTGAGCCTCCCTGTTTGGTTGTGTGTTATTCCTCTACTGCTCTCTTTGCCAGCACCAAGCAGCTGTTAAATGAAGAGGGAAAGAGGAAGCCATGTGTCACAGCTGTGCAGCTCTGGCCCTGCCCTCTGGGAAGTGCAGTTGTTACTCTTCAAAGCATTGTGTGGTTTCTGCTTTTTTGTATGGAGGTGGGAAGAGGTGGGTTTGAAGATGTACCATGTCTCCTGCTGTCTCTTCTCCTTTCCCACCCCAGAGCAAAGTGGTCAGTAATAACCAGAATATCTGGTTGCTGCCGTTTCCCAATGTAAGCCGCACATTGCTCTGGAGCTGCCAGCTGCTGCCTGGGCAGGCATGACATTGCCCTGGGACATGGCATGCCATTGCCCTGGGACATGGCATGCCTTCTTTGTGATGCATCCTCCTCTGAGTGTGCCTCCGCTCCTGCCTACATAGGGTTAAACAGAATAGCTGCTCTTCAAATGGAAGAAAAATCCTTGCATGTTTATTGGCAGCCCATGCCTTTCAATAACCAGTTGCCACATTTAATGTTGGTTTTTTTCCCAAAAGTCAAGATATTTTGCATTTTACATGATGTAAATCTGTATTTAATTATTGGAAATCTAAATTATTTATAGTTTTCAAAATGTTAATAGGGAAAGGCGAAATTGAAATGGGTGTTTTCTGGTTGTTGAAACCAGAAGGAAGGGATGAGGAAGGGATGAGGAAGGGATGCAGACAAACCAATCCAGAATAGTATAATTTACCTTCAATTACATTATTATGGAGAAATCTGAGATGTCTATATTGTATGTAATAAGTAATTTAGGTTTTCATTGTGGTCACATCATATCTTAGTTACTGTTTCTAAATCTCGTAATGGAAATTACTTCGTAAGATTCTGCATTTGTGGTAGATGCCTGCCTGCCTGTTTTTCTTCCCCCTAGTACAAAATACCAAACATGGCTGCAAATGTCATAGTGAAGTAATCTGAAGGATAGAATTTATTGAATTTATGGGAATATGTAGTGGGAACAGGTAAAATTAGTGTCTTTAGTTACTATCAACTGTTTGGTGTTGAATCTGATGGTAAGGCAGTAGATGACCTGTATGATTTATGTGATTAGGATAATGAAGTTGATGCTTTTCATTAGCCATATGAAAAAAGTATTTTACAATTCCCTTTTATGAAAACAGGTCTTAATTAAAGCCATAAAAATCTCATGGTAACAGCAGGCATGATGGTTTTAAGCCACTTCAGCCTTCTTTTCAAAAGGAGAAGTGGACTGTATTTCACATACTTCTGGATTTCTGGTGATTTGTTTGATCTTCCTAAACTGCTAAGCTCCTCTACACTGAGTGAGATTTGAGGTCACAGATCCATTCAAAACTGCTTTAGTTTAACTGGCTTATACATAAAAATGTTAATAACAAAAAGGACCCAAAACAAAAAACCAAAACTGCCTGTCTCATCTGGCCCTTTAAAAACAGGAGGAAGGACAGAGAAAAACCCTAGAGGAACTGGGATAGAAATGAACCATGTAGTTAATACTAGTGTATACCAGTCTCTTTCAAGAACAGATTTCCAGCTGGGATGTTGAATGGAATAATTCAATGCATAAGTTTCACCTGTTAAAATGCTTTAATTTTTTCTCCTTCCCTTGCCACCTTCCTTATTTCTTTACATGGTAATGTCCTTGATTGAACCCCATAAGTCAGCTGTAAAGAGTTACTGTTTAATTCCATTGAGTTTGAATTTTATAAATGGTGGCTCTTTAGTGATTAATCTGTATGATAACTGTGTCTGATTGAAAACAATTTATATGCTTTTTGAGACTTTAAAACTGGAGGGAAACCCCACACTTTTCACAAGTATCTTCCAGTCTATGTTTTAGTGATGAAACATACTGGTTTTATATATAGAGAGATATCTCTGTCTGTATGTACACAAGGCTTTATAAATAGTGAGAACTAAACTACAGTATTAGCTACATGCATACTTAAGTATGTGCATTTGAGAGAGTTGTTCATGAGAATAGAGTATTTTAGTTGGAAGGGACCTACAGCCATCGTCCAGTCCAACTGCCTGGCTGCTTCAGGGCTGACCAAAAATTAAAGCATGTTGCCAGGGACATTGTTCAAATGCCTCTTACACACTGTCAAGGGTTGAGGCATCTGCCACCTCTCTAGGGAGCCTGTTTGAGTGTGTAACCCCCCCCCTTGGTAATGAAACACTTCCTGCTGTCCAGCCTACACCTCCCCTGGTGCAGCTTTGAACTATTCCCATGTATCCTGTCACTGGATCCCAAGGAGAAGAGCTCAGTACCTCCCTTTCCACATCCCTTCCTCAGAAGCTGTGTAGTGCAATAAGGTCACCACTTAGGCTCTGTTTCTCCAAACTAGACAAACCCCATGTCCTCAGCCAGTCCTCACAGGACCTCTTCCCAGTCCCTTCTCCAGCTTTCTTGAGCCCCTCTGGATGCATTTTCAGACACCTTTACAACCTTCTTAAATTGTGCAGCCCAGAACAGCAGACAGTCCTTCTTGACGTGAGGCCACACCAACAGTGAATGCAGCAGGAAAATCCCCCCTTTTGCCCTGCTGGTGATGCTGTTTGATGCACTCTGGGATGGGGTTTGCCCTCCTGCCTGCCAGGGCTCACTGCTGACTCAGATTGAGCTGTTGCCCACCATGAACCCCCAATCCCTCTCTGCAGGGCTGCTCTCCAGCCACTCCTCTCCCAGTTTATATTTGTGCCTGGTATTACTTCGTCCCAGGTGCAAAATCCAGCATTTGGACTTGTTAAACTTCATGCTGTAAATCATAGCCCAGTGTTCCAATCTGTGTAGATCCCCCTGCAAAGTGCCCTGTCCCTCACAAAAGCCCAAAGCACCTCCCAGTTTGGTATCAGCAGCAGACTCAGTAATGGTGCTCAGAACTCCTGTATCCTGGTCTTTGGTAAGTACAGGAACAGGACTGGCCCTAGAACTGATCCCTGAGAAGCTCCACTGGGGACTGGTCACCAGCTGGATGTAGCAGCTCCATTCACTGTAACCCTTTGAGCTCTGCCCTTCAGCCAGTCCTCCACCCAGCGCACTGTGAACCCACTCATCCTGCACCTGGACAATTTGTCCAGAAGGATGCTGTGAAAGACAATAAAGCCTTCCTAAATGTCCAGAAAAACTGTATCCACTGCCTTCCCTTCATCTACTAGATGTGTGACCTTACCAGAAAAGATTATCAAATTAGTTTATTAGTTAGGACTTTCCTCTTGTGAACCCATATTGACTGTGCCTGATAATTGCATTAGTCTTTAAATGCCTTTCAGTATAATCTTTTCTTCCATAATTTTTCCAAGAACTGAGGCTACATGAGTAGGTCTGTAGTTTCCTCGGTCTTCCTTCATACCCTTCTTGTAGATTGGAGTAAAACTAGATCTGGTCAGCAGGGACGTCTTTTGACTCTGAAGCCCTTTGGTAGATGATGGACAGGGGTGCTGCTGAAGCATCCATTGGCTCCTTCAGAGCTCTGGGATGAATCCCATCATGCCCCATGGAATTGCGAATATTCAGCTGATACAGCTGGTCCCTTACAATTTCAATATCCATAAATGGAAAGTCACTGTTCCCACACTAATAGTATTCCAGCTCAGGGGACTGGGCAGCCCCAGGTCTGCCAGTATTGTGACTGAGGCAACCTGACCAGCAGGTTGAGGGAGGTGATTTTCCATTTCTGCTTCGTGCTTGTGAGATCCCACCTGCAGTGCTGCACTCAGCTCTGAGGCCCCCAACCTAAGAAGGATGTGTACATGTTGCAGCAAGTCCAGAGGAAGGCCATGTAAATAATCAGAGGACTGTAGCACATCATCCTGTGAAGACAGGCTCAGAGATTTGGGGCTGTTCAGCCTGGGGAAGAGAAGGCTTTTTGTGACAGGACAAGAGATAATGGCTTTATACTGAAAGATGGTAGATAGGAAGAAATTCTTTACTCAGAGGGTGGTGAGGCACTGGAACAAGTTACCCAGAGGTGTTGTGGACTCCGCATCCATGGAAGTGTTCAAGGCCAAATTGGATGTAGCTCTGAGCTCCCTGGTCTAGTGGAACATGTCTCTGCCCATGGCAAAGGAGTGGAACAAGACGATCGTTAAAGTCACTTCCAACCCAAGCCCTTCCTTAATTCTATGAAAAAAACACTGAATACCATTGTTTTTAATTCACCCCTAGTAGTCACTAATCATCTCCTACAGGTCCAATGTTGTTTTTTAGACCTCTTGCTATTTATGTACTTTAATAAGCCATTCAAGGGATCATAAAGCAGTTCCCAATGGAAGCAAGCTCCATATCTCAGTTGTGGTTTCTTAACAAAGAGTGTGACCTCTTTGCAGGCCATAACAGGGAAGGTGAAATTTTTTCCATGTACTCAGCTCTGTACCACAAAGTGTCATTCTGTCTGCTAGGGTAAAGAATGTGCCTTCTATTCTCCAGACATTAAATCTGAGTGCTCTTACGTTTTTTCATTTCTCTTTCATCACCAAGCTATAGGGGAATTAGCCATGGAGTGATGCGAGAATGGTTGCTTTCAATTAGATCCAGATGTAAAAATACATTTTGGCCCTGAATGGGGTGTGCTAGAGAGAGCAGCTGCTTGCTTGGTCCAGGCTGTGACCATCTGCATAATTCTGATTCCATGGAATTGAAGTTGGCTGTCAGCTACAGCAGTGCTGAGTTGTTTAGTAGGTCCTTGGTGCTGCTTCCTTCCCTGTTGAACTTCTTTATAGATGTGGTATTTTTCTCCCCTTTTAAAAACCATGTCAGTTCCGTTTAATTTCCACTTTTTTCCTGGAAATTCTGAAGCCTACTAGATTTCATCTATCGATCTTGAGGTGTCTCATTTTAGTGGTTTATGTGTGTGCATATATGGTGTTTTTGGCTAATGCTTTTCAGTGGGGGTTCTGTGGCCTGTGCTGATTCATGCTTCCCTTCTTCTACCACTTCTCTCTAATGTTACAAAACTGTAGGGTACAAACTGCATGACCCTCTACTATTTCTGGAAAAGTATGAGTAAAAAAATCTTAAGTTTTGTCCAGCACAAGGTGAAATCTAGTATTTGCTTTGAATGTTGGCTGTTAGTTATCTGACAGTATTTTTGTATTGATTTTGTCACAAAATTCAGGTATTTTTGTGAAGCATTTAACTTGAAAGTCCCATCACCTAGCCTTGGACTAATCCTCTTAATGAACCCACGGGTTTTCTATCTGGAGTACTTACTCAAAGCATCTGTCTAGATGGTCATGCTTTTTAGCAGTGTCTGCTAACAAAAAGAAGTGAGGTTGAATGCTCCAGAAAGAAGAATTTAAGGGACCTTTCTATTTAAAAAAACATAAAAAAAATTGGTAATTGAAAAACTGTGCTATGTAATGCTGGGTGGGTAACAACTGAAATTACAGAGGTATGCTGTCTGCTGAGGATGACCCATTTTTAATGTTGTTAGATGAGAGTGGGGATCCACTTGAGTAAAGCCATCAGCATTCCTTTTGTGAAGCATGAGGCTCTACAGGCTGGGAGTGGAGCTAGGAGGGAGCTCTTTGCTATTCTGTGAGGTTGTGTACTCTGACCTTCTGGAGAAAAGTGCAGGGCTGTATTGGGAGAAGGAGCAGGCTTGATAGTACAGGAGACTGGTGCTGTGATACTAAGATTGTTATCTGTGAAGAATTTAGGGATGGTGAATGCTGCCAGCAAACCTTTTCAAGTCTTTGAAAACATTTTGATATTGGTATCCCATCTGAAATCTGTTCCTTCTCAGAGGCATTGACCTTTTTTCTTTCCTGGGGGTGGAGTAACCCTTTCTTTTTTTCTTTTGATCCTTTTTGGATCAAAGAGAATAGCGCTACTTCCTGGTTGTTGTGGTTGGTACTAGTATTTGTTGTATAATCTTTGTTTGGCTTCATTTGCAGTAAAGAGTCAGTGCTGACCATAAAGGAGAGAGTGTAGTCCTGGGGAAGCCTCTTGTTGAGACACCAAAGAGGTGATAGATGTAGGGATGATCATGTTTCTTATCAGCAAAGAATGTCTGACAAACCACTGCTGTTACTGACTGGCTTTTAGGCTTGATGGGCTGGCTTTTGTCGATTGCAAAATCTCTGATCAATTGTTTAACCTCAGAGAAATTCCACAGGATGTTTAGGATTTTGTGCGCCTGCAGTTTAAATGGGTTTCCTCTGTCCAGTACTGAAGGACTGCTTTACTCAGTCAAGTAGTGAGTATTTTTACCATAATCCAGTGAGTGAAAAGGAGTAAAAGAGACACCAGGTACTCCTCACAAGTTGGATATTTTTGATTTATCTACCTGTGCTCTAAAGAAAAACTTGAAGAGCTTGAACTTGTTCATTCCTTGGAAGGAATTGGTAGCAAGGGATACACTGAGTGTTGTGACTAAGTCCGACTGTTAGAGTGGTTCTCAAGAAGATGCAGAGTGGGAAATTGTCCATTGAGGACTTGTCAAAGGGCGGATTGCTCTCTGCGCTCCAAGTACAGTGTTTATCCCAACTAATTCTGCATTTCTGGATGCTGTGGAGATGCAGAGTTTGGACTAGACAACAGCAAGTGAATCTTTAATTAAAGAACACCTGGAAAACATGAGCTGCCATGTCTTTTTGTTGCTTCTGTTCTGTGTCCAAATTTAAGACTGGAATATGGAACAAGTCTAGTTTAAAGATAAGAAACTTTTGAGTTGTCTTGATCAACCCCATGAAAGCTGCTTAGGATGTGCTACTGAGAGGCTCCTTAGTTTTAAGCAATTGATTGTAAGGCTCTTTTACAGAAAAGCCCCCATCCCACTGTAGAAGTACTTAAGATCAAGGGGGATCTAACCACTAATTGATGTGTGGTTCTACTCTTTGAAGACTTGAGAACCTGTCTGGGTTTTCCAGATGTGTGTTGCAGAATTAGAGTTTCCAAGATTGAGTTTCATGCTTTTAAGACTGAATACATGCACGGATTTTACAAGGCAAACCAGTATTGAAGTTTTAAAGCACTTCCTTTTTTGTGTGTATGTATTGGTAAATTCAGTAGTTTAGCTGAATTTAAACTATAATGATAAGCTTTGGATCTCCGCATATGAAAGCATGTTTTAAAAACCCTCCCCCCACCCCTCAAAGCAGACTTCAAAAAAAAGTCCTTTTTTCACCATTTTCATGATGACCTGCCATTTGAATACTTTTAATCCTCAATCTATGTAAAAGTTATGTCTTGCATTAAATCCTTTATGTTTTTTTCCTGTGGATTTCTGAAGTAATCCTCTGTGTGCCATATAGCTTGTTCTTCAAATTGCTTGCCTATAATATCCTCATTTCTAGGAGTTCTGTTTAGAAGGCTTTAAACCATTGATTTTAAACAAAATTCAGCAGGATATAAATTTATTACCAGAAATCAGTGTTACACATTCTGCATGTCTAAATTCTTATCCTGTTGAAACTGCTTAGTACTTTCTGTAATTTAGTCAGTGAATGCGTGAAGTGGGGCACTTGGCAGAGGAATCAGTCATGTACTTGATAATGAGTAAGAATCTTATTATAATGGCCTTTGTTTTGTTTTTTGGTTTTTTTTTTTCCTCTTGGGGATTTCATGGGAAAGAAAGAAAGAAAGAACCCATTCAAAAGGGCATGTGTGTGTTTTCACAGTTGTGGCAGTAGATAGGTATTGATAGACTGTTGTGATGTACCAAAACACATTTTCCTTTCTGTATCTTGTGTTGTGTTTTCTTTGTAGCTATGTATCTTAAATGTGGAACACATAGTTAGAGAGTC
Organism: Drymodes brunneopygia; assembly: GCA_013400955.1. NCBI lineage: Eukaryota > Metazoa > Chordata > Aves > Passeriformes > Petroicidae > Drymodes > Drymodes brunneopygia. The sequence continues at coordinate 496,695 of VZTZ01048573.1, read as the reverse complement.
CAACATTTTGTCTCTGGCTTATCCTGGGCCTTTTTCACTGTTCTACTTAAAAAAAAAAACAACATAAATCTGATTACAGAAAAAAGATCTAAAACTGCTTGACATTGACCACATTGTGATGTTTTTATTTAACCAGGTAAGGATTTATACTAAAATATATGTCAAGATAGTTGATTTGATTTGATTTCGCTGTAAAAGCTGAGATTTGTCCTCACTGTGTGGTAATTCTCAGCTTTCTTCCCACCCCTGTATAGATCATATATTGTTGATCTGAGTGAGGAGTTCATTCATTACAGGATGGATTCAGGGCACCTGTTTATGTAGTGCAGCACTGCAGACAATGTGTAGATGTGAATGATGAAAGTGCTAAACTGCAGTGCGTGGACAGAAATGTGCAGCTAATTTGGGGAACTCAGCACTTTATAAGGTGCTGTGGAAATACATTCTTAGCTACCCTGGTAGTACTAGAGGGTTTAAGATCTATATAAAGTTCCAGTCACCTTGTAGTACAAGCGCTTTACAATGTGTGTTCTTAGTGTCGTGCTATTTGCTCTAAAGCAGATTTACTGTTTCCTGAACCACAGGCGTGCTTAAATCGCTGCTGGTTGAAGTCACTTACAGAATCACAGAACAGCCTGCATTGGAAGGAATCTCAAAGAACATCTAGTTCCAGTGCCATTGCCATGGGAGAGCACCTTCCACTAGACCAGGCTGCTCAAAGCCCCATCCAACCTGGCCTTGAACGTGTCTGTGACTTCACTGGGCAGCCTGTTCCAGTGTCTCACCACTCGCATAATGAAAAAGTTCTTTCCAATATGTAACCTGAATGCACCCTCTTTCAGTTTAACGCCATTCCCCCTTGCCTTTTCATTACATATCCTTGCAAAAAGTCCATCTCCAGCTTTCTTGTTGGTCTCCTCTTGGTACTGGAAGTTGCTGTAAGGTCTCCCTGGAGCCTTCTCATCTCCAGGCCCCTGTCTTCATAGGACAAGCGGCTCCAGCCCCTCTGATAATCCCTATCACTCTCCTAGAATCCCTTCAGCAGATCTACGTCCATCTTGTGTTAACGTAGGCTAGTAGGATCCTGTCTGACATAATTTAGTTAGGATTGTGAAGCTGTGTTTGGAAGGCACTTTCCCTGTACGGTACACCTACCCTGTTAATGAGAACACGAATGAATTCTATGTATGTGGGCCTTTATAATGTGTCTCTTCAAAGCAGTTTTTCCTCTAAGCGCATAAACACTTACGTGAGGACCAAGACCTTGACAAACTGGTAGATTTTCCTAGCAAGGTAACTAGAGGACAATATTTTATTTGGAATAGGTGGTTATTGCACCTATTGAGGAAGGAAAGTGAGCAAGGCAGGTGGTGACAGTGAGCAAGCAGGACACTGTCTTGCCTTCGAGAAATCTGTTGGTGACTTTAACAGTGTCTTGCCCTTCTAGATGTCTTTATTATAAATCCTGATTTATAATTGTGTCCTTGAGATGAAGAAGTTCTTTTTTTCTCTTGTAAATTTTAATTGTCTAAAATATTTAGGCAAAAAAATGCATAGTAGCACCCTTTAAAAATATGGTAGTAGTATTAGCCTCCTATATACAAGTGATCTGTTTTAGAGATCATTTTTATACAGTTCTTGCAGAAAGGACATTTACATCTTAACCACAAAAAACCTTAATTTATAAAAATTTAGTGTATGTTAATCTGTAAGTCACAGTGTTGTCTTGATCCTAGGAACTGTAATATTTTCATAGAAACATCTCACTACTAAATTTTTACAAGAGATTCTCATTGCCTTTTTTAGTCTGTTTTAGTGGGTTTCTGTTCAGTAATATTTAATTTGCTGTGAAGAGTCTCAGAGGGATTTAAACCTGCTGTTTTATTGTGCATTACTGTAGGTCGTTATTTCATTTTTCCATCCCCACAGTCTTGAAGTGGGTAAATCTTACTTTCTCTGCAGATATTTCTATTTAAAAATTGATTATAAAATAACACAAGCTATTTTGTTACCTTGGAAAAAGCTAAGCTGTAACATGAAATATTCAGCACAAAACAGTTAAAACTGTCTGGATTCTACTCATGCATATTTTACTAAGTTTTTTTTTTAGCTGGTCACTGAACTGAACCCCATTTTTTATGCACTTTTAAAATTATTCTGTTGCTGAAAGACTAAGTTACATTTGTCTTTGTTTGCAGAAAAAGCCACCTGAGTGTGCTAGGAAGTTAGAGAACAGGTATCTTCTCAAACGTGTGAACAGTACGGATATTCTGCACTCCTTTTTAAATGGTGAGTTGTTCAAAAGAGCTCTTACTGAACATTCCTTGTCACTTGCTTTGCATTTATGTGAATCTATTACAAATAGCTTTGAAGACCGTGGTAATTCCCTCGTACTGAAGACCTGTGATGAATTTTGGAAACTTGTCCAAAAGGTTTTGAGTTAGCCTTGGGAAGGAGGTTTATATTTTTGTGATATTGAAGGTGTGCTATATTAGGCCCTGAAACAAATGTCAAAAGCATTACTAACCCCAGGAGACTGACAGCATTTAAATACTAATCTTATTGTGTAGAAAATCAAAATAAATTTACTTTATTCATGGTTGTTCATGAGATAATGGATTTATAAATTTCCATCTGTTAATCACTTTTACCCTGAATAATCTGTACTTTGTCGATGTATTGTCTAAGAGATTTAAACTAAATCTGCAGAGGTTGAATGTTTGTTTGCCTCAAAGTACAATGGATAATAAAAGATTTCTATTTATGGACATTAAACTAGCTGTGTGGGGGAATACTCCCCTGCCCCCAATCTCTCTCAGCTGCTACACTCAGTACCAGGGACCTTTAGATGAGGACTCTGTTGCGTTGCTGGAAGAGTAGCACTTCCCTCACTGTGTGACATAACAGGTGGGACACACCTGGGGATGCTAATGTAGGACTACTGCCAAAGTGCAGACAATTTTGTTACAGTAAGTAAAGCTGGTAAGCCTGTGTATATGTGTATTTACAGGGGGCTGCAGCTTGTTGGCTTCTGCAGTGAGAGAGAGAAAGCTTTTGAACAGGGGAAGAAGCTGAAGAGCAGATTTGTTTTTCTCCTTCTGAGAGGGTGAGATTAAAAGTAGTATTAGCTACTTACAGGAGAGACTGTTGTCTTCCTGCATTGCACACCACAGTGCTGCCTGTGGCAGAAACCACGGCTGGCCTTGCTTCAAGGTCTCTGAGAACCAGCAAAGTGTGCAGCAGTGCTTTAGGATGCTGTTTTTTGGGATACTGTTCTGTGTCCTAGGGCTGACTCCGTCTATAACCCTGACTATGATCCTTTGCCACACCTTTCCCCTCTGCTGAAATTTGCTTATGCTTATTTCAGTTTTGAGTTCTCAGTATCTGCTTGATGATACTCAAGATGCTTATCAGCATATAGGAAAAAGAAGAAATCTGGAAAATGTGTGCATTCACAATGTCAAGTAGGAAACTGTTTCGAGGAATGAAGGAATCAGGAAGCAATGTGGTGCACACATGAATGGGAGAGTTATGGCAACAGCCTTTGAAGGAGAAGGGTGAAAGAAACTCACTCTTCCCCCTTTACCCCTCTTGCATCACCCATTGAATGGAAAGGTAAATCAATGGTTATGTACTAAAATTCTTTGGAAGAAAGATCTCTTGCCGTAAATGTCAAAATCTGAGGAAGTGTGTCAGGGAAAGTAAGTAGCCTGCAAAGAAGAAAAGGACATATCCAAATGGACATATCCAAGACTGGAAAATATGCTTCACTACTAGGTTATTAGACTAGCATATTGCTTATTATGTAATGAAGCAGTGAATGTTACAGCACTCTTACATTTCAGTTGCATTTCATGCTGCATGGAAATGTAATTGCTTTTATTTGTGGGAAGCTATAGAAATTAGTTACTACAGAATAAGAGCCTTGGGTTTGGAATATTTTACCTAGGTTATATTTATTCATAAAACTTGAGAAATTATTTAGAGATATTTGCTGTTCATTCTCAGCGTAGTTTTATCAAATATTTTGTTTCTTTGTGCAGTTTAAGCCCAACTTTCATGTAGAGTTTAACTGAAGTGTCTAGTATTTAGCTAGTCTGGAGTTTAATGTAACTGAAGGGTGTATAAAGACAATGCTGAACATACTTGAAAATAATCAGTCTTTGAGTTTTTAAAAAAATATTTAAACCTAATTTTAATAAACAAATTCTAATTTTTGGTTGAACTTTGATCATTCATGGATCACAAACATTCTAACCGGACATACAATTTGGAAACTACCTGATCAATAAAATGAGAAACTTGTACTTAAAATAATGGTTGATTTCTACTGAAATGTAATATATTTTCTTTTTAAATTTCTATTCAAAGAATTTCACTTAAAAGTCATAATAAAAAATTTAAACAGCTTAATTCATCTGTTCTGCAAGCACAGTAAGGCATTTGAAATTAAGTCACTCATTTTGTCACTTGGATTATAGTTGTGCCTTGTCTTGCTTCTCTGGATTTCCTACTGTGTTTTGCTAATATAAATGCCCCCAAAAATTGTCAGGTTGATAAAAATACTTTATTAAAGGTTTGTAAAAGTTGCTGATTGCTTAAAATACCATCCTGTGTGAGTACCATATGCTAGTTTTTCGAAACTTCTGTTATGAACCTACAACACTACAGTACAGAAGTGTCTTCCACAAAGAATTTTGGAGAGCATGTCATCAGGAATGAAATACCAGATGCAGGGCTTGAAAACAGCCTCTGATGCTTACCAGCCCCAGCTGTCAATTCATTAGACTACCAGAAGAATTCTTCTGTCATCACATACAAGCAATTCTAAGAAATAAACGTTTACACTTATTTGGCAGATAAAAATGCTGTGTATTCAGTTACATGTTATGAAAAACAGTGTTAAAAATATGTTTGTGATTGCTGTGAGGATAATACTCTTCCAGTCTTTAGAAATACTTTTACGGGGAAAGAAGCTTGAATATTCTTAGTGAGGGTTAAACCAAATCTATATGCCAAGACTTTTTGCCTGTGGTATCTGACTCTTCACTTGGATAACCAGCATCCTTTAACCTTCATGGCTGCTAAATTATACAATTATTTAGTAACTTAAATTTTAGATTTGAAACAAACCATTAAGAATGGTTCCCTGAAGGAAAGAAAGTTTTCAGAACGGGGCAGAGTAAATGTGAAAAGTAGGTTGGGCAGGAGAGAAATAGTCTCTGGAGAATGGTGGAAGGTGTTTGGACGACATGACCAGCCAAAAGCTGCAGATCACTAATTCCATAGCAGTGGATGGGGGGAAGTAGTAGGACAATGTTTTTCCAATGGTCTTCTGGAGGTGGAAAGAGACCTATTAGAAAGGCAAAAATATCGCAGAATTCTTGCATTACAAACAGTAAAGCCAAAATGAGGTGGAACTGGTTTTGGGAGAGACTAACTTAAAATGTGATAGAGAAGTGATCACAGATTTTGACCTTCAGGTTACATGCATTTTCTATGAGCTTTTCTTGTTCTCTGTCTGATTTTGATGTTAGTAGAGGCTGAATATTTGGGCTTAATTCTTGCCTGTCTGGGATTAAACTTTTTTTAGTATGCACATATTTACATTTTACATTTAACTGCATGGAGTTGAATTAAATTGCAGCCTGGAAAAATATATTTGGTGTTAAGAAATTTCTTCTCTTTGTATATTGAACTGGTGTCTGCATTGTGAGAGCCTTAGCATGCGCATCACATATAGAAGCATTCTTTGTTATCACTGTCTGAGACTGGGAAATTTTCATTTCTGCAAATAAATGCAGTCATTGGCCTCTTCTCTGAACTTTTCTGTGATTGGCATCATAATAAATTCCCTCTGAATTATGCAGCTAGTGCGCAGGGATCTGCTTGAAGATGAGGTTTAAATCTTAGTTGCTGGTGCAATGATTAAATAAATCAGTTTCTAAATTTAACTGATGTAGTTAAATTACTTCTTTAACTGTGTGTAGATTAGTCTCCAATGGCTTGATTTTTTTCCATATGTGCTGGTAGTCTGTGTAGATTACATTGATCAGTTTAAAGTGTAGTTAAGAGCAATGTAAGTATTGATAGGTTTGTTATATAATTTGGTGGGGTGTATGAAAGATCCATGTAATTATGGATAACTTTAAATTACAGGCATTGAGAGCTGGAGTCAATGTGTTTGTGCCTACAGTTACCCTGTCAGTCCACAAAAAAACTGATCTCCAGTCTCAACAGGTTTTGCTCGGTTTGATGTGATTCTCAACCTCAGGAAGGGTGCCAACAACCCACGGCATTGCCCACTGGAGCCTCATCACAGAGATGGCAATAGCAGTCCTTTCTCTGTTTAGCAGCCAGCTGGTCACAGCTGTAGTTAAGAAATCTATTCCTCTTGGATTGTGGGATCTCATCAGCTCAATGGGTTTTAAACTAATAATTGCATTTCACAGGAGAAGATTTTATCACCAGTATAACAGCAATGCTGTGAGGGAGGCAAGTTTAGAGTAGATTCACTTGAGAATTCTGCATCCTTCTTTGTTTCTGTTGTTTGTTTAAAGAAAAACAAAAGCATCCTGAACATTAACACTCCAGGATTTACTTTCCCTTTCTGTGCCATTGTTTTCACTTCAACATATTTAGTTTCAAAATCTACTTACTAGTGTTAAGAATGAACATCTAGGAAATCTTTTTGTCCAAAGCAATTTAATGATAGGAAATATTGGAAGTGTTTTGGTCCATTATGCAAAATATTTTGAAGGAAACTCATGGCAAAATTCACTAGTAACCATTGTGAAACTGCGGAGGTGAAAATAATCAGTTGGGTTTTTCTTTCTTTAGAAATAGGTGCCCTAATTGATTTCAAACTGTGTTCTTTAAGTTTACAAGAGACTGCTGTGATCATCAGGATCTAGATGGTTGCCCTTTCTTTTTTAAATTCAGGAATAAAATTAAAGCATACTTCATCAATACTCATTGCAGTGTTATACTTTTACTTGTAAATATAGCATTAACACTGAAAGCATCCTAATCTTTTGTGTGCAGTTTGTGTATTTTGTGGAATGGATAAGGTTGGATGGGGCCACAGTGAGGCATCTGGCACGACCTCCCTGCTCAAGCAGGGCCATCTTGGAGCACATGGCACAGGGTTGTGTCCAGATGCCCCTTGAATATCTCCAGTGAGGGAGACTGCACACCCTCTCTGGATAATCTGTTCCAGTGTGTGGCCACTGCACAGTAACTAAATTCTTCTCATGTTCAGCTGGAACTTCCTGTGCATCAGTTTGTACCCATTGCCTCTTGCCTTGTTGTTCGGCACCACTGAGAAGAGCCTTCAAGATAAAACAGACTGCCCTTAAGTTATCTGGTTGCAGCTACAAGGTAGCCTCAGCTATGCATTAAAACAGTTTAAAAGGAGGCATTTATGGCTCCTTGTACTTAAAAAATAGAGCACTGAGTCTTTGCAGATAGCTTCCTGGTCTGTAGCCTGTCAGTATTTAGTAAGCTAGATGTGTTTTCCTTATTGTTTGGGGAGGGGCAGCATTTACTTCTGAGGATTTGTGGAAAGAGTTGGTGTGCTATGGGGTGTGTTGGAAGAGTTTTCATAATCAAATAAGAAACTTTGAAAAGGATGTTTTACCCTGAGAGTGGGAGTGGATAAGAAAGAGGGAGGAGCAATTACCCTGTCCCATTCTTTTAGTTACTGGGCTCTTTCTTCTGAGAGTAAGAAACAATTTTTAAAATCTATCTCTGAATAGTAAACCATTTCAATAATAAAAAAAAGATGAATGTTTTGTACCAAATAGGGCTTGCTGGCCTACACTGGATTGTAAAACTGCAGAGGTGAAAGGGTAGTTGAAAGGATTAGTTTATCTCTCTCCTCTTAGTTACCCAATGCCTCCAACTCTTGTTGGACCAGCTGGCAACTTCCAAAGTAATAGTGAGACATGGCACTGCAGAAGTGAAGTGTGGAGAGCAGAGTCCAAGTTAGTAGGGGAAAGCAGCTGTAGGACATGTGAAGGACACAAATCTTGTGCTATGTTGGCAACTGGAGCGGATAGTACACACAAAGCAGTGGTGCTTGATGTGAAGGAGGAGATAAAGCACTGTCAGTAGGACTCCTATAAAGGAGGAGAAAGTTGGACTATGGCTCTAAAATGTGGGCAGGGCATTTTATCATCACTATAAAACTGAGCAGCTTCAGGTGTTTGGCTGTGAAATGCTGAGATGCAATTGGAGAATATGAATGTGATAAGTTCAAGATGCAGTCTTCTTGTGTACATTTCATGACTGCTGATTAATGGTAAAGAAGTGTTCTGTTCTCTATGAATTACAAGATCAATTTGGATTAAATTTGGATTTTAGATTGGGAACATAGAGAGAATGGTTCCTTAATTTTTTTAAATCATTTGTCCTTGATTCTATCTTAGTCTTTTGGAAAAGAAAAAAGGGACTTTCACAATTTTCCAGGAGGTAAGGGCAACTACTTTTCTTGAGATATGATGGTGTACCTTTCATCAGATAAGTGACTTCTTGTTCCTGAGGACGCCAATTTTTATCTTGAGTTGCTATCCACGCTTCTGTTTCAGAGCACTGTGCATTTATTAAAAAAAGTACATGTTTAATATTTCATTCTTTAAAAATAAATTTGGTGTTAAATATTTATGAGTATATGCTGATTGTTTCTTTTGGTAAAGAAACTACAGACTTCAATGTGTACCAGGTTAGCATTCACTAAAAGCATGTTTTTCAGAAAGAGATGTAAAGGATACAGACATAAACTACTGACGTGGCTAAAAAGATAAGCAGGGTTTGTAATACACACATGGGACATGTGTTTTCTTTGTTCAGTAAATTTTTTGTTGACCTACTCAGAGTTTGCTGGGATGCCTGTGTGATTTTGGGAAATGTGTCAGCAGAAAGTGACTGAAAATTGCGAGAGCTCTGAGCTCTTCAGTGTCATTGGTTTGTGTTCCTACCAGTAAGATGGACTGGGACTAGAGAGAATGACTTCTGAGGAGCAGCTGAAGGTACTGCGTGTAAACTTGGGGGAAGAGGGTACCTTATTGCTATCTACAACTTCCTTATGAGGGGGGGTGGAAAAGGAAGTGCTGATCCAGCCTGTGTCAGGTGCCTGCTGACAAGATGCAAGGGAATGACATAAAGTTGCATCAGGGAGGTTTAGATTGGATGATAAAGCTACATCAGGGAAGTTTAGATTGAATGTTAAGGAAAAGTTGTTCTCCGAGTGTGGTGGTCAAGCACTGGAAGAGGTTCTGTAGGGAAGTGGTTGTGACCCCAAACCTGTCAGAGTTCAAGAAGCATTTGGACAATACTCATAAGTACCTGGATTAACTTTTGGGTTTCCCTGTGTGGTCAGGAGCCTCATGTGTCCCTTCCTACTCATCACATTCTTTGACTCAAGTAAAGTACTTGTAATATGACAAGATTGGTGCCATTTCGTGTAGGAAGCAGTTGCTAGTCTTTCACGTCTTGTTATCTAGTCGCTTGTGCTCAGCTTGCTGTTCGCCTACACAGCTAAACATTGTAACTGGCTATGAAATGGGAGTTCAGCTTGAATTGCTTTGTTTGTTGGGATTTTTTTTCCTTTTGTCCTGATGCCGTTTGAGTGCTCTCACTATCGCTTCCATGCTCTCAGATATAAGGCTAGTAATTCCATAAACTGCTTTGACTTCTTTCCCCAGGATTAGATCTTTGCGGACTTCCAATCTGATTCCAGCACGAGAAGCAGCTCAGCCAGGAGCAACAGCTATAATAGCACAAATGTTGAAACAGAAAAGGGAAAAAGAATATGTTTAATTAAAGGAAGGAGTGGTTGGCTTACAGTTGTCTTAAAAGGCACAACTTTTTAAGTTGTGTAACTTAAATCTTTTTAAAACTTTTTAAGTTAAGTGTAGTGAATCTTAAGGCAATGACTGGTTTTCGCTTCTGAGAAGGAAGCATTACTCATCATCTGGTTGAAACATTTGTTGCCAAGTACTAATGTGCTGCCAGTCTAGTTTCTGATCCTTCCACAAGCCTTGATGATGCTGACCAGTACACAAGTGGCTTCGTGCCTCTCAGCAGTATAATTGAGATGCTGCTTCTGGCCTTTCTCACGTTTGGAGAGTAAATTTAATGTCAGGGTGTACAGATACTGTAGGAATGCAGGTATTGGGTAAACTTACTGTAATAGGCTTGGTGATGCTCCTTGGCAGTTACAGCCTTGCTGGGTTTAGGCAGTCTGTTCCTCTTTCAGTGGTTTTTAGTTGGCTGTATTGCCAGGATTTTGCCATGTGTTTGACTGCCAGTTAGTAAGGAAGAAGAGATTCGTCCCCAAGGACTGGGAGGCTGCGTGATTATAGGGAGTGAGAGGATCAGGAAAACTCTGACTCTTGTACATTTTTTTTTTTATTCCTTCCTTTTCCATGGAGTCTTCATTTGTAAGTATTGGAGGGAAGCATAATTAAAAAAATACTATGACATATTTTAAACCTTAAGGTGATTATTTTTCTTTTTGACCTGTATTTGCTGCTGTTCTTTCATCTTGTCCTGATAAAATTAAAACAAAATAAAACTGCTCTTTTTCAGCCTTTATATAGCAAATTAAAGCATGCTGAAACAACATTGTAGGATGTATTATGCTGTAGGTCTGGTTTGGATCCAGGATTATATTTAGGATGCAAATTACCCAGATACAAAGTATATGAACTCTTTCAGATGAGTCTAAAACCAAAAGGTTGTCTGTAGGGGCATGTGTGGTAGTGTCAGCATCTGATGGGCCATAGACTGGGACAGCACTGGCTTGGAACAAGTATTTCTGTTTCCCTACAAAAGAGAGTGTATGCAAGATGGACTCAGGATCATCACCAGCAGCTATTCTGCTCTGAGGGTGCTTGTGCTGCTATTGTACCACATAACTTGCTGATGCAGTCTCTGAAGTCTTGGTACATCCCCAGAGGCTCACAGGTGAAAAACCTGATGGATCATGCTGTTCTTTACTGGGGACTTCATGTATTTTGATGGTTTGTGCTCTTATTATTCTCTGTAAGACTATTTTCCTCCCAGCTCACACTTAGCATTCACCCACACTTGGCATTGACTAAAAGAGGAGAATTACAGACATAGCTATAAATCAGTGTGATGCTTTCAAATACTCACTGTTAGGTTCTGAAATTTCATACTCCCTTAGTCCCTAAGTTTACATTTTCAAGACATATTTATATATACATGTCTCAAAGAGAGACAGACAAAAGGTTCCACAAGGGGTATTTTAATGCACTGACTTGAAATAGAGGAATAAAGCAGATTTAAAACATTTAGTGTTATCACTGATAACCTCTGCATCCCCAGTAATCTTAGCTCTGATTTGATGATTTTTAGCTGGGAGAAAAAGTTGCTTAAGCCTCTTCTTACTGATTATTTGTACATGGTAAGAATGGTTTTTTTCCGTGAAGCTGGTTTCTGGAGCACTTCTATCCTGCCAGCTCCATGGAGATGTGTTGATACAATGCCAGATTTCATGGAACACAACTTTCTTTCCAGCCTTCAAGTGTTGAAAGGGGATTTTTACAGAAGGCTAACTGCTGAATTCTGTCTGAGACCCACTATGGTTTTATAGTAGCTTATTTGTCTCACAATGGGAGTTACTGTATGTGTAATGAGGAAATCTCTTTAATGCTGAAAATGAGGTTTTGTACATCAGTGTTACTGTATCAAAGCACGTTACTTGTAGTACTGCCTGACACTGATTTTAGCTTTAACAACCCCCCAAAAAAACTCCAACAGGAAAAATTAAAGAGACATCCCAACTCAACAAATAAAAAAAAAACCTAGCCAAAAAACCAACCAACCAAACAACAACAACAACAAAAAAACCCACCTAAAACACCCCTGACCCCAAACACTACTAAAATGACAAAACAGCGGCAAAAAGAAAAATCTGAGGCCAGCATTATATATATATTGAATTATTAAGAAGATACTGGTGGGCAGAACCTTGATATCTGAATCTGTGATCCTAGCAAGAGAGAGGATCTGTCACAAAAGAGCCGGAAACACCAAGAGAGAAGGTAATGTTTTGTATCTGGGGAGATGTAGCTGTTTGCAATCTTAGTGTGCCTCACTTATCAGTAAAAAATATATCAGGTGTGTTTAGATTTATGTTTTATACTGCAGTTTCATTTCACTTAGTATTCTGTTTCTGGTGAGAGGTAAAAATGGATATCTGCCCATGTAAGTTAGTTTTGAAAAAAAAGGCTTCAGTGCTGATAAGGGCAAGAAAAGGAGTATGATCCATCTTGATTTCTGCTGGACCCCGTGTTACTTGCTTGTGATCCAGTTGTTGGAATACAGGGAGCTCCTGTATTTCTGATAACTGAATGTTCTGCTGTCATCTGTTACTTACTGTTTCATTTTATGAACTGAAAAATTACACATTGCTTATTTCTCATATGTCACACAAATGGTTTCTGTGATTAAGATGTTGATTGTGTAGAAGACAGTGAGGAAGATTACCTGGGGGAGGGAAATAGCATCCTTAGTGCTCAGGTTACTGTGCACAGGCAGGTAACATGTAGGAAAGACATGAAATGCATCCCCAGCCTGGGAAAGTCTCTGACTAGCCTTCCTTAGGCACCACAGTGACATAACCGCTACACAAAATGCTGTATTAACAGGGGGCCTTGCTAAGGCTACCTGTGCTTTGTGGTGATATTTTGAGGGGTTGTGGGTTGGTTTTTTTGTGTTGTTTTTCTTTGTTGTTGTTGTTGTTGGTTTTTTTTACTACTGTCTTGAGTATTGCTTTCTGTCACTCATAGTATCTTTCATGATTTATACGCCAGTCCTCAATCACATGGCACTTTGTGATAATGCTGTAGTAGGATATCTACCAGAAGATGGACTTCATGGGAACAGATGGCACACTTGGCTCAGGATAAAAATAGTTGGGAATTTTCAATTCACTTAGACTCAACTGTTGGATCCAGACACAAAATATTTAGTTCAGCTTTTCCATGAAAGCACCCACACTAAATCTGGTTTTCCCCCACATAGACTAGTTGCCATTTCCAGGTTTTTGATATAAAGTCAAGTGTTGGTAAGAATGTCAAAATCAAGAAAATTTGTGTTGTGGGTGTACAGCTTCACCTTGTGGAACTCCAGGGATGTCACTTTATTTTGTAATAATTTAAATCTTCATGAGCTCTCTGTGTGTTTCCTGACACATACCAGGAAATTTCTGCTGCTGTTCTGTGGCTCTTCAGGTGGATATTGAAGTTTATTTGACTGCAAGGTGTTTTAAGGATTGTGATACATAGTGTGGTAGCTTGAAAAAGCTGTTTCCCAGTGGTAAAGTATTTCCTGCCTGGTGAGAACTGGGAATGGAGGTGGTTTGTTGGTAGTAGAGGTGGAGAATGTGTCATGGCAATTCAACATTAATCTTAAGTGCTTTTTCTCTTCCATCATCTCTATGTGTCATATGTATAATAAATGTGTATAAATTGTGTGTGTATATATAGAACATAAATGTACACAAACTGTACTTGTGTTTATATGCATATATAATATCCAGAGGATTTCTTGTATGGAAAAGAACTATGAGAAAACTTGACACTTCCCTGTGACATTTTGAATTTTGGCTTAACTGAATTATGTGAGAAAACTTGACACTTCGCTGTGACATTTTAGATCAACTGCTGGGGGTAAAAGAGTTTAAGAACAGATTTTCTTTTTCTGGAACAATCCAGTTTTAAAAGGTTTTTCATGGTGAATATGGAAATAGGGAACACTCTGTATTGCCATAAAGTGGATATTATTTGGCATAAAATGGAATCCTTGATCCCTTTTTTACTTTCCTTTCCAATTTAAGGTTAATTGGACTTCTGAGAAACAAATTACTGAATTTGCTTCTGGTTTAGCTTGAGGTCATTGGAGGATCTGAATGGCATGTTGTCCCTGCAGGAGGGCTCCTGAGGCCTCACCAGGTGGCCTTTATCACATGGACTGTGACCCAGACAGTTATTTCGAGCACTTTAAATCCAGTAAGGCTCTGTTAAATGGGATCAATGTAAGTCAGCAAGCCTAGCTGCAACTTGGGGTTTTCTTATGTAATCAAGGCATTTGCTTCTGATAATAACCCTTGCTTTTTGTGAAGGATGAAGGCTGAAAGAAATGTACTTTAAATGGTCTGCAGGAGTTATTTGTACATTATTGTAGTCTAAAACACTAAGAAAAGCCTTGTTTATAGTTGCAGACTTTCAATATTCTATTATAAGTTGTTCCAGCATCAAATTGTCTAAAGTAGTGTAAAGAAATTATGTGATAATGATTCTTGTCACAGGATTTTTCCATTTCTATAGTGTGGATAGAATGTGACTGTATATAACTCTAAACTTTTAAAAGGTATCAGGTAACCAAAACAGGTTTAAAGTAAGCACTGCAAGGTCTTTAATGCTGTAATTCAAGAGACTATTGAAAGAATCATACTTAAAATAGTTTCTCAGTGGTGTATCCTAAATTGGGGCATGAAAAGCCACTCTTTCTCTTATTATTTTAATTGTCAGGTAGATGAAGAAGGAGTTTGTTTTTAATGTTACTTTTTGGACTGCAGTCCAAAAAAATCCTGGAATAGATGGGTAGGGAACAAAGAAATTTCCTTCAGGTGGGAAATATCCTGGTGTGGTTAATTGTTAATTAAGTACCAGTGTTTATTAAATAGCAGTTGTCTTGGTTTTGTCATCATCTAATTTTTTAATTATTATTTGTTGCTTTATGGTATTACTATAGTAGAAAAATTAACAGGTGCTGAACAGGTTGGAATCACTAGTGTTGCAGTACACAGCAAGTTACTTGAACTATGATTTACTTTCAAGTCCTAATTCATCTTAGCCAGTTTGTGGGAATACTTCTGTGTTTTGAGATAGTGGCCTATAGACATTTTTCTCAACTGTCTGGGCTGCTGAGTTTTTCTGTGGAAACTGAGAACTGTGTGGCTCCGTCTGCATAACAAACTCTGCTCACATCTGATTAAGGTTCAAGCCTGTTTCCAGATGACATCTGGAAACATTTCGACCTGCTTGTGGAGGGCTGTTTGTGACCTAATTAGCTTGGTGTTACAACTAGGTCTTTGCTGCTTTGTGACTTTGTTCCTTTTGATTTCATCCAGTTTATACTTCGCTCTGAATGTTACCATTTAGGATACTAAAGGTCAAAACAAAATTGGATTTTACAATCTGCTACTTTTGCACTCAGTGTTTCAGTACTTCTAAATTTTCATACATGAAATCATTGGGTATTCCAAGTACAAAGAGATGAATAATTCAGCAGCCGTATGGCTCACACATGTCAAGATGATACAAAAGGGGGGGGATGATCAATCTAAGTCTTCTTTCCTGTGCTGTAGGACAAAGCACTGCTTCTTCCTCTTTCTTAGCCCTGTTCTGAGTTTCTCCTAGTTCTGGCTGGGTGCTTCTTTTCAAGAAAGAGGTGGTATTTTTAAAGGATAAATGTCACTTGAGAGGTAGACAGTATACTGTAGTAAGGTATTTATATTTTCACGTCTTTCAATTCTGCTTTAAAAACAAAAGGCTACCACTATTTCTTTATATGCACAAGCAAAGTATTTTTAGCTGCTGTGCCAAACTGGACAAATAAAATTTAAACAAGTTCCAACAAATGCATAGTGTGCATCTTTACAGTAAAGGCAAATAATAAAACCAAAGGGAAACAAATGGTGACTCAGTTCAATTCTGTTTGCTTGAATAGGAGACGGGATGATAATAAATTCTTGGCATGTAATACAGAAAGGTCATATGAAAGAAAACTCTGTTTTCAGTGCAGCATAAGTACTTTGTGATTGAAACAAGTCCATTCTTAAGATAGCAAAAATGAAACAAATGCTCTTACATGATCTGAAAAGACATTTTTTTCCTTTCTCATGTGCATGCATAACATTTACACTGTACTTGGTGTTAGTCTAGCCAGTATTAGGTTGAAATAGTAAAATTGATAGTGGCAGTAAGGTATTTATTGGTTTTTTTTAAATGTATGAATGCAGTGGAACAGATGTTCAGAACAGCATGGAATATTCCTGGTTCCCCATCCCACCATCCCTTTCACACCGAGCCATCTGGAGGGGACTGTGAGCAGGATGAGCAGCCATCACGCTAAGAACAAGATTAACGTGTCGGCATCTTTTGTTGATACTTTAAACTGGTCACTGTTTGTTCAGCAGAAAGAAACAATGTGAGCTCTCATGACTCCCTGTGCACTAGGATCATTCACGTGGCTACGGAAAGAAGGCAGAAGAGAAAATGTGATTTATATAGAACATTTAATAAATGTAATGGTTGTCAGACTGGACTTAGACCCATGTGGGCAGAAACCAACTTTTTCCCCTTTCAGCTGTACTGATGTGTGAGTGGCCACCTTTTACCATTAAGCACAGTGTCAGGTAATAGCATTCTGTTAACACAGATTCAAATTCACATATTTGTGAAAAAACTTGTATTACATGCTTTTCCAGGGTGTTCAGTTCAGGCTTTTCATGAACTTCTATTTTTTTTACCCTGAATTTTTCTTTTTTACAGCAACAAGTATACCGTGTGTGGGTGTCTTCCAGTTTGCTCAGCTGGATTACTTTAGTACCCTTTAGCCTTACATCTTTTGAGATAAGGTGTAATGAGTGTTTTGGCTTAATGAACAAAATTTTAGTTAGAGAAAAGACAGCTTGTTGTCTAGAAGCGAGAGGCTCTAGTCATGTGTGAAGGTGCCCTGGATCATCTGTATTCTGATACAGAATGAGTTAAGAAGGGTGGGTGGATCTGATGCTGGCAGAGTGATGGGATTCAATACAGCAAGCTATTGTATTGTGCACTCTGTGAACTTCTGTTAGATTTCAGGTGAGCAAATCTGTTTCTGAATAGATACCTGAGTAACATTATGTGTCAAGGAAGACTAAAATCTGTTAGTGAGGGAGAGGTTGTATTTCAAAGCTTAACACACACAGGTTCAGTGGTACCACAGTGTATTTCTTGCGTTTTTTTGTGTTCCTTTCAATGAAGAGAATTTTAAGGAATGAAAATCTGAAGTCAGATTCAGAAAGGTTATTTGAAAATGGGATACTAAAGTCTGAAACTACTACTGTAGTGCCGTAATTTGAAATTACGTAAATATTAGTGTTTAAAAAAAATACACTTCAGTGTGAAAAATATACTGTGTCTATGCTTTTTCTGTATTTTTATGAAAATTGGTGATCCTGCATTTTGAAGCAGGAGATGAAACTTCATCGTAATCTGTCCGTACTTTGTGATGATAAACTTATTTCCTTAGAAGCTGCTGTGAAAAGTATTGTGAATGGGAAAAGTTATTCTTGGGATTTTGGCTTTGCAATGTTACTATTCTGTTGAGAGGAAAAAGTTAATGCAACAACTTTGAAGTGGTCCCCCAGTCTTCTCTTTTTCATTGAGGCACTCCTACTTGGCAGTGAACTGTAGACACAAGTATTTAAGCAGAAGCTGATGAGACTTGTGGCACTATCAAAGAATGGCAGGTGCCCAAAGATCGTCTTGAGCTACAGTGGACAGGTAATTCAAATGTGGCATTGTAGAATAAAGGGGAAAAGACCCCAAAATACTCATCCTGGAAGTTGTAGAGAAAATAAGTCAATTTCTGACTTCATAGTTGTTGATAGTATTTTAAAGCCTTTTATAATGTCTGTAGTGTCACAGAAAGAATAGCTACTTAATTTTAGGCTGAATCATCCTCAGGGCCTCTTTTCCTGCATTTGTGAAGGTTATCCTTTCTCTGCATGTTCATAGTTAATGCAAAATGCTGAGAACTAAATTTAAAGTACCTGTAAATGTTCTCTACTGTGAAGGTCTGTTTACTTCTTTCTTTCCCAACTTCTTAATTAGTGGAAATTCCCAAATTAATGTGTTCACCTTTTAATGGTTCTGCAGACTTTTGTGTTGCAGGCCCACTGTGTTAACAGGGGTGGCTATTGTTCTGCTTCTTACATGTGTTTTGGACATGTGGAGGGTTGACTAGGAAAATGTACGTCCATAAAATTTTAGATTGCAGATAACCAAAACTAATTACCATCCCTTCTCCTGTTTTCCTGTCTCTTGTCATTGCTTAATGTCTTGATTTGCTTTGTAATACCACTGGACCATGAAATCTGCCCTGAAGATCTCAGCCCATACAAAAATTCTGCCAAATAAAGAAAAGGAAATGAAACAACCATCCAAGTTGGTGAGCCTTCATAAACAGCTCATTGCAACAGACGTTAAGGAGCTCTATTAAGGAAGCAAAATAGCTTTAGGGATTTCTGTGCCCATTTCATCATCACTGATACTTAGATTGGTATGATGCGAGAGGAAGATCACAAGTGGTGGTCTGATAGTGAGAAGAAAAAACCTGCTTTCATTCCAGCCTTGACTGTCATTCCTTTCATGTAGGCCTGGCAATCAGGAGGGAGATCTGTGAAAATGATGGTGCTAGAATTGGCTATATATTAAATTGTAGTGAGGAGGACATTTGCTAGGCATTTCACTTCACATGTATTGTTGAAAGATGTGGTTTGTTGGGGATAAGAAGTGTTCTTGATTTTTAGTTATCCTTAGGAAATAGAATTCGATTACACTTTGTGCATATTTGTATCAAAAGTCTGCCCTTGCATCAGCAAACTCCTATCAAAATCAATAGTTGCATTAAAAATTATGTAAAACGTGAAAAGGCCTGTATATTAAAAAAAATACTGTCCCTTAGGTCGGGATAGCTCTAATAAAAGTAAAGTACTTGGTACTTAAAGCATGATCATGGTTTTAGTAAAACTGTATTTTGTTTTGATACTCATTACATAATGATGTGGCTGAGAGAGGCATTGCATGTTTGATAGAACTTGAATAGCTAGAAGAAGCTATTAAAAATTAGTCTTGTTTGGATGCCTTTTGATAAAAAAAATTCTGGGGTTTTAGAGAGCACTGTTAGACAATAACTGATGGGTAAATATTCTGTATTGTTTTGCAGTATACAAAATGTGGATTCAGATTCTTGTTAAAATGAAGCCAGTTTAAAAAAAAGAAAAAAAACCACAAAACTTCTAAAAGTACAGATGAACGACATTAGATGAACCTTGAATTCAGTGATTTCCAAAATATATGCTAGTTACGGTTTATTTGTTTTTAACTTGTCATTACTGATCAGGTAGTAAATGACATTCAGAGATGACAAGTAGGAAAGGTTCACAAACATCAGATTCTCAGTCGTTTAGGATAAGGAAAAACCAAAAAGGAGCATGCATTAAAGGCATATATTTATTCCTTTCTTTCCATTAGGATAAGAGGGATAGCAGTGTTCACTCTCCATGTACCGCTTTCCTTGTCTTGGGAAGGATGAAGAGCCTTTGGAGGACATGGAGATCTGTGATAATGGTACTTCCATGGGGGAAAAAATGGATATGGGAGAGCATTTCCAAACCTGATGCTTGGGGTCTTTCATATTTCTGCTTTCCCTTCTATTCCAGTTCAGCACATGCATGAATCTTGAAGGTGGGTGATGGCAGGCTATCTAGAATTGCCAACTTAAAGAGGAAAATAGGCAATATTACCAAATTGGATGCCATTCAGAGATGGAAATTGTGTGTTGAATTCACTGTTAGATAAGGGAAAACTTAACTGTCTGTAAAGGTTAAGGGGTTGAAATGCCCTAGATGTGGAGACTGTGATTAGGAGGTAGTGTAGCTTCATTGTCTGGCTTGATGTGAGCAAACTAATGATATTTCTCTGATTTTGATGAGATGAAATGCAGTTCTAGATTCGGACTCTGAAATTCAGGTGAGTGCCTATCAGAGCTTACACATGAGGTATTTGAGCTCACTGTGTCATTCATGTATCTATCAAGAGATGCAGGGATTTGGTTGCTCTCTGGGCTTGTGCTGAGTTCATATGTATGTAGTCATACAAATTTAAGTGCTTAACCTTGAATGGAATCCCATCTGGTACATTACTCATGGGAAGCTGCATAATCAGTCTGTCTCGTTTTTCTTGTCCATAGAAGAAGAATTATGGTATGTTCTCTTTTTATAGAGATCTGGGAGATTCATCAATGAAAAGCTCTAAAGCTCTCTGAAAAGAATATATTCAGGGAGAATTTAGAATTCATGTATAGTAAGCTCTTTTTCATGGTAAAATGTTCAGCTTTGTCATATTTTACTAGAGGATGTAAGGAGAAAACTCTGAAGTGCTTAAAAAAGGAATCAAACAGTGTCTTTGAGAAAATGTAATAAGTAAACATTCACAAGTAGAGAGGCTGTTTAATGAATTGGAATTTGTTTTGTGGTATTAGTGAACATGTAAAGAACTTAAAATAAAGAACCATGAAATTCAGGTGCATATTTTTAGCACTTGTGTAAATTGCAGTGCCATTTTGGGGATGTGAAAGGACAAAAGGCAGGTTTGGGGAGCAGCTGGTAACTTCCAGTTTTTGCTAGTAGCTCAAATATTTGAAAAACCCAACTTGTCTCTTGTAATAGCTGTGCTCTGCTGTTGTTTGGAAAGATTGCACATGGTATTTGTCATCTTTCAAGTTTGTTACTGTACATCTGCTTTCTACATGGTTTTTTAAGAATCTGAGTTGCCAAGGCAGTTTCCGGCCTCTTGCATGCAGTTTAACAGCTGCTGTCCAGGGGAGGGTGGTCTGAATTGACCTGGAGTGATAGTTCTGTGGCAGCGGGGGAAGCATGCAAAGAAAAGCAAAAATGCTTTGATTAAGTCTTTCTGTACCACACTTGCCTCTACAGCAATGACTACTGGGATAAGTGCCTTCTAATTTTAAGACAAAAGGCAAATTGTTATGGAGTTGTTATGCAAGTTGTTATGGGAGGGGGAGAGAGAAAGAAGAGAAAGAGAGGTGAGAATACTGAGGAAGCATGCAAAATCTGAATTTTAATGGGTTGATCCAAGCTAATTCAAGCTTTTGATGTCCCATCCTTTCAGAATGTGTGTGGAAATCGAGTTGCTGATGCCTGGAGGGTTTGGAGAGCAGTGTCTGTTTGTACTCCAGTCAGAGTTCAGCCCAGCCAGATGTCGCATCTGATCCATGTCCAGTGAGGCACGCATGGGTTTAGTGAGATGTTAAGCGACATCTCACCCTCTTAGTTTTTCTTCTCTCCCCTTTTGACTACACTGATTTTTCTGGTCTGACACTAATGTCTCATACATTTCCACTTCAGCCAGCTGTACATGTGCAACGTAGCATCTTTTTAGATTCCTCATCTAGTGTGCTACGTGCAGGTGATGGTGTAAAGGCAGCTGTCAGGCATAGGGTGGCCTCAAAGTGGGGGTGATCCTATTTATCCAAATCATAAGTCTTTGGTTTCATTGTAGACTTAGCTGGGGTAAAATGAGTAAAAAAAAAAAAAAATCACAAATTTAGGATTGGGACCAATCTACTGCACTGACACAAATATTTGAAAATAACAATTTATTTGCATTAGATTTTTCAGTTATTTGTGGGTGCAAGGTGTTCTGATTTGGGCTGGGGTAGAGTTATTTTTTTTCACAGGAGCTAGTAGGGAGCTGTGTTTTGGATTTGTGCTCAACCCAGAGTTGACAAATTAGGGATGTTACTGCTTAGGAGGGCTTGCACAGAGCCATGGCCTTTTCTGCTTATTGTACTTTGACATTGGCAAGGAGAATACTGGGGGTGCTTGAGAGATTTGGGAGGAGACACAGCTGGGACAGGTGACCCAAAATGACCAGGGGAATATTCCAGACCATATGACATCATGCTCAGTGTATGAAGTGGGGAGAGGAAGAAGGGGGTGGGGCGTTTGGAATGATGGTGCAATACTTTGGCTTCCCAAGTCAGTGTTATGTGATGGAGCCCTGCTCTTCTGGAGATGGCTGAACACCTGCCTGCCCGTGGGAAGTACTGAATTAATTCCTTGGTGTGCTTTGCTTGCGTGGGCAGCTTTTGCTTTCCCTATTAAACAGTCTTTATCTCAACCCATGAGTTTTCTATCTTTTACTCTTTTGATTCTCTCCCTGATCCAGCTGGTGGGGGAGGGAGCGAGCAACTGTGTTGGACTTGGCTGTTGGCTGGGGATTAAACCATGGCAGAAGGGAAGAGAAGTTATTAAACATCTGCATTGCAAAATTGAATATGATTTCTAAATTCTAGTGTATTTAATATAGTGACATCACAGTGAATATCTTGTCTAGGAAGAAACTGGGACTGAGTGCGACTCAAAAAAGGTGGAAGAAGAACGTGGAAGGCAGTTGAATTGCCGTTGCAAATTCTTGTTTGTTGCTGCTGGTAGCACACTCCCTTCAGTCTGGTTGTGTCTTATGGAGACCCTGTAATTCAGAGGCCTATTTTGTCTTGATTTCTTGTCTAACCTCTTGCTACATAGATTTTGAAATGAATTTAGCCTCACCTCTCATGCATTTTCTTTAAAAAAGATGAAATTCATCTGAGTCATTTCTGGTGAAGAAAAAGATGGTTGGGCTTGAATAGAAAGAATACAAGCTTTTAACTTAGTTATTGGTTAGTATCTGAATAGGTCTATAAATGTTTAATTCAGTTAGGTAAAGGTTTTAAATCAGAAGAAACTTATTGCCGCTGTAGAGTTCTTTTCTTTTCCTCTGATCAGGAGCAGGTAGTGGATTGCTTAATTTGTTGCATATATTTACTCATCAGTGTTCAGTTTACCTTTTGGAATTAAACCTCAAACTGAAATGAGGTTGCTACATAATAATTTAAATCATGCATTCAAATATGAAAGTTGTTTATTTTCCCTTACCTTCAGACCTGGTGTGTGCATTAGCCTGCTCTTTAGAGAAATGGGATTTCTTGTGTTGGTCTGTCACTCCCCTGGTAGATCTTGAACACAGTGGACCATTTCATCAGGAAGTGACAAGAAAACGAAAAGCTCAAACTGCAGTTGTATATTTTCTTCAAATTAGCTTTTATAGGCAAGAAATAACATGATGTGGAGAAGGGATTTAAATAAGAGCTCCCAGTGGGAGGCATTCTGATTGTACTCAGTGTGGTAGGTGTTTCAAGAGGTCGCAGACAAAATTAGCTGGGCAGTGCACAGCCAGCTTCCGACTGGGCCCAGTGTGTTGTGTGGGCTAGTGAGAAAGTTGGGTGAACTGCAAAAGGTAAGGGGGGGGGCAGCTCTGAGAATGCTAGACAGAAAGCCATGGGAAAAACAGGCTTTATTCTGGTGGCCTTTTCATATAAAAATTTAATTTAGCACTAATTCATGCTCCTATTAATTTATTTCCTACCAATTATGTTTATATGAAATGTATTTTCATTGTAATATTTACATGTAAGCGAAAGAATTCCTCATAATGACTTTTATTTTGTAACTGCAATACACTAGTCTGTTTGCAGAGTGCTTGTGCTAGATGTTGCTCTTCGGTAATAGTGAATTTCCAGTTTTAACTTATTTTGCAGAAAAGTGTCTGCAATGGATATGAAGTAGCATTTTGAAATGCATCTGTTTGTAGAGAAATACTAAAATATAGAATAGAAACAGGAAGTTTTTTAATCAAATATAAAAATCGTTGCTCTGTTACCTCTGATGTGTTGCGTAAAATTTAACAGACTCAGCTAACCTTAAATTCTGACATACTCGAACTGTCTCATATTAAGAAAGACTTAAAATATAATTCAGGGTTACTGCTTAGAAGTCATGAGCCTGTTCCTTCCTGACCTGTTATGAAATAGTCTGACAGTTAAATATTTTTCTTTTTGTTCATTAAGATTGTTAAGCTTTTAGAAGTGTTCTTGAGAATAAAATATTTTAGATCTTCAGGCAGGAAGTCATTACAAAAATTATTGTGCAACATTTGAAAGGCAAAAAGATTTTTTTAATTTACTAATGTGATTTTAATTAGAGAAATTGAAAAGCTACTTTAATTGCTTTAGTACAGTAAAAAAGAAATTTTCAGCTAAGTCTTTCCCAAATGAGCTATGTCCTTGGTAATAATATAACTTCTTGTTCCTGAAAATTTCCATGCCACATGGTTTTAAACCATGAGTAATACATGGACATGGAATTGTCAGTGTTAAAAATGTAGTCAAGTTGACTATTGTGTTAATGTCATTTTACAGAAAACTGCTTTAGATGTTTTTGTTTTATATTGCTTCCCTTGTGGGAGAATTCTGTCTCATTTGGGCATCCTTGCTCTCAAAGCTGGTCTCTGCAGGACAGTGTTTTCTATGCCATTGTGCCCTTTTGTGATGCTTTGAGATATCTTTTTGTATTTGTTTTCCCCATCTGTTATGGTTTAGGGATGGTACTCCACAATTTAGTTCTCCCCCCGAGACTTTCCAAACCACACTGTCACTTGCTCGCTCCCATTCTCCCCCTCTCCTGCCCCCCAGGCCCCTCAGGTGGCCAGAGAGGAGAACTGGATGCACAAAAGGCAAAGATCACAGCTTGAGATAAGAATAATTTCCTGGAAACAGCAATGAGATAAGAAAACAGACAGCAGCAGCAACAATATTAATAAGAAAAGTATAGAAAAAGAAAGAATGATTCATGTGTGGAAATGCTCGTTGCAGTGCCTGACTTGACCACAGCCGGGTTGTTCCTGACTGTAGAGGAATGCAGTGCTTCTTGGAAATGAGAGAGGAATCCCTTTTCTCTGCCCCTGGCAATGATGTGAGATGGTATCAAATAAGACAATGTCTTGGCCCCTCCCCTTGGTCTGGGCTGGAACCAAGACACTATCCTCATTTGTTTCATTTTTTCAAGAATAACAGTTCTGACAACCTTAGTTTTCTCAGATAAATGTCTTCCTGCATCTGGCACGTTCCCAAAAGCTATTCAGTGCATGCCCTTACCCATTCAGAATGCCATACAGCACCATCTGTGGAAAACCATCTTCTTACTCATGCAGCCTAATTCTGAGGGGCACTTGCCCTTACATACGAGATGAATTTATCATTTTTACTGAAAACTGTCAGAGCTGGGGTAGGTTGGTGTCTGACGTAATCAGGGGCTGTAGTGCTTGTTCAGTCTGTTGGTGGCCAGCTTGCCAAGGCAGCATGCCAGCCTGCTCCAGACAGCGACCTTGCCTGCCACTCCTGTGGGGACTGCCAGTTTTTTATAAATGCAAATGTGCCCTGGAGTCCAGTGATTCTGGAACTGCAGCACAAGTCTGTGCATACAGTAGATCTTACACCAAATCTAAGGCAAAAAGCCTCCATTACCTGTATTGCCTGTATTCTCTGCTGCTCTCCAGTGCTCTTGTCATATTTTGTCATGAGTGCACAACTCCAGTGCCCCAGTAGGAATTGTACGGTTTCTTACAGTGGGAAGGCTGAAGCAAGGGCTTTAAAGAAGAAAGGTAAAGTATTTTTTGGAGAAAAAAAAGCCTGAATGTGCGCTGCACTGAGTCAGAGCTCTTAATTTCATTTTTGTAAATGTCATGTGTATTTGTTTGTAAATTCCAGATTGTGAGCCATGCCTTTGGTGAAAAGGAACATTGAACCACGGCATCTCTGCCGAGGAGCTCTGCCAGAGGGAATTACAAGTGAGCTGGAATGTGTAACAAATAGCACCCTTGCTGCTATCATACGCCAGCTAAGCAGCTTAAGTAAGTATCTGTAACTTCCTGCAAGTATTTGGTTCATTATGAAAAACTGAAGAGATGAAAAGCTTGAAGGACGGATTGTTTTAAACAGCAAAATTGTGGTATGGGACATGACCACTTATGTATTGTAATTATGTGTTATTTCATTGCCTGTATGCTCTTCTATATTTTCAAGTTTATTCAAGAAGCAAAAAACCCAACCCAACCCTCCCCTCACTCCCAAATGCCACTCCAAAAAGCAAATTAACAAAAAACCAAACAAGCGAAAAAAAAAAAAAATCCACCATCAAAAAACGCCCCAACTGAAAACTGGAGCACAGAAAATCAGAAATTTTTGTAAGGTGAGAGGTGAAAGAAATTAGTACAAGAAACAAGACCAGCACTTGAGTTCTTGCCTTTCAGTTCTACAGGATTGAGCCAGCAAACTCTTCTGCCTCTTGGCATCAAATGACGCATTTGACCAAAATTTCAGTTTTTCCTAATGTGCTAATATTTCTTAAGCTTTCTCTTTTATGTATGTGTGTGCTCAATTCATATGAATGAAATTAAGCACATTGAAAGGATGCCATTTTGCTGAACAAGCCTGCAGGCTACTGTTGAGGCAGGCTCACATCAGCTCTGTACAGAATAGCCTACACACCACACCTGTCAGGTGACACCACCACTAGCAATTCTAGATGCATGACTGGAGTGTTTGCAAGATGAACAATATTTTTAATGAAAAGGATAAGAGATGTTTTTCAGACAGTCTCTAACAATCAGCAGCTGTTGTTTGTGCTGATAACGCTGGTCCTAGAAAAGAAATTACTGCTTCATCAGTTGCTTCACTTTGTGAATGGAAGTGGTTTAAGACTGAGAGTCTGTATGGAGCTTGGGCCCCACTGATGTTCAGTTTATGATAATAGGAAAAAGCCTGTGCTTAAGGGAAGAGGACAAGAAACACAGCATTTCCTCTTTGCAGTAGTCAGTGATTTAGGGATTTTTCTGAGCTGGAGGTCCATCTGAATCACCCCATGTAATGAGCATTTGTAAAACTATTGTCTGTGGTGTTGCTTAGATCTGTTGAAATAGGGATTAAACCTTTTTCTAACCCAATGATCTGTGGCAGAATGTCCCTCAATAGAAATTGACCTGTTTCTTCTTTTGATACCTTCTCTTTCTGGTGTAGTGAAAAATAATGTAAGGTGCTTTCATCTTGTGCATTTCCGTATTTTGTGATTTTATTTTATCCTGTTCTCCCGGTGATATCTTTTCCACGTTGAAGTGTCCTGATCTGTAAGTGATCTTTTTGAATAGAAACCATTTAGTATTTCTGATCACTGTTATTTTTGCTTTGGATATGTAAGGTAGTGTATGTTGTGGATTTTTTAAGGTGGAATGTTGAGGACTTCAGATCATATACAAAACAGAGTTCTGTTTTATCATTATTTTTCTAAGAATTTGTAGGATTTTGTTACTAAGCATTGAGTTACTATTTTCAGATAAGCTTCTTAAGTGATCCTCTGATCTTTCTTGAACAGCAGCTGATGATTTAGTGTCTAATGTTATTTAGAGTTCATGTGTGTTTGCATTGTCATTGAGTTTCATTTACTGTTTTCTCAGATAGTTGCTTAGTAGTGACATCCTTAAGTTTCAGGAAAGTTAGAAGAATGGCTAATGTTCTAATTATACTAAAGACGATGTGGTAAGACTTCATTTTGGTATTGTGCAGTGATTGTCCAAGTGTAGATAATACACTTTTTACTTGTCTGACTTGCTAGGAATGTGTACAGTTTTCATTTATCCAGATTTGGTCTTGGGGCTAATCTGTTGTACTGCGTATTTAGATCCTCTTACGATTGTTGCTGAGGAACTGACTACTTATATTCATATCCTGCAGTTTTCCCTTAGTGCATTTCCAGGGTCATCTGAAGTCTTTGTAGACAGCCCCTTAAGTTCTGTTAGTGTCAAGTTAAAAATCTATGCAAATAAATGAAGTGTCCTTAGTCTTAACAGATGAATACGTGGTATTTAACAAGTGAAATATACCACCATTCTCATCCACAGCCTGAAATATGTCATGTTTGCAGAGGGTTTTTTCTGCAGACAGCATTTGCTTTGCCTGTCTTTTGAGCCAACTGGGAGCAAGGAAATGATCACAGAAAAATGCTGTGCTGGAGCTGAAGTAGCATGTCCTGCTGACAGCATCAGAGCTGGTTGGTGTTCCCACAGCTTGAGGCATAGAGTGAGCAAGTTCAGATCTATCTTGCAGTCACACTGGTTTTTTAGTGTTGCACTGTGAGTTCAGTGTGGGTTTTAAAAACTTGCAGGTCTGTACTGTTGCATACAAACTTGGCTTGCTTCTGCCTCTGCTCTTTTCAGGAGACGTGAACAAGTTCCTATCCAAAGGGAACGTGCTCTCAGGAGAGCTTTATCTGTGTTATGTTTTCAGATTTGAGTTTCTTTCCAGCCAGCTGGCTCAGAGCACAGGCAGAGTGAGCCGCATTCTGTATGAAGCTGTGCACTTCTATGTAAGGCAGAATCTTACCTAGGGGATTCATCTCCACTTGGGAGGAGAGAATCTACTGGAAGGGAAAGACAGGGGAGCATTTGCAGCCTGCACCTCTAAGTACCATGGAGGAAGTGTAATCTGTGGAGACCAACTTGCCTCCTAGTGTTTTCTTGGGTCAATTGGCTATTGGCTCACTTTCACTAGTTTTCATGCAGGCCTGAGCACACTGTATCCATCTGTGTCACTCTCCTCTATAGTACTGCTGAATTGGGCTGTCTTGGAAAGGTTGCTTTTTTGCCATTAAGTATCATGCTAGAGGTACTGTGAGAAAGGAGATCAGAATCCAGATGTAGTCAGTAACAGCCTGCCTACAGCATCTTTAAAAAAAGAGGAGGAGTAAAGCATGATTTTCATGTTTCTACTTAATCCAGTTACAAATGGGTGGGTGGAATCACTGTCTTCTCTAGTTGGAGGGAATCTTAGAAGGAAAGACCGCACAATTTCTTTGGTGGATTTTCAAATTCATGTATAGATTGGCCACATGTTGGGCAATACCTGTTGTTTTTAAATTATTGTCTTACAGTACCAAAATCAGCTCTTAAATTGAAAGATGGGGGTTTTTTTCCTTGCTTGTTTCTGTTTTGTTAAAAATCTAATTTAAGAGATGGCAACATAGAAAACACTTTAGGTATTACTTGATTTCTAAAACTTACTGCATCATGTTAATCACAATAGCATGTCCAATACTGCTTTACTATGCCACTGTTTTCACAGACAGGAGATTGACAATCTGTCTTTCATGTGTTCTAGGCTAGCGAGTGTTGAAAAAAATCAAATATTAAAGGAAGTATGTTCCCCCTTTGCCTTCTGAAAGATAACTGACAAGCATCTGTCTCCTTGACTTCTCTAGGGGTGATGTATTTAATCCTAGAATGTGGCAGTCTTCCCTTAGCAGGCTGGTTTCAATATATTAACATAAACTAACATCTGTTAAAATTGATTGAGCTCTGAATACTGGTGGCTGAAGAATGTAATAACTGCTTTATTTAGCTGAAGTGTTGAAAAGCTTATTTTTTCCATAGCTTGGAATAACATCTTCATTTGGAGCAACTAAATCAAGTGGGGATTATAAGTGAATTTTAACTAGCTGCTGGGAAGCACTTAAGAGAACACTTATAGTGTGAAGGTGGTTGAACACTGGCACAGGTAGCCCAGAGGAGTTGTGGAGCCTTCATCCTTGCAAATATTCAAAACCCGGCTGGTGCAAGTCTTGGGCAATCTGCTCTCATTGTGCTTTGAGCAGGGAATTGGACCAGCTAATTTTGAATTTTGGCTGTTCTGTGGTTGTGTATGGCTTTTGTTTTGGAGGGGAAGGAGATTAGAAGCAGGTAGACAGCAAACCTTTCTTACCCACCTTCCACATATATATGAAGCAAAGTTTGCATGCACTGACATATCTTAACATTTTAGGTTAGTTATTGGCTGATCTTACATCTACTAATGAAAATTATTACTGGTAAAGTCCTTCATTCGATGGCAATCACTTTTTTTTTCTTGTGATTCGCAGTGTTTTCTGATAGTGTTTTAGTCTAGTTGTTGTTTCCTCTCCCCACCACCCCTTCCCCACAGGAAAGTGAACCAAGAAAGGGGCAGATTGCCCTGTTGACTTCCTAAGTGTGGCCATATTTTTTACATTGAATTATTATCTCCAGATGTGCCACTGATTTATCATGTGGCACCTTCTGTCCACCCTAGCATGTTTAGGGAAGGGCCTTGAGGCTGCAGATCTGTACTAGACACCGGTGAGACCACTCTCTGAGTACTGTGTCCAGTTCTGGGCCCCTCAGTTCAGGAAGGACACTGAGGGGCTGGAGTGGATTCAGAGAAGGGCAACAAAGCTGGTGAAGGATCTGGAGCACAAGTCTGAGGAGTGGCTGAGGGAGCTGAGGGTGTTTAGCCTGGAGAAAAGGAGGCTCAGGGGAGACCTTATCACTCCTTACAACTGCCTGAAAGAAGGGTGTGGCCCAGTGGGGGTTGGCCTCTTCCACCAGGTAGCAAGTGACAGGATGAGAGGACGTAGTCTTAAGCTGCTCCAGAAGAGGTTTACATTGAACAGTTGAACATTAGATAGAATTTATTCACAGAAAGTGTAATTAGACATTGGAATGGGCTGCCCAGGAGATTGTGGAGTCACCATCCCTTGGAAGTGTTTAAGGAGAGACTGGATGTTGCACTTGGTGTCATGGTCTGGTTGACTTGATAGTGTTCAAACATAGGTTGGACTCAATGATCTCAGAGGTCTTTTCCAACCTAATTGATTCAGTGATTTGGTGCTCTGGACTGGACTGTCCACTGTCACAGTGATTGACAACATACAGCAGGAGAAAGGGAGGCTGAAAAGGTTGTGCACCAAGTCCAGTGTGGCCGTGGGTAAATGTGGTCAGTGCCCTCTGACCCTCTCTCAAATGGTTCCAGGGACAGCAACGTATGCAGCTGGCATTTGTAGAGGTAAGTAGGCTGCCTTGCAGGAGAATCCTGGTTTTTATCTGTTTCACTCTGCTTTAATTTTGATGTTGGCCTGTGCTTATACTTAATATTAAATCTTAGCTACTGTGGATTGCAAGATTTTAATTTCAAAATGTACTTCATAAGCTTTTATGGACTACAGTTATTTTAGGCCTTTTCATCACAGGGGCAGGTTTTAATGCTCAGTTGTTTGTCAATTGGCATGAGTTCAGCTACATAAGGCTTAGAATTTGTAAGACTCCCTGTGTTCTTAAGAAAACTACTAACCAGGATGTCCAGAAGAATAGACTTCAGGCAGAATTTATGGTATATTTGAACATTTTTGTACAAATCTGTTGCCCCAAATTTTGCAGAATGACAAACTGTGCTGTTCTAATCCCACAGCTACTGTGTTTTATTATACTTCATGATATTGAAGCCATTTGTCTTGTGTTTTGTAAGCCACTAGCAAAGGGATTTTCTTGTCTATTTTTTTACACAGGCAAACATGCTGAAGACATATTTGGTGAATTGTTTAATGAGGCCAACAGCTTCTACATCAGAGCAAATTCCCTCCAAGACAGAATTGATCGCCTTGCTGTCAAAGTCACCCAGCTGGATTCAACAGTGGAAGAGGGTAGGTAATTGCATGAAAGCATTGAGCCAGAAGTGATGTTGACAAGACCACAGTATTTAATTGCACAATAACCTCTGTCTTTTCAAAGTAATCCTGTACCGATATTTCATCTTGTTGTCTCAGTAAGGCAAGCTGGGAATAATCACTTTAGCAGAGCAAGTAAAAGTATTCTTGAGTCAAGAAGCCCCAGTGGTAATGGAGCTATTAAGCTGCCTTTTTTACAGGGAAAACTTTTAGTTTGTGAGTGTAGTAAATCATAAATGAATAAATGCAGACCTTACTGGAAGTAAGAATATTGGAAAAAGTTAGAGACACGGGGTGTCCCTATTAATTTCAGGGTAGGGTGGTCACTACATTAGTAGTGTCTACCCTGGTAGACACTAGGTACGTAGTTATGGTATGTACATTACATTCCTTGTAATGTAGAACTACTTTAGTAGTGTCTGTTCTGTGGTCATCAAAGGTCGTATAATGCTTTGTATCTAAACAAGGCACTGTGTTTAGATCAACTAGGTGAAGTTATTTAGGGGATTCTACTTACTAGAAACTATATTTCCTTTAAAAATATTTCCCGCTTATGAGCTTGGTCATTCACTTCATAAATACACTGTAGAAACAAAGGATTTAGGTAACATCATTATGTTGTTTGAAAGCACTTTTTTTGGTAGATAAAGCACTTCTCTGTCTAGCTTTAAAAGCTGTTAACCTGCATCTTGGCTTCCATGCTACATGTCTGAGCCAGCCACTGACTGTAATTCCTGTTTAGATGATTCCTGACATTTACTAAAATGTAGAAGCTTTTTATATCAGGGCAATAGTGTAGTATTGACTCAGTAGTAGTTAATGCTACTTGTGATATATTTAATAGTGCTATTTATATGGCTTATATGGCTTCACTTGCCATTCAGATTTTTGTAGTTTATATGTTTATAGTGCCAATTATTAGTGCCAATATTAAATTTTACTGTTGATATTTAGTAGTGTAAGAGTGTAATATTTAGCCTTCCTTTTTTAGCTGGTTACTGTTTAGAAATTGTCACGTGTCATTGTTTAATGGTTTTGGAACATATTAACTGTTAGACTATCACAGTTGTCCAGAGAAGCTGTGGATGCCCTGTGCCTGAAGAAACCTGGTTTAGTGAAAGGTGTCCTTGTCCATGGTAGGGGGATTGGAATGAGATCATCTTTCTTATGGGATCACTGTCCAGCTTAGTTTTTAAGGCATATTAGGTTGGTACTATGGACAAACTAGGTAATATTCATATACTGTCCTTTTGGAAATGCAGTTCTCATCTATTTTTTTTCTTTTTTTTTTTAATGCCTTGTTAATGTCTCATTAGTGTTATGCAGTGCCACTCAGCTAGTTTTCAGAGTTTGGAGAATAATTAAAAGCAATCTATTGGAAGCAGAAACTATGTGTGTATGGACTGAGAATTTAATCAGTGTTTATTTTAAATTGACAGCAGTTGTTACTCTTGCATTGCTAATCATGCTTCATATTAATAAGCTATATATACAAACTGCTGTCACCTTAGTGTCAGTAGTAAATTTAATTAGCTATTTGACTGTAGAAGTTGAAGTCTTTATAATAATTCATTGTACTGTCAGAAATAGGATGTTTCTGGATAGCTTCGGCATTTAAGCAAAATGTCAATTGCAAGGTTGTCTTTAAAAGTCCTTCAAATTTGATTGCATCAGTGATTTCTTATATTCTTAGCTATAATTAATACATTGTATATAAAAATATTATGTTTATAAAATCCTACCATTGAAAAAAACATTTAAAAATAATTAAATTTAGGTTTTCAAAAGTATATAAATAACTTATTCTAAAAATCCCCAGAAAAAATTTTTTTATTCTTTTGAATGTCTTCCTACAAACAAGAATGAAATAATTCAAATATATACATCTGAAAAATCTCCCTGAAATACCTTACACTTACAGGCGAGTTTAAATAGAAAGTACTTTCAAAAATGATGTTTTGATACTTCAAATGATGTGAACGGGGGAGCGACTATTAGACATTAAATACTCTACTTCTAGTTTTTTGCTATTGTAAAAGTTACAGAAGAAACCAAGTAGTTCTTGGAGTGAGAAGCAAGACATCGGTACAGATAACAAAAATAGTTGGTCAGAGAAGTCTGAGTGGGATTTGGTTTCCTAAATCAATGGCAAACAAGATCAATGTAAAATTTCATCCCTTTTTCTTTTTTCATATCATCAGTATAGTACACCTTTGGCCATTAGTGTTCGGTTACCTTGTGAGATTTCTCACAGTTTGTCCTTGAGACTCAGTAAATTAGATGAATGGGCAAGAAATATTAGATGTAATGTCAATGGGAATAAAGAGACAAAGCCTAGTGCATTTTGTTTGCACAAGTCCTATAGCTTACACTCTTGTAAAACACTGGATCAAATACAGAAGTGGTCAATATCATTGTAGACAACCTAGTGAAGACTTCAACATCCTCTTCAGCTGTAGTCTAAAACCTGTATTTCAGGGTGCTTAGGAGTGGAAGATGCTATCGAGAGCTTACTGCCACTTCTAAATTGTGATCAGCCTTTAACTGGATATTCTTTAACAATGATTGCTGCATCTCATGAAAACTTTTATTAAGAGTGAAAGAAGGTCTTGATAAAAGTGACAGAAACAATTAAAACTGACTTAAGTCTTTCATTTGAAAAGAAAGAATGAAAAGCCTGGTGTTGTGTTCCTCATAGCTGTGTATGCAAAAAGATAAAATGAAAGTACGAGAGTGCCAGTATTTCGCTCTGTAGAGACAAGAACAAAATGTAAGAGCAAGGAGTGTTCAGTGAAAGAGAGTAAAATAAGTGGTACTGTCTGTCACAGGAGATTGTTGCGGCTGTAATTTAATTATACTTAGAATGGAGTGGAATGTGTATGGATACCATGTGTATTTATAAAACACACTGTGTCAGAGGAATACCAGACCTTGCCTTTCAGTCTTGAAGCCGATCTTTCTGCTATTAGAGCTCCAGGATAAACCTTTAAAAACAGGAAATGGTTGGACATCTGCCGGTGACAGCATTCTTGCATCACCTTCCAAGACACAGTCCTTGGTCCCATTATTTTAAATGAAGCTCTAGACCAAGTGAGACTTAAATCTGTTTATTATGGTAATTCTTACATGCCTTTGTGCTTAAATATCAGGATTATCCACTAAGAAAAAACCTGTCTTTCTGTATCTTGCTAAAAATATTTCAAATAGTTAGTGAAAAATGGATGTTGTTTATCCACTTTCATTTGGGTCAGACCTGTGGTAAATGTATTGCGGTTTGCAACAGTATCCCTGCAGGACATCAACATGAAAAAAGCGTTCAAGAGCTCAACAGTTCAAGACCAGCAGGTAGTTTCAAAGAACAGCATTCCGAACCCAGTGGCTGATATTTATAATCAAAGTGACAAACCACCACCTCTGAATATTCTTTCACCTTATAGGTAAGGAAATATCGATTGTTTACCTTCTTGTACTTTGCCCTTTATTTCCTAATTGTATGCAGAGAATAATTATAGCAGAAAGGAAAAGCTGTACTGATTATTGATATACGATTTTTCAAGGACTTCCCTGTTCATGGAAACAAAAATTGCTATTGACACACTTAAAATCGTAAGTCATGCCTAACAAAAATCATCCTATTACAACACAAGTCTTACATGGCACCACAGGATCAGAGAACAAGGGCCATTGATTATGTAAAAAGTGAAAAAAATACTACACTAAACTGACTTCTTTGGTGTCTTCATCCAGAAAGTTGTGTTTGTTGCTTTTGCCTTCTTGCTGTTCTCCCTTTTGCCCCCAACATATACACAGTTATACATACAATCTGTACCTTTCCTTTTCCGGGTTACTTACTGGGGAATACAAGAGCAGCAAGAAGGACTCTGTTTTCTGGGTTTTTTTCCCATTTCCATTATTGTTGTTCATTAAATGAGTGCAGTTTGTCTGAAGGGTTGTGTACTGTGTTCTTCAGCTCTCAAGAGGTACTGCTTTGTGAGCTGTCTGTATAAAACTCAATCTACAGTAAAAAATTTCATTTTTTTTAAGAATGGTATATCAGAGCATTTGCAGTGTATTTACTTCCTAGGAATTTTTTATAAGAAGGTAAATTTGTAGGATTTATGACCAAAGGATGTGTTGTTGCTGCTACTAGAGACAGTGGCGGTATTTGTTTATGGACATCCAGTTAGTGAGGGTTGTTGTGGATCCGCTTGAGGCTTGGATGATCATCAAAGGTAATTTTTCTGGATTTAAAACATACTAATTCATGTATTTTTAGCTTTTCTTCTGCTGTTTTTACAGGGATGATAAGAAAGATGGATTGAAGTTTTATACCGATCCTTCCTATTTTTTTGATCTTTGGAAAGAAAAAATGTTACAAGATACTGAAGATAAGCGAAAAGAAAAGAGGAGACAAAAGGTAAAAGCAGAAACATAATAGCACACTTGTGCATTACAATTTTTTGTGCAGTTGTCCAGGCATAAAAATTGCCAGGTCACACTTAGTTTGTGTGTATGGAAAGACTGTTCCTCTTTGTGTGGCTGTAGATTCAGTGCATTCCATTTTTACAGCTTGTCCTGTCTATTTTAAGAAGGCAGCAAATAGAATTTTAGGAGTATTGTGGTTATCTTCCAAGATACTTTCTTGAATCCTTTGCCAGTATCTGCTTACTGCTACCCAGAAAAATGGCCCTGTTGTGCTCCAGAAAAAGACATTGTAATGGGAGAGGAAAGGAATTGGAATTAGAGTTTTTTTCCATTCTGATTTCCCATTTTTTCCATTCTGATTTTAAAGGAAAAAATACAGATGGTTTTATAAGAATTTATAAACTCACTTGAACATTTCTTTATTCCTTTAGAATGATTTCTACAAAACTACTCTATATACTTTATATATGTAAGTTGCTTTTAGATTTTATCTTAGGCAACACATCCCGCTTATTTCCATCCATGGTATATTTTTCGTAGAATTTAATTCCTATTACAGTCTACGAACCAAATGCAAATATGCTCAATTCCAAGCATGTAGGATTATAGCCATACATCACAGAAATACCCCTTGATAAATTCTAGCTGAAGAGCTATTTGATTTGATTAAATATATGCCAAGTCCAACTAAGAAGAAAGCAGCGTAGACTTGAGTTTGCATGAATGAAGTTGACTTTGTGACAGGAAGAAATCTCAGTTTTAGCTTTCCAGAAGATGGTTTGCAAATGAACATTTAACGATCTGGATCCTTTAGAGAGCAGGATGGTTTGGGGTGAGATGTCTCCCAGACACACTTTGTGCCACAAGTTGCTGAACCAAATGTCCTTTTTACTTTGTTCTTGTCCTTAGGGCAGCAGTAACCAGGAATGAATCCAGAGCATTTATTAACAATTTGGTAGCTGAACTTAAATTTTCACTCTATTAAATGAGAATTCCTTATTCATTTTATACTCTACAGAAGCACAAAACTTGGTAGTTGTTAAGAAACTGTGCAGGTGAAATAAATGTATATTGTTTAGCAAATCACAAGCTAGACATCCAAATGCCATCCTACTCAGCTGACCAAATACAGCTAGTTTTTAGCCTCAATTTTTCAGGTGCTCAGTGAAATCTGAGAGTAGTTCCTGCACCAGAGAATCAGTTTTCCAGTATTATTTTGGTAATTTGCTCTTAAGTGCTCAAGCTGTTGCAGCAGGAGGTTTGTGGGGAGTTTAATTTTCTTGCCATTTTCTTGCCAAATACCATGCTTTTTGTTTCTGTATACAGTTTAATTGAAAAAATCTAACAGGTTTCCTCTGATTTGGCTCCTTCAGGTAAACCTTTTTCTGCAGAAAACTGTAATTTTAATTCTTTAAGTTTAAAATCTGTGTAGTCAGTATTTTAACTTTCAGTAGACCAGTGTCTGAGAGTTTAATGTAGTTTTGACTTGGTATGTATCAGTATTCTGAATTGAATGACTGTCGGTAGGGCAGTTGTGTTTAAACAAAGGAAAGTTGTTCAGATTTGCTCTTTATTGTTCCTGCTTTTTATCTGAGAATAATTAGCCATTTAAACAAGTAAAAATTTTTACATTTGCAAAACTTGTATTTCTGAAGTCATTCTTGATGATTTGTGTTTTGATAGGATTTTATTAGTTTGTGGTGGGGAAAATAATGTAGGCTAATGCTTCCAGTCTTTTGAAAGTATTGCAAATACTTGCTGAAGCTACTTTCTGTTACTAGCTCTTAATTCTTTATTAAGATGCTTGAAATACCATCATTTGCTAATTCTTGATGCAAATATCAAACTTACAATTAACTCAGCTCTGTTTTGAAGGCTCTAATATGTTTTGTGTCTGCTGAAATAATTTCCTGCCAACATGAATGATGTACCTGTTTTCTGCTTAATCTACAGCACCCACTTGTCTGCCACAGCCTCTATTACACTTGGTTTATAAAAAGTAACTCCTCTTAATATTACTTCAGTTTTCGGAGAAATATTTCCAACTGTAATTATCTTGAAAGGCTTCAGCTCCCCTACAACTCTGTCATCTTTGCCCTGGATAGTAAAGCTAGATCTGTCACCATTGTCAAGGGAATGAAACTGCTACTGGAACAACTTAAAACCACTCTTAGAGGTGTATGAAGCTTTGTCAGCTGCTAGTAATAGGGCTGCCCCACTGTTTTAGAAGTCATTTAATGTTTCAGGGATGTATTGATATAATATTTAATAAAAAAATCACTACCAGTAGGGTTTAGTACTGCTTGAGTAAAAAGGATTCCAGTGTATTTATTCATTAGCATGCTTACAGATGCTGGTCTGGAACAACCTATCCAGCTGAAATCTGATCCAATTAAAACTAGCTAGGCATTGTGTTTATTTTTTGTTGTTTATACATCCATATGTATTTACCTTTTCATAAAAAACAGTGATCTCTTTAAACTTCTAAATAGTAAGCAGTAACTGTAAGCGGTCATGCAAGCTCTCATGATTGTACAGGAATTGTGTCAAAATGATTGCCTTCCCAGTAGTATCATATTGGCCAAAAGGTGGATATTTATTTTATTTAGACTCTTGCAAGAAATACGTAGTTGTGACCCCTAGATGACAAAATTATTGTTCTGAAAGAAGATAAAACTAAGTGTTTTCAGTGAAAAGGCTTACTTGGGCTTTCTTCTCAAATAAAGCATGACTCAGCTAACAAAATGTTAATAAAATCTTAATAAATCAGTCAGGATAAAAGTGAAAAAATTTAAAAACCCAAAACGTTTGCAGCAAGTAATTGAAAAAGATGTAAAGCTTTTAACAGGCATATATTGAACCATGGCAATTAGCAAAACTTTATATGTTTAAAATAAAGTGTGACTGAATCTGTGTCCTTTCTGCTCCAAATCCTGTATTGGCAGAATTTGATGAGAAAAAGTAGTTATCAGACATAAAAAAAGGGTGTGATTCTAAAAAGAGGGAAAAATATTTTGGGAGAACTGATTAAGAACCAAGATGATCACCATTATTTAACATAAATCACACCAAAAATCTGTTTACTGTAAGAGTAAGCAAGAGTTGTCAAAACATTTGGGTGTTGAACTTTAAGGTCTTTTCTGTCATAGTTAGCAGGATCAACAGGTCCCTCATGCAAGCATGCATGAACGAGCAAGAGATCCGAAACAAAGGCAAGTAAGCTGCTTGATAGTTTTTTGTTAGTTATGTAATGCCAAATACACTATTTCAGAATCATTTACTCAGTGCTATTCGACAGTTGGGGTAAAAAACCTGTGTTTACCTGTGATGCACTTTTTGTTGAGCAAGCTTTCTGACTATTATCCCTTACTTTGTGGGTCTAGATTCCCCAGTAAAAGGCTTGCCTACCAGAGTTTGACCAGGCTTTGTTCTCAATACAATTCATTGACTGCATTCTCAGAATAGCAATGTTATTCTTTCCTGCTAAACTGTTTTTCTAGCAGCCAAAAGCCTAATACCAAGCTACTAGTAGATAAAAGATGTATTCTAAGGTGTGGATCTAGAGCGGATTAAAAAAACCCCTATGCTCTCATGAATACTGAGAAAAGGAGTAGCAGCTAAATGCCCTTCTCAGTCTGAATTGAGCACACTTGTTCATTCTTTGTGCTGAAGCACCAGTATGATTTTTATATTCACACTGAGTAGCCAGAGGTAGGTGAGGACAACATTTCTGATGAGTGAAAGCATTGAGTCCCAATACTAGGGGACCTTACTGTCAGTGAGGTAAAGATAAATAGGTCAGACAAACACTGACATTGATTGAGCCTGATGTTATATTGAAAGATACAAGCAGACAAGTTTGTCATGAGCCTATCAAGCTGAAATATACTGCTGGCCTGAGTATTACTGACTCACTGCAGAGAGAATTAGTGTAATTCATTTTTATATCAGATAATGGGAAACAACAATGAGGAAAAACTAGGAGGATTTTCTGGAGTTAAGTAGATCTAAGAAGGAAGAGGAAGTTAAAGCAAGCAAAAATAATTTTACGTAGACCCTGGAATAGGAAAGTGTGTCCAGTTTCTCCATACTTCCCCAGGCCCTGTTGATTGTGACCCTAATGAATAACCAGAGTAGCCCTGAGCTTGTTCAACATTCTTGGAAGTTTGATTTGTAGGACATGAAAATTACAAGTGCTTCAGGGTGGTCTAAAGAAAAGACATGATGTCAGAAGAAGTTAAACTTTCTGACTTTTAAAATGGGTCACATTTCTGTATTAGGAAAACCTATATACTGGTATCACAGTAGCACGTGCATCCTACAGAACAGAGGCAAATCAAAAGTCCTGCTACTAATGAGGTTCATAGCGTAAGGAGATATTCCTATTTTCTGTGCAGAGAAATTTTATGAAGACTTGGCTTCATCTGTAAATCTGGTCTTATTTTCATGCACTCTAACTGCATTTTAACCAGCTTTTTTCCTTTCCTTTTTTCTCTCTTTGCATGCTTTATTTCTTTTGTTTGGACATTAGGAGCAAAAGCGTATAGATGGCACCACCCGTGAGGTGAAAAAGGTTAGAAAAGCCAGGAACAGACGCCAGGAGTGGAATATGATGGCATATGACAAAGAGCTTAGACCTGACAACAGGTTGTCTCAAAGTGTGTACCATGGAGCATCTTCCGAGGGATCACTGTCCCCAGATACTAGGTCTGTTTACAGCAAAGCTGTTTGTTATACCACAGTTGTATGTTCAGCAATACTGAGTGGAATTAGGTGTTTTTACAGGCTGGGAATAGTTAGACGAAACATACAATGCATGTTTAAAACATTCTTTTCAAATTCATTTTAAAGCATAAATGACTAAACAGATTCTGTAATGATTTTTTTCTTCCTCAGCTTCACATGAACATTTTGTTATCATAATGTTATGCACTGCAGAGAAAGAAGTGTTTGCTGCATGCTTTATATTTGATCTTCAGTAGCTGCAGTTACAAAAGCATTTAAGCCTCTACTAGATAATGTCAGTAGCTCTTCCTTAGTGGCCAGTTTCTTGTTTGGTGCTCTGCTGGTAGCTAATAAATATTTTTCTGTGATCTGCTCAGTTGAGAATACTACTGCCTGTAACAGAATGCTTTAATGGAAGAAGAGTTCAGCTTTTTGATGTTACATTAGTCTAAAAAGCTAAAAGATGAGACGTTATTGCTTGAAATAACAAAAATCTCTGCTTAGAGATACACAGCAGAATTCATCTTCATTGACTGAGAGTCCCTTTGAGCTCAGTGGGAGTTGCCTGATGTGCATTGAAGTCTTAGTTTTTAGACTAAGCTGGTCTCACCAGAGGATTTTCCCTCTTATTTTATTTCCTTTGTCTATTGTGATAGCCAGAATAAAGATAGAAATAAATGGAGTCCACTGGAAAAAGTGTTTAAATTGTTGAATGGCTAGGTTGAGGGGGTATCTATCACTGCAAGAGTGTGGACTGATACTTTTAGTCCACTATCCAGTGGAGATTAATTTAAAAAAAAAATCTTCACAGAACTCTGTAATGTTGAGATCTTTGTGAAAAATAATGAACTTGTAATTGAAACATAGTATTTAATATTGCTATTGGTCTTTTCAGTCAGGCATTCAGACTCCCTCCCTGTCTGAAAATGTTTGTTTGGGTTTTTTTCTTTACAGTTTCTAATGTAACACCTTGTCTCCTGTTAGTCTTAATGAAACATTGCAGGCTGACAAAGCTTTCCGTAGGCTGATCTGGCAAAAGGTGTGGATTTCTTCATGAGGAGTTCTGTTTCACACTTTTTGAGTCTTTTTTTTT
This sequence comes from Drymodes brunneopygia, assembly GCA_013400955.1. NCBI lineage: Eukaryota > Metazoa > Chordata > Aves > Passeriformes > Petroicidae > Drymodes > Drymodes brunneopygia. The sequence goes on along the minus strand of VZTZ01048573.1, from coordinate 455,185 downwards.
CAGATTCAACACCTTGCTTCCAGGATTCCTGAGTTTAAATTATCATATTGAAGTGATTTGTTTTTATCTCCCAGCAACGTCAACACATATTTGGCTATTTGCAGATATCTGTGGGATTTTTTTAAGCAGAAATTGTAGGATGTACCTCTGTGTTGGATTTTGATATTGTGGATCTGACAGATACCTTGTACTTGCATAAGCCTTTTATATTTTATAAATTATGGAGTATTTTGCATTTCAGTGATTCAAATATTTGAGATTGAATCCTGAAATCTGTTTGACATCGATGAAGGGTTAATTCTGCAAATGGTAGTGAGGTGGAGAGAGGGCTTTCTATTTTTTCACCTTTGAGTAGTGTTAAGCTATTAAAAACCTATACATATAGAAGTGTGTACTGGTTTGAGAGACATTTTCATGCTGCCAGGTACTGCATGATCGGTATTTTATAAGCCAGGTCCCAAAAAAGTGTATTTGATTATACTGTGGGTTTTTTCCTAATGCTAAAGTGAAAAAAATGTGCATATTTCTTCTTGTTTGCTAATTTTAAGACTTAAGCATTAAATGTTGACATCACAGTGTTTGGATTGTGGCAATTTACGTTGTATTTGTTATACTTATTGTACTTTAGAGAGAGAAACACAAGCTGAATCCAAACAGAAACCAGCAAATTAATGTGAGAAAAGTAAGAACAAGAAAAGAAGAGTGGGAGAGAAGGAAAATGGGCATTGAGTTCATGAGTGACGCAAAGAAAATGGAACAGGCAGGAAGCATGAAAGAGGACAAAATGCCCAAAGGGTTTGTTATTTTGTTTTGCTCAAAGCCCTGGCTTTTTGTTGCTTACCTTGCTTCCAGTCTCACAGATAAGTGCATCAATTCACTGTGTTCACTAAAAGCCAGGCTGCACCATTGTTCATTACTAAAACAAGTCTTCACAGTAATGGGATGAAAAAATCCTTTTGCTCCCTCTCTTGGGCTTATTTGACAGAGCATCCTAGACTTTGTATCTTTATGAACTCTCTGCTCAACTAATACTTAAATTTCCCAGTTCCTTTAAGCCTTTCCAACAAAATTATTTGTGCAAACAAAATAAAAAGCGTTTTCTAACTTTTGAAATTGGTTTTCTCTGCACTGGTAAAATATGTACTTCTGCATAATTGCAAGTGCTTGTAGTTTTGCTTTTCTTTTTCTGCTGCCATTGTTAACTTGAGGCAAGCTGGTAAGTATTATCATTTCAAACAATGGACTGTCAAAATCATTGACAAAAAACCCCCCACAAGCTTCCTTATGGCTACTAAAATTCTTGTGCTTTCTGTGGACTTAAAAGGGAATGTGCTTGATAAATTGGGGATTTTCTTGCAAGAAAAATGATGCTGACTGTATTCTTTTTAGTTTTTTTTGTCAGTTTTTTAGGTAATGCCCTGTTACGCTCACATAATCTCTTCTTCTGCATCAATTTACTTTAATTTTAGGTCCCATGCATCTGATGTTACAGATTATTCTTATCCTGCCACTCCGAATCATTCCCTCCATCAGCAGATAACAATGCCTTCCTATGGAGCAGGAGATGGTCCCCAGTACATGGCAGCATCCCAAAGCCATGAGCATGAGTACAGACCACCCTCCACCACTGTACGACATGCCACTCTAAACAGACCTCAGCAACCACCTCCACCTCCACCCCAGCCTTCAGATGGCCAGCACAGCTCAGTACCTGTGGTACCAGCAGAGTATGGGTAAGTCTCTTGATTTATTCTGGTGGATTCTTGGCAAAACCAGGGGAATGCACTTTTTTCATAACCACTGTAAGGTGTAATGCATCAAACAAAAAGACCCCAAATACATTAGTTAGCTCCTTGGGGAGGACAGAAGAAAATTGGTATAATTTCTGTGTATAAACTGAATTTAAGTGAAGAAATAGTGAAAGCAGAAATAACCAAGTGTGTATTGAATATGGTGAAGTCAGTATGGTTGTAAAATATTAAGGGTGCCTTACACAATATTGAAGAAGGGATAATTTTCCTTTAAAGTGAAAAGTTGTTACAGGGTAATTTGGATAATATTTTAAACTTCAGGAAATGTGCAGAAAGAGTACTGCTGATTGTGACAGTCTCTGCTGCATCCCTGAAATGACATTTTAGAGGAGCTTGTGATAGAATTGGAAGGGGTCTCTTCAGACACAAATTCCATACTGCCACAGGAGGATAGCCACTTTTTAATTCAAGACAGAGATTTATCAAACGCCTGTGTAGATATTTTGCCTGAATGCTTTCTGTAGGAAGCCTTGCTCCAGAGTTCTGCTTATGTTGCTTTATACTATGCAAGCCAAGGTTTGTCATCCTTGCTTGATGCATCCTGGGGTGACATTTGCCTGATTTATGGCTATCATGCTGCAGATGACTCAGTTAGGAGTGACTGCTCCAGCCTGCCCTTCCTCTGTTGTTTCCAGTGTGTAAGACATTATTGTGCTTAGTCCTCAGGTCCATGACCATTGTTGGGGTGTTGCAGTTGTCATACATTGGCATGTGTCACTCAGTGTCATCAGTCACTTTGCTTCAACTTCTGTCTCTCTAATTCTTCACCTACTTCAAAACTCTTATCAATTCTCATTTTTTTTCTGCTTAAGATTTCTTTTAATGACATTTTAACAAAGAAACGAGCTCTTCCCTGTGCCTCCTATTAAAAGAATCAATCAAATGTATCAATTTTAAAAAATGGTATTTTAGAAACTTGACCGAAGAATCACATAAGATACATTTACCTTTGGGTAAATATTTCCTTTCATACTTTCCATTGTTCTCCATGTCTGTGTCCTCTGTTATCTCTTGGCCTTCTATGGAATTGAAGGGCATAGTCTGCAGTCTTCTTGGTCCTTTCTTCAATGAAGACTTTGTACTTAACTGTCCCACAGAGTAGAGGTTTAATAAGAAATGCAGCTTTATACTTAACTAGGCAGGAGAATTAAGATTAAAAGCTCACTTTGTACAATACTGAAAGGACATTGCTTTTAACTTCAACATTTGTCTTAAATCTCAATGTATCAGCAATAATTGAAAATTCATACCTGTATAACCACTTGCATTTTTAAGTCACCAGTTTAAATTGCTTTTGATTTTTATTTTACCTGAGGTTGGATGAGTGCAGTTTAAGATAATCTTATAAGTCCTAACTTTGAATGCATTAAATGTTTTTGTTCTGTTTTATATAGGATGCTCCCAGCTCAGATGGTGGATTATTACAATCCTACAGGTCCTCCCCCTCCTCCCCCCCCACCTATGATTCCTTCAGCACAAACTGCATTTGTTAGTCCCCTTCAGCTTCCTGTGCCACCTTCCCATTCCGGACTGGTGACTGGCTCTACATATGCAGCTACCCATCCTCCTCCTTCTGGTGGGCTTATTGTCACTGCTCCTCCTCCTCCTGGCCCACCTCCTCCCCCTCCAGGCCCTCCTGCTGCAGGTGCATCCCTCTCTTCCTCCCCCATGCATGCTCCTCCGGTGTCAGAGGCGAAGCAGGCACCAATGAGTGATGCACGGAGTGACCTTCTGGCTGCCATCAGGATGGGTAGGTGCACACTGAGTTTTAGGTATTCCTTTTTTTCTAAGAAGGATACAGTGTTTTCCACTGAAATGAGTTCATGGCTTCTTTTCCCAGCTGGGCAGATTTCATTAACTACAGGTACCACACATCTGTTCTGACCTTTGTCAGCCATGAGTTTGGATCATTTTCTGATGGCTAAAGATGCACAGCTTTGTCAAGCGTGTTCTAGTGTCTGTGTGGACATAATCTAATGAACACAGCACTTGTGTTAATTACGGAAAGTGCCAGTAGATGCACATGGATTTTTGCCTCTGTTCAGAAGAGCTGAGTTACCCAACACCAGGCTTCAGCCCACTGTTTTTTCAACCAGTGACTTACAGCTCTTCCTGACCTCGCTTACAATATGGAGCTGTAGGGCTAATGGTATTTCCAAATACAATTTTGAAAACTTTCATCTGCAGATCAAAATGACCTGTATGGTCTTGAATATTTGGGTTTAACATATGGCAGTTCTGGAAGTCCAGAAGTATTCAGTCTCTGAGGATTAATTCTCATCTGCTTTTTTTTGTCTTTCCCTCTTCCTTGCTCAGGGAGGCTCTCTTAACTCAATGCTTGCTTTCTTTCTTCCCCTCCTTCTCCCTGAGCGTATTGTAAGACTATGACAAACTCACCAACAACAGTGTCAAATACAAAACCTCTTTCTTGGAAAAGTTTGTCTGACGGTACTTGTCTCTGCAGGAATTCAGCTGAAGAAGGTGCAGGAGCAGCGTGAGCAGGAGGCGAAGCGCGAGCCCGTGGGCAATGACGTGGCCACCATCCTGTCGAGGCGCATTGCCGTGGAGTACAGCGATTCCGACGACGACTCCGAGTTTGATGAGAACGACTGGTCAGACTGAACGTGGTCCAAGCCTGCTGGCAACTGCATTAAATACTTGGCTTCAGTGATTGCTTTCTTAGCGAGATGTAAAGCAGGATGTTGACGTGTGTTAAGGCTAGCGAGGGAAGTGCTAAAATTGAATTGGTATTATTCAGAATGCTGTAGCTTAGCAACTCTGGTAATAATGATGTGACTATGCTTATGGAGATCAGAAACTTGTCTTACTTTCAGTATTTACTGCATAATACTTAAGTGCCACTAAATGTAGCAACTCCTGTGCTGCGTGCAAAATATGCTGCAGTTGTTGCACTGTTACAGAACCAGCATTTTATTTTACTTTCCTGTTCTTGAAGGGATAAAATATATTTTTTTGACTTTACATTTTATTCTTTTAATTATGTAAGCAACTTAGATACTTGTGAATTGGTCTGGTTGTTAGTCTTTGAGGGCAGCCAACTGTACGGCTGAGTGAAGTGTTGAGTTCCATAAATGTGACTTTTAGCTGTTTTATTAGGTACTAATTATGCCCACCTTAGTCTATTTTTAACCACTTCTGGGCTTAAGTTTTTATGCATACAGAATTGATTTTATACTATCTTCCTTTTTATCTTAAAATGTAGCAGATGATGAAATGTATACTTTGAAGAATGAGCCCACATGATCCAAAAAGAACATTTGTTGAGCAGACAGGATATGCCTATAACAGTACAACTCTAAGTTGCTGGCTGCTTGTTGGGAAGTGTTGGGGGTAGCAGCTGCATGTCCGTGTTATAAACGAAAAAGTGAAAATACCTGTGGAGCTTTTCAGTCCTAAGACAAGATCAACTGGTTGCAGGACAGACCTGATTGAAACCCTGTGGCTACTGCAGTGCAGAGATGCTACTGCTGTTCCTAAAGATTGCCACAGTCTGGATCTAGCAATCAGATACATTTCACAAGTATTAAACTTGGTCTTTATGCCTGTAGGTATAAATGTGTGTAAATAAATTCTCTTGTTGTTGATTTGTACATGTGTAGTCATGTAGCACATTGACTCAGAACTCTTACTTTGAATGTATTTCTTTCCCAGTACATCCCATGGATAAAACACGGGCAGTTAAAGCAGTTTTGATGGCTGTTGAGGTACCACGCCATATATATATACACACGCTTTTCTGGTCCTTTCCTAGGAATAGTTGTTGCCATAAAGTCTGCTTTGACTGTCTCTGTTTTCCTTTTTTTTTTTTTTTTAAATCAACAGTACAGTATTAAAATGGTTTGTTTTGTTTTGATTTTTCTTTTCTGGACCAAGAGTCAGGCTGCTGCTTTGCCTAATGAGGCTTTTAAATTTTATTCATAGCAGGGGAAGAATTCTTTTCTTACCAGATTACAGTTTTAATCTTTGTAACAGAAGTCTATGTAATTCCAGGTCTAACATTTGGTAAAGCTCCTTTGTTCTGTGAAGCCCCCGCCACCGTCTCTTCTTAAAAGAAGTATGTAAAATAAAAAGAGAAATGGAAGGTGATTATCTAACCTGTGTTTACACCATTAACAGTTTTAGTCCTGAGAATGTAACAGTCTAACACGATGTTTGCATGCAAACTGTTGGCTACTGCATTGCTGTTTAATCTGCATATGGTATTTCAATCCATGGTGGCTGCCTGTATGGTGGAGGGGCAACATGCTGCCTCAGTGCTGGTGTTAGAATTTATCACACAAAGTGCAACCAATCTCTGCATGGTGGTGAGCAACCACAGCTCTTGGTAACCAGGTGCAGCGATGGTACTCGCTGATCTCTGTGCCAGTTGGAGCTGGTTTTGTCTTTGCCTTAAAATGCAGAGCTGAAGCATGCTTTATTTTGTATCCTGAGTCTGAGGTCTGTGTCCCCACCAGAGGGGACAGAATTTAGGCTGTAGTCTGATGGTGTTTTTCAGCACTGTGTGGGAGATGACTTGCCCTTACCATCCTGGTGTGGTTGCACAGTGGCCTGCAAAATGGTTCTTCTGAGAGGCAGCTGAAGGTGCAGCTGGGACCTCAGTTGTTACATCGCTGCATAGGGGGTGAGAGCGCTCTCGATGTTCTTTTGATACATGCTGAAATGAAATGTCTCAGCAGAAAATTCTTCCCAATCTACTGAAATTTGATATGACAGAAGATATATTTTATGAGCACAGAAGTTGGGTGTGTCTGAAATTTTGTAATTTGTGCTTATTTTCAATAATAAGCATTAAAAAAGCTACCAGTGAAGATAGTGTAGATTTTTCAGTCATAGTAGCCAACCTGTTTTTCTGAACCTGCAATGTTGTCATTTTCCTTTTGGTATTTTATGGACGAAATGTGAATTGAATTTAGTGATGTAAACACTATTCTAGGCTGTTTTTATCAGTTTTATCATACTTCGGGTTGTGCATAAGTAACAAATATGAATAAAATCCCACTTTTGAGCCTGTGTGTCTTTCCTTAGATAAGTAATATTTTGCTGTTAATCTTTATCTTAACTTACTGGTAACAGCAATGGAAATGTAAGGCTTCCACGTGCTACCTATGATCCCAAGAAACTGTGATGTTCCTGGGATGAAGGATGGAGTCTACAAAACCAGATTCCCTTCCTCCTAACATCCATGCTTGGTTCTTTTGCAGCCTTGATTCCAGCTCCAAGTTCCTGGCTGGTCTAAGCAGGTATGAATTTCCCTACAGGTAGCTTTAGGGATTTTTTTTTTTCAGTGCAATGCATTAAATGCCAGCTTTGCTTCCAGAAAGAACAAGGCAGAAAATACAAGTTACAATAGCGAGTCTTCTTGCCCACATTTTTAATAAGAAGTCATCTTTGTAGTTTAGTGACACCAAGCAAAATACTATAAAATAAAAACCCCTGTAGGCCTGCTTGAAAAATACTTTAAATTTAATCTTATAATTGTAATCAGATTAAAGCCAGGAGAGGCTTTTCATCCTACTGGGAAAAACTTATATGGACCAATTGTGTAATATAGTAGCCTATTTGTAAATTAAACAGATTTGTTTATGCATCTTAGACTCAGTTGTTTCTTGGGAAAATAAATTTATCTTTATTGTGTTCAGCTGAAAACTCCAGTCCCTCTGGCACTCAGTTCTTATTTCTCTCAATTTTACCACTTTTTCATTTGAGCTTAATTCAAATAATTTAGAGCACAATTCTTAGACACCAATTCTACATAGAAACTGAATATGCAAGCTTGAAATTGTTTGGTTCAAAGGTTTTCTTAGTAAAGCGTTTATAACTGCTTGTTGGAGCTTGGTTGGAGTTAGGACTGATGGTCACTCAGCATGCTGCTTCTACAGCTTTTGTGGTTGTCCTTTGAATTGTAAAGAATTTTCATGGAACTAAATGGAACTGGATTTCTGGGTATTTGTGATTTCTCTTTACCAAGATGAATGGAGAAGAAAAACACCTTTATGGTAAGAGGGGGTTTGTAGTGTTGAAAACAAGCTCCAAATTGAGCTCATTTGCAGTACGCAGGTGGAGTTGGGAGGAAGGGAAATGTCTCCTTGGGAAATTGATTCTTGATGTATTTTTCAGCTGTGTTCTCTCTTCTGTGCTGGGCACTGTTTTAGTAATGAAGAGGTGTTCTCTTCCCCTTGAAACAACATACCTAAGGGTACAGCAAAGATGTAATTTCTCAAAATGTTGAAAATCTCACTGTAAAATGAACTGAGTGTAAATTTGATAATGATGAAGACTTCATTAGAATCTTATGGCTGGAAGCTGAAGTTGCACAAATTAAATTTTGAGCTGAAGTATTAGTTCCTAGCCAGGAAGTAAAATAAATATTAGAACAGCTTATCCAGAGATTTTTTTTTTTACAGTGAGTTTTCTTTAAGGTGACATTACACACTTTTTTCCTTCTGAAAAACCAAACAAATTCAGCCTGCTGTATTCTGCTTTAGGGAAAGGTATGTGCCCTGTGGGGGTGTGAATTTTTACTTGAGTCTGAAGCATTCCTGCTAAGAGCGAGTCCATACATAGGACTCACACATGCCCGTGCACCAAAGTCCAAGGATTTTTAGCCTATTGAGGCAGATCTGCATTCAGGTGCTTAAACACTGAGGGTGATATACAGTGACTGAAAATAAATTATGATCCCTGCTAGAATTCCTCAGGCCCTGGTGTCTGCCACAAAACAGTCATGAGAGACTTGAGCTTATCACTGAACACCCTTTCCAGTTTCCTTGCACTTTAAAGGGAGTGTGTCTACTCCAGAAGGACTGTGGATTCCCAACTGACCATCATCTTTCATTAGAAAGAGGAAAAGAAAGAATAAGAACACTGAGAAAAAGAAGTCCTTTAGGTACCAAACAGGCAGAAGGAACTTCATATCTTGCTTTCTCTACTAACAGGCAAAGAATATCTTTTCATGTGCTGTCAAGTTGCTCTCTAGGTTTCTCTGAAGAAAAGTGTTCTCATCTGTGGGTTACACAGATGTGCACTCCTACAAGTGGAAAGCACTCTCAAGTTTGTGCTGGGCTGAGCTGTTCAGCTATACAAAAAGACAAGTTGCCCTTAAGATTCTTAGCTAAATATAGTCGTCTCTTGGAGATTATTCTTACTGCTGCAGATAGAGAACTTCTTATCTGATTAGCCAGAGCAGGGTGGAGTTCTGTGCTTTTCTCTTGTTACGTGCAGAGTGATTTGGAGATTAGAGCTGAGGGCAACTGTTTTGAGATGTCTCAGCAGCTTAAGCGTGTTGCCTCTCTGAGTCACTCGGCATTTCAATCACTCTGTGCTGTCACACCACGTGAAAACTGCTGTTCAGCAGTCACTTGTTGCCAGTGAAGTGTAGGGTAGAGAAGGGAAGAGAGGCCTGGGAATCTGCCCGGGTTACACTAATGCCAGTTAATTCTGGGCAGCCTGTCCCCTCTCTCTGGGGCAGCAACTCTGAACAGATGTCTTGCCAACTACGCTGAAGGGGGTGGCAGAACTCATCTCTCCTCTGTTCCTGGAAATCAAGTGCTCTCTTGGTATATATCAGTGCTGATGAATTTTTAGCCAGTTTCCTGACTCATCCTGCTGTTAATGTTTGATTTCTCTAGTGAATTTAATTTTCTGGTCCCTTACCAGTTACCTTTCTCTGACTTTCTGAGTGGCCCATACCCACAGCTTGTCACCCTTCACAAACTGGATGGCGTCACCAGCCATGGTGGCAGTGTCCTTGCTCTCCTGAGATCCACAGCCCAGCACAGGCTGTCACCTGCAGCCTGTCCCTCCTCCTCTTACCAGTCTCGTCCTTCTGGTTTTCAGTAGATGGTTTGCATGTTACTAGCCAAGGATATTCCCCTTCCCTGTTTCAGCATGACCTATGGTTTGGTTGGTTGGCCATGGTGTCTTTCCCTTGGATAGATCCTTGTTCTGTGACTGTGCTGGTACCAGTGGGTGTTAAAAGGGGTGCTGCTTCAGGGCACAGGGCTTTTCCTCTCCACTGAGGAGGAGTAGGATTGTTTATCATAAACTTAGCTTAGTGATGAAGTGTGGCTCTTCCTGAATTTGCTGTTTATTCCAACCATGTGAGGCCTCACTTGGGACACTCTTTCAGGTTTGTTTGTATTCATTTTCTCTGGTCTGGTTTTGGGGTGTATTCACCTGCAGTCATTCGTTTTTCTTTCTGTTTGTGTTTCATTCCAAATTTAGTATGCTTCCTAAAACTCTTCTTAGGGTGCCTTCGCACAGCTGACTAAACTGCTTATGGTTGCCTTTCTGTTGTAATCATTATTTCTGTCTTTGAGGAAGAAGGATTTTTGCTAGTTTCATATGCTCAGAATGAAAACTGAAGTAACACTTTCAAGGATGGCTGTTGAAGTTTCCCCATAAGTTTATTTCTATGTGATTTGTATTTATGGCACATCTTGCTGTAACAAAGGTTTAGAAGTTTTGCTTACAGCAGTTGGTGAAGTTTTTGTATTGCTGTGAAGAACTTTTGTATAGGTTCATCTATAGAAAAATATATAGAATATTTCATCTGACTATGTCGAGGCTGTTAACGTGTGTAATGTGTGCGGTGCTGTGGTGCAATGTGACCTTGATTAGTTATAAATGTCTGCAGTTCCTTTGGGCATTTGGGGTTTACCTTAAAATACCTGGATCCTGCTGGCTCACTGCTCCTCCCAGTAGCAGTCACTGATTTGCCTTAAGTGATGCAAAGCACCACTATGACATTTCAGAAATGTTTTAAGAAAGATAAAGCAAGATTGCTGCCGTGTACCCAACCGATTGCCATCAGACAAGTGCTTACCTGAAAGAGTATTCCATTTTTGATCATCCCCTGTACTTTCTTCAAAACCCCCAGTGACTATCATGACAACCTATACTTTTAAAATTTTTCAAGAGCCGTCTTTATTCTATAAGTTGACATGGTCTGCCTAGAAAACTGAATTTAGGTCTACCACAGGCTTTTAAGTAAAGGATGCTCCATCCCTCTCCTGTGGTGCCCCTCCTGTCCTGTATAATTTGCTACATTTCTAGAATTTATGTGAATAATTTATATGGCTTGATAGATTTACTTCATACTTTGCTGAAAGAGATAATAAATCCTTACTTTAGGGATTTTCAATCCTAGTTAAGATACACCAAATGGTGAGGCAGCTGCCAACAGCTAGAATTATTTGAGGTAGGAGATGTGGGAGTTGTCTATAACACTGCTGCTTATTTACTGTGTTAGCAGAGTAGAAGCATTTAAGCACGGATGCCTCACTTACATGGGGAGAATAACAGCACCGATCTGTGGCATTCTTCTGTCTCTTAAATGGGAGGTATGAAAATAAAGATTTTTAGGACAGAGATAGGGAAAAAGAGAAAGGTCAGGATTTTTTTTTTGTTCTAAAGAATAGAAGAAAATGTTTCAGTGAAATTGATGATACTTCTCTTTGTTCTATCTCCATACAGAAGCCTCCAAATGGTGAGGCTACATTTTAACCTTTTCCCTGAAGATCACCTTCCCTATTTTATTCTCTTCACCTTATCAGCTGCAGTGTGCAATGACCTTTCTCTTTGATTCAGCCATCTGCCTGCTTCAGCTTTTATTTCCTTCACTGATCAGATGAGACATAAGGGTACAAATGGCACTGGTGGCACTGCTGGCCTCGATACCTGATTAGGATAAATAAACTTAAGCTGACATTTTAAATAGTAAATAGCTCTTTTTTAAAATTCATGAATGCAAGAATTGCTAAAGGAGTCTAGTGAACTGGTAATGTGTTCTGCTCAGAAAGCAAAACATACAATACTAAGAGTGGTAGGATATATAAAAAGAATGTGTGGGTAAAACACACCTGTACAGTGCTGCTCTGTTTTAAGGCTTCCAGATGTGAGCTTTGCACAATTGCTGCAATTACCAGCCTGCTGCAGGTATTGCTTCTTTCCGGGTTTGGGCAGCAACCATTTATTCTCACCCAACTGCTTGAATGCTAGCAGGGGTATCAGTGCTATAGAAAGGATGCAGAAAAATTTATTGCCTCAGGAAGCATATATGAAATGAAATGGGGAGGGAGTGGGATGAAAAGAACAAAATTTCCCTCTGAGAACATCAGTGGTCTTGGCAGGACAGAACTGAAGATACAGGAGGCATCTTTATATTCTTAGCATGGAAATTAAAGAAAATAAAGTAGAATTTGAAAGTTCCAGGTCTTGAGATCTGTGGCATGGGGACTGTCTCATCTCATCAGTCTTAATGCCTGAAACTGCAGCTTAGACAGCCCTGACGTCAGCTGGCTAGTGAGATCATGTCCAAGTGACACAGAAGTGGGGCTCAGAGGGAAGCCAGTCTGTACACCGGGGCACGGCAGGTGCTGGGCTTCAGTTCTGCTTCGTGCAAATTAAATGCCTGGAGCTGTAGTGAGAGCACGTCTTGTGCCTACCTGCATCTGGCAGGAATCGAATTCACGTGTTGCTCCATGATGGGAATTACAGCATGGAGAGATGGAGTGAGCCGATTGGCTTCCAAAGTGCATCTGATCCGCGCTAAAGCAGTGGTATGGGCTCCACTGCGTGAGCAGTGCCTGTGCTGTGTATGTTTGACTGCCCAACAGCCCCGTTCTCGTGGCTGTTCACCCTTCCTTGCCACACCCGCTCGCTCCTGGTCGCTGCTCTTGCCATCCTTCTAGGTCATCTGTTGCTCAGCCCGGGAGAGGCAAACACCCGTATCTTCGTGCTGGAAGTCGGGCAAGGTGTTGGCAGTAGCTGAGGAAGCCTTGCTAATGAGCGGGTGTTGCTGCAAGCAGCGTGGTGCAGCACCTCTCCTACGCAGCCTGAGCAGCAGCCGAAACAGCCGCCTTCTCTGCAGCTCATCCTGGCACTCGAGCCAAGCAGGATTAACTAGATAGTAAAAGTCTATCGGCTGGTAATTACACTTTAGTATTTGATTTACATACAAAGCCAGATAATGCAGAAAGCGTGAAAATGTTTCAAAATGCTCATTCATGAGTTACAAATTCCCTGCCCAACGAGATGCATTTTTACCCAAGAGAGGAGCCTGGGACTTGGCTCCTGCAACGCTGCAGTGGTGGCAGGAGAGCTTTTGGATCGAGCCTACTCAATAGCTAGGAAAACACTATATTTGAGCTTCCTCCAATTTTTGTGTCACTTTGATTGGGAAGCGACATACCAGGAGCAGGTTTACATCAGGGACTGCTCGAGGCTTCTGTCCTCATCTTGTACCCAAAACCTCAAAATCCTGTGACAAGAAAATGAGGCACTGCTGTGAGATTTCTGTCCCCTGCAGACCCACCAGGTAAGAGGGACAGCCTTTCTGTAGCAAGAGACTGACCTCCAGTGGACAAACGGGGCAATCATAAGAGCTTCTTCTAATTAAACTTAGCTGTATGAGGACAGAGCGAGGAGATGAAGTTCGAGTTAGACAGAGAGAGAATGTTCCTCTCTCAGTAATCGAGTGTGGTAAAAGTGAATGTACAGCAAAATCTCAGTGCATGTGCAACTGTACTGACTGCCAGAGGCTCAGAGTCTCAGGGTCCTTGACAAACTTGGGACAAAGTGCTCTGAAATGTAAAACTGCCATGAAGCTAAAAGCACTGGAGCAATGAGGTCTGACAGCTGAGGGACTTACTGCACCTTGGCTGAGCTCCTGCCCCTAAATGTCCTCACAAGTTCCCTGAGCCCACCCTGGTTGTGAGGTGATGTGACTTTGCACAAATGAAGAGGAAGCCTCCAAGGAAGCTGGGAGAGGGATATGAATTGCAGCAGCTTAATGTTAGATGTTATAAACTTTCCATTCACAGAATCACAGGGGGTTTGAGGTGAGAAGGAATCTCTGGAGGCCATCTGATTCAGCCCTGCTGCTCAAGCAGGATGACCTAGAGCTGTTTGCCCAGGACTATGTCCAGATGGCTTTTGCGTATCTCCAAGGAGTGAGACTCCACAGCATCTCTGGGTAACCTGTGCCAGTGCTGAGTCAGGGTCACACTGAAAGAGCATTTCCTGGTATTCAGAGGGAACTCTTGTGTGTCATTTTGTGTTCGTTGCTTTCAGTTGTGTGCTTGAGCCCTGTGGATACTGCCCATCAATGCTTAATAACTCTGTTGCTGTAAATGCAATGCTGAGTTTAAAATCTTGCCAGTCTCTCTTTTTACAGGGAAGATCATGTATGACTAGAAGTGGATGGGCTGCTCAGCCTCTGAGTGACATGGCAATAAAAATCTCTAAAGAAAGAAGTTAGTTGTAGAGCAAGTTTCATCAGACTTCCAATGGCTGGACCTCAGCCTAAAATGAAAATAGAAAACTTTGGTTCTTCTTCTCCAGCCTTGCTTGGGTGATGTGCTTTGAATTTCACTACACAGCAAGGTTTTCTAATGCCTATCAGCAGCCTTATGAGAAATAATCTGAGGGCCTTGTTGGATTTGATAAGGCTGTTTTTCAAGGAGGTGAGAGTTTTGTGGCTGCCTTTTAGAAAAGGACTGGAGGGTCAGAGTGGGGTTTTGGCAGATCTAAAGTTTTCCCACATTCTGTTGTGTGCAAGCACAGGTTTGGATGGGGACGTGACTTGAAACCCATCTCCTAGTCAGGAAGGGAAGTACATTCAGCAACAAAAGCTAATGCTGTTTCCTTAGACTCCAATGCTCCATTGTGTGGTGGAAGCCAGTCCTAGTACAAAGCCTTTCCCCTGCTCTTCCGTAGCATCACACGGTAGTTCAGGCAGGAGGGGGCCTCAGGAGTTCTCTTGTCCAATATCCTGCTCGCAGCAGGGTCAAACCAAGCTGCTCCAGGCTTGATGTGGCCCCTGATGCCTACAGTAAGGTTTGTTTTTTTCTCCTCACTGTGTGACAAGGACATTCATGGTGGGATAAAGCTTTCTCCTGCCAAAAGATTGAGATGTGGGTCCCAACACTGTCTTCCTTCATCGCTCTCAAGAGGAGAAAACAAATGCTTCCTGGTCACTAAGGGAAGAGCACATAGGGAACACCTTGCTGCAGTATGGGGGAAGCTGTTGGCAGTGCCCACGTTCCCTGCTCCCCAGGTGGGTGTTAGGGGAGAAGATGGCTGGGCTGCTGTGTGGGAGACCTTACCATGTTGATGCTGTTGCTTTGCTTTCCCCCTTCTGGAAGTTCTCCAAATATTTGAAGGATTTGTATAGTTGGTAGGTGGAAGATATTGCTGTCTTCCCCTGTCCTCCTCAGGTGAAAAGAAAGGGGGGCAATTATTCCCCTGGGACAATAATGGTGAATGATGCTTTTTACAGCACTGCTGTGTACACCACTCCTTCTCTCACAAGAAATACATCCCAAATTTTCATTACGGTGCTTGATGATGTGCCTGTAGATGTGAGTGTTAATGGGCAAAGGCCTAACCAGATTTCACTGGCTGTGTTACTTCCTGGAACTTGCCTGTTGTTATGAGAATAGATCAACGCTTGAATGACAACTAATCTATATTGTGAAATATATTATACAATCTTTAATTTACATAGAGATGAGGTCTGCTTATAGGGAGTGGAAATCAATAATGGCTTTTATATCATCCTCTGGGTAGAATATGAAAATTCTCTGAAATTCCATAATATCTAAACTGCATCAAGAGATTATAAGTCAATAGTACTAAGAGCATAAAAAGGATCATTTTATCCTCTCTTAATAAACTTGATATATCTGCGGTTTCCAGATGGGGTTTTTGTTCTTTCAGAATGAGAAATGTGTTGCAGGCGTCATCATTTTATCACTGTTTGAGGTTATGGCCAGAAGCTTGTGATGCAGGTGGTGTATAAACACAGAAAGAAAAGGTGGTCCCTGCAGTCTAATCTGAATTTGAGGGGTAGTTGGTGGGCAGCCACATTACCTGAACAGAAACCTTGGCTTTTTCCTGATTCAGAGCCCACCCATGAGGAGAGAGATTTGCTATGGACCAAACTGTACTCAAATGCTGTACTGATACCAAGCAGAGAGTGGATTCAGATTAAATCCAGCCTTCTCTGCAAAGAACCCATTGCCAGTGCATTCCTGCAGCATCCATCTCTGCTGTGTCTTGGAAAGGCATTGCTGCCACTTGGTATTCCTTTTGTTCTTTCCTTTGAGCTAACTGGAGCCATATAGCAATCTGCTTCAGCCATTCTGAAGACTCTATTTTTCTATAATTTGCTTTGATTCTGAATAGAAGAGAAAAGTGACAGTGAAAGAAAACATTTCAGTCAGAACAATGTCTCTTTCCAAAGGCATGTCACAACAGGAAATACAATTAAAATTGACTGAATGCCCATGGTTGGGACATAAAACCTTGTGCTGTGATTCACAGTAGCAGAGCAGAGTGAACATGATGTGCTGGAGTACTGACACTCCCTGGCTGTTTCTCTGTAGCTTCTCCAAGCTGTGCTATTTCTCTTTCACTCTCTTTGCCCCCCCGCAAATGCTCTCTCTTCTTCTGTATGATGAATACAGCCATTAATCCAAGATTAACTTTATTCAGGTTCTTTACATCACCTCTTCTCCTCTGGTTTTAATCTGCTTTGCACAACCAAGTTAGGTCTGTCTTAAATTTTCTGTGCTTACAGTGGTGCAAGAAGAACCAGCAGGGGCAAGAGGACTGAAGCAGGGGGAGGAGAATGACAAAATTGTGGGAGTGGAAGGAGAATAGGTGGCTTTTCAGATGGGCTGTTTTAATAGCTTGAAGAATTACCTTTTTCAGAGAACACATATTGACTTCCAAGTAATTTACTCAAAACTGTGACTTCTTTAGTCTAAGGTTTTCTCAGAATTTCTAGGGGATTAGAAATTAAAGCATCAAGCCACTTTGATTAATAACCTTCCGTAAAGCAGCTGCTTTTGTGTTTGTACAGCAAAAGCATGTACAGACAATTTTTTTTTTGCAAAACTGCGTCTCTACTGCAGCATTTAAAGTCTGCATCTACTATGCATTCCTTATTTCCCATGCTGTCTTAAGGAATTAATTTGATTTCCTTGGTTGTGCCCTATCTAGGAAAAAAAAAATGGAAGAAAACTTTAGATACTTTAGATATTTGTGTTTTCTAGGAAAGATAGGAGATTCTGAATTATTTCTTACAAGGTAATTAATCTGGCCAATAGATAATTCCATTGAAATGCCTAGAGTTTATGAATTGTACAATTATCATATTTTCCTATCTCTGTAGATCTCTAGCCAAAATAAATTCCAGGGCTGGCATTTTGATTTGTGTTTGCATTTCAGCTCTGCCAAATGACTGCTGTTTCTTTAAGTGAACCAGACTAAAGAAGCCTCATGTGAACAGGTGGAAAGAAATAGAGCAGACAGGGTTCTTTTCATCATTCTGTTCCTGGATTGCCTCCTCAGCAATGAATCTCTTCTAGGATTCCAGGTAGCAACATACATATTTTTCCTGGCCCACTAGTACTTTTAATAATTCCAGGTCAGTTTAAGAGTGGACCAGAAGAAAAAATTATGCACAACAAATGTTTCAAATTGCACTTGTAAGTACTGAAGGCTGGAAGTCTCAGCCATGGAAGCACGGCTTATGGACAGGCATGGACAAAAGCAAAGTCAAGAGCAATCTGAAATGGTTCAATGTAATCTGTACTATTACAGCACAGATCTGAAAAGCTCTTAGCACTCAGCATCCACAGAGAAGGTGGCTGTTCCTGAAAGATCAGAGTTATTTCATACATTATGGAAGTGTTTGTGATTTTCTTCATCTGGGCACCTGTGACAGTTTCAGTTGTATTACTGACTTATGGTATAGGGCATGTTGTTGCAAAGATGTCTGGTCTCTGAAAGCAGATGGTTTGTTATGATACTGCTGATGAAAATTATGCAGCGAGGCCAAAAAAGTGACTCAGCACTGGATCTGGTATGAGTTACTGCTCTTGGTAGCAGTGCAGGCACAGCCTGACAACAAAGGGACCTGGAAACTGAACTGCTGCCTCACTGTAGTGCCATTCGAAGAGGAGGGGGGAATTCCAGAACTATATTTGCGGCTGAGATATTCCAGGCATACGAAAAGGGAGTAGATGGTACAACTGCTATGAATTTCTAATCACTCTGTGTTGGAGAGGTGCTTAGGGCTTGATTTGTTCTCAGTGTGCCACCTAGTTGTGATGCTCTCTGCATCTGCGTTGACCCTAGACAGCCCAGGCCTGCTGCATGTTCAGCATTTTTCCTTCTTCATTAATTTTTAACCAGTCCTGTAGACTTTCCAGGTGTTCTTTCAGCTGTCGACTCTGGCTGTGCCACAGCTGCTGCTGCTGAGCCACTCAGTGTAACCCTCTGTGCTGCTCACTTCAGGCAGGGGAAGAACAAGACTCAAGAATGGCCCGTGAAGTGCAAATTACTCTGCCAGGTAGGAGAGCAAAAGCAAAGCAAATGAGGGTGTCTTCTAATTAAATGTAATGACAAGGAGGCCAAAGAGCATCCCCTGCTAATTCCTGAACTACTTTGGCAGGAGGCAGAGAGGAAGCAGAAAAGAAGAGGATACCTGCCAGAATGAGGCAGGGAAAAAAAACAGGACAAAAAGGGATGTGGCACAGTGGCTTGTCCTGCACGTCCCCCTGGGCTTTGCTCGGGGCATCTCTGCCCTGCTGCTCACACCAGGACTGCCCTGCAGCAGTTTCTGGATCCTTCAGCTCCTGGTGCTTGCCTTCTTCTTGAGAGAGTGTTACACAAGCAGTCTCTCACTGGTAGGCAAATCTTTTGGATGAGACAGCACTGTCACTAGCTGCTCTGGTTTTAATCTTTTCCTAATGCTTGCAGGAATATGCATGCGCCTAAGATAATTTTAGTAAGGTAGTTTCTGTAATTCATTTTTATTGGTTATACAGAGCTGAGGGAAAACCCTGGTGTCCTGGGAGTGGTACTCATAAAGGCAAAACTTTAAAGTGAGAATGTGCTTTGGTGCACCTCAGACCAGCTTCTTGGCAGGGCTCATGCATTAGCTCATGCAAGATTTGGCACTGTAGCAGAGGTGGGTGGCAGGTACCCTGCACAGCTGGTCTGCAGCTCTGCTGGGCTAGGTAAGCTCTACTTCATTTTGTTGCTCAGACCTCACTTGGGAAAACACCACCACCAAGCGGGTTCCCCCAGGAAGTCTCCTCAGCTGCTCCTTCTCCTGTCAGGGAGCAGAGTGGTGATAGACAGGCTTTACTTTATGGATGGGTGTAAATGTGTGTATGATACTGTTATTTTTGGTACATCTGGAGCTTCTACAATTGGTCCAGATGGCTGATATGGAGACTTCCATTAGATATTTTTGAGTGTGAAGGTTTCTAAACATGCATGTAATACAGGTCAGGAAAAAGTTCCTGCTGCAGATTCAAGACTTTCAATGAATGTTTTCAACAGGACAAAAGCCTAAAAGCAGTTTGAACAGGATTCCTAGCAAGGGTTTTTTACAAGTGGCTGGGACAGTGACAAATGAGCTGTTACTTCACTTACTCAGGTGGTTTGGTCCATTGTAAAGACAGAGCAGGGAACAGGAATTTCTATAAACTGTGGATGTGTAGTATTTTATGCTGTTAGAGCAGCAAAATTGTATTGTATCTAGAGAGATAATGCCAGACATAGTAATATGGAAAATATTATTAAGGAATATATATTAGTTTAGCAATGCACCAGCTGCCATAGAAAATGTTCATGTCATAACCATTAGTACTCGATTAGTAATGCTGGCACAGGCAGGATATTTCCCCTCTGTGACTTCAGCATTGGTAGTCCTGGCGACTGGAAGGCTCACTCCATCCAGAAACTGTGCAAGCTTTTCCTTGTACCTCAGTCCTAGGGAGGACAGGACGTCTTTAAGTTACTTTTGTGCTCTTGGTTCTTTTCCAGTCTGTGAATAAAACAGTCAGACATCAAATGGATCAGTCATCACCAACTAGACTGATACCCTCAAATTATTTCAAGTAGAGAAATAAATAATGGTGAACTCATAATTGTGATTGATAGTCCTATTTTGTTATTTGTATTAAACACAGGCTATCTATGATTCTAAGGTGAGGACCAGGGTATGTTATGCCAGGTACCCTGCAGACACAGGGTTCTGCTTTAACTCTTTCGGATGATATGGCCCTGCAGACTTGAGATCTGCCTACACCTTGGGCTGGAGCTGAGTGACTGTGAGCTGTTTGGTTTCACAAAGAATATGCTTTTAATGGTATTGGGAAATTTCTTCCCCTCAGAATCCAAATGCTAGTGCTGCCTTGTGCTGTAATTCTGATCTTTCTGCTGTTCTGGTTTATCTGTTGAGTAGACTGACACACAAGTGTTACCTTTTTCTTTTAAATACTCTGATATGACATAAACCCATGGTGGGCCAATGAAGACCTTGGTGTAATTTTAATTAATTTTATTTCCAATGCTCATGCCCCAAGGCAGATCTTCTTGTATTGTTTGAAATTTTAAAATATGTTACCTTCTGTGAGCACCCAATGTTATAATGGTGAAAATACTTACATTATGAAGGGTATAGGGTAAAAAGTGAAAAAAAAAATGGCTAGGGGCCCATTCTTTCTCTGCCCTTCCCCTCTGGCACCAAAATTGTTTGTTACTGTTAAAGGCAGCAGATACCAAGAGGCAGAGGAGGAAAATCCAATACGTAACTTGTGGAGGCAGTGTCAGTGCCTCCGTTGTGACCACGGTCATCATATTGTTAAACCAGAAATGTCCACTAGATCTTTGAGCAAGACCACCAGTATTTTATAGGCTCTTTTAATTTGTCAGTCACTTATTCTTCTACTAAATCCAGTAGTTTGTGCTTGGCTCAAGCCAAGCAACTGATCTACATGTCAGGAGATGGGGATCCCCCACTTCCTAGGGAGCGTCTTCCAAGGTTTGATGTCTATCTTCCTCCTTGTTATAAACTAAAACTAAGACAAGGACTAATAGGTATAATTGAATGAAGGGATCATCTTTAAGGCCCATTCCAACCCCCTTAACATTCTATGATTCTATGATAAAGCTCTGTCAAGGTCTAAGCCTTCCAGACCATGGTACAGCAGACACAGGTGTGTCTCATTCTCCATGAGAACCACAGGATAGTTTAGGTTGGCAGGGACCTCAGGAGGTCTCTGGTCCAATCTCTGTCTCAAAGCAGAGTCAGACCAGGTTGCTCAGGGTTTTGAAAACCTTCAAGAGAGACTGCACAACCTCTCTGGCCAGCCTGTGCCACTGCCTGGCTGTTCTGATGGGGAAATAGTTTCTCCTTGTATCCAGTCTCCTCCTCACTGTTTCACTTGGGCCTGTAGGCTCTCAGCATGCACCATGTGAAGATCCTGGTTCTATTGTTTTGATAACACTCCTACAAACTTTGTTGGGTCCTTGTGAAGCTAGATCTTCTCCAGGCTGAATGACCCAAGCTCCCCCAGTATCTCCTCACAGGCTGTTGTGCAACTTCTGACTTACCTGTACAGGTGTGTGTTTATGAAACAAACCCCTCAATATCCAAATCCAAAGATAATGACAATTTGTTGAGCAGTCTGACCTTTGTTATCTTCATGACAATTTAGGTATTATAAAGCCTTTGTAGGTTAAAGAACAGATGTCTTTATGTTTTACATAAATGTCAGAGCTTCCCATCAGTTCCTCTCTAGTCATTTAATCTGCTAAATTTGATTTTATATCAAAATTCAGGCATCAAGATTAGAATCCTTTCCTCCAGGCTGGTCCAAGCTGAGTCCCTCTCAGCTGCCCTGCTGGCTTCCAAGCTTTTTTTTTCTCACAGTGACCTGAAATACCATCCCCATATCTTACCAGCTACCCAGACCTCTCTTTCTCCTGATGGCAAAACAGAGGGAAAGCAGAGCTATCAGAAAGTTTCAGCATTGCTTCCTGAATTCTTTTACAATGCTCACTGTAGATAAGATGAGCTCTCACATAACACAGGCACAAGCTCATTACCCCACTTATTTCCCAGCCGTGATGCTGTGCACCCAAAAGCAACATCCTGCTCTTCCACTTACACATTTGCTCTGGTTTTACCATCAGTAACAAACCCGTAATCTCTCCTGGGCAGGATTTTGTTTCGAGTTCTGGTTCTCACAGTCAGCTGCTACAACACAGGGGCAATTACAGTGCTTGACAACTGCTACCAGGTGTTTTTTAGATGGAATTTTAAGGATTGCTTTTGACTCGGAAAGCTGCAAATGGCCTGTGACCTTTCTGCAGGAAATTGTAGTTTTGCTGCACTTGAACCAATGGATGATGGTTGCAAAATACCTCTTGGGCTCCAGCTTCACCAGGAAAGAAAAGCATCTGGTAAAACCCTCTTGGAAGTGGTTTGGAGACTTTTAGTAACTTTTAATGGATCAAATAAACCTTAGGCCTCATAGGTTTTAACCTGACGCACTGCCCAGAAACTCTCAGTTGCTGTCTCTCCCCTTGGATTTTCCCTGGCTCAGACTGGAGACATGTCTGCAGTGTGCAAGGGGAGGTGGTGCAAAGTGCCCAAAGCATCACAGAATCTCTGAAGTATCCCTACCTCTCCCCTACCCCATCACTGGAACCCTTTCAAATTGCCATCTCTTTTTTACACTGCTATTTGCTTCTGCATCAGCAGAAGGCTGTTTTACACTTTTCCAGCCTGTTTTACACTCTAAGCCTGACAACAAGGCAATATTATGTTAAGCTTTATGACTGTTATGTGGTGTTGCACTCTTCTAGATGATATAAGCTACTGGCAGGGAGACATACAGGTGATGTGATGCAGCCTAGTTCAGGAGTGGAAATTGTTCAGAATTTTTAAGTAAATGTTAAATTCACTGTAATAATTTCTTTTAGACATTAATCCCACAAATGCACAGTGACAGAGAGCACCAGTCTTATCTGCCACATTTTCACAGCAAGCACTTAGGGAAGCAAGAAGGAAGAGCAGCAGATATTTGTGTTTGCCACATGCTTGATATGACCTCTTTGTGCTCACGTTGCCATCTGTTGTGAAGCACTTTACATGTGTTTGTCAAGGCTTCTGTATCTTTCAAAACAATATTGCTGCTTTATTATGAAGGTTCTGATTTATTCTATACATGGCCCCACCTTTCCACGTACATTGGCACCTTTACAGGTACTTAGCTGCTCCTCAGGATTTTTGCTGCTGATTTCCACCATGGGGGTTGGAGCCCTGTTGACTTTTGTCTCAGAACAGCTTTCCAACAGGAAGTGCTCTCCACAGCAATGCAATACCACGCAAGCTATTCACAGGGGAAACTTCACCTACGGCTGCAACGCAGCTGCGTCTGATGTTAAATATGGAATCCAGTGATATTTTGACACAAGGGGAAGACCTGTGCTTGGGGAAGTCCTTTTATCATATGATTAAGCTGTCATTTAAAAAAACAACTTCTAAGCAGAGGAAAAAGGAACAGTCTTTTTGCAAATGACTGCTGAAGGTGAGGTGATTGAAAGGGACATAGAGCAGCATTTTGTTCTGTTTTTAACTTGTCTTTAATGAACCACTGTATCATTTTGTGAAGCAGCGGAAATTATGGAGATGCTGCTGTTTAGATCTCTGGAGACAGACATGTGTGATCAACGACTGCTCACTAAAACAGCCTCTAATAGAATCACACAGAAGCAGAAAAACACTGAAGAGAATAAGGGAAACTACCGAGCTCTGACGAATGCTTCGTCTCATCTCTGAAGAAGAATGCAACACTCCTTGGCAAGGCAAATTAAGGGTAAATGTGAAGAAAAGACATTGAATTGATGTGAGCTGGAAGCCAACAAGCTGCTGTGGGTCTGCTGTGTACACACCCCTACAGCCCAGGCTAGCTGCATGTCCACAGGGCAGGGCCAGTGTCTGCCAGCACCCAGCTGGCCAGGTGAATCTCAGAGGGAAGATGCACCATGGATGGCTGAGCAGCAAACATTTCCTGGACAGGTAAATGTCTGTTCCTATACCTGCTCGCAACCTGGGATCACAAGGGAAGGAAAACTAGCCTCCCTGAACAATGTCTGTCACTGTCTATCCCTCACACCCGCTGTCCCCAGGCCTCAGGGATGTGGTGACCACAGCAGCAGCAAAACAGCACCCCAAGGAATACTCTCTTGGCCACCCCTTCTGCCAGCAGAAACAGCCAATTTTAGCAAAGGCAGGTCACTGCTGCCATCCGAGCAGGGCTGCTGCTGCTCCTGGGGAAGAGGGTGGCTTGTAAGTGCGATTCCACAGCTGATGTGCAGCTGCTGAACTGGAGCCAGCCTGAATGACCCTGAGATGGCAGATACGAAGGTTTGCAGATTTAACACCAGACACATCTTTTGGCAAGGCTGACTGTGTTTTTGGAAAGGCTGTGCACAAGCTGTGGCTGGGTGGAAGGCAAACACTTTCCAGAAAAAGTGTGATGAATGAAATGGACCAAACATTAAGAAACCACACCATTTTTCTGTGACGTCTTCCTAGGAGAGGGCAAAAACCCAAACCAAAACCACCCTCAGCACAGAGAACTCCAGGGACACTAATATAGGCTGTTTAATCAAACAACTAAAACCGGATCTGTTTTATTAGTTCCCACAGAAAGCTGTGAAGGGATTGCTGGATGTCAATCCAGCATTGACAATAAATCCTGGAGCCCATCTGAGCAAGAAACAAGGCTGCAGAAGGATCCAAAGCATCAAGGGACAGATGAGCTGCTGCTGTGTGGTCCTGGCTCAGTGTAACATGTGCTACCTTGCCAGGCAGTGAACTCAGCCATATCTGCAGAGTAATAGAGCCACAGGAGTGTCTGCAAGCTGTGCAGGGACCAGCCCCTCCACTCCAACAGTGCCCCGACTCTAGGCCAGTGCCAGTGGACTAAGAGCTTGCCCTTGTTTCCCTCTGGAAGCAGTGGGGCTATCTGATCCGCTAGGATGTCAGGGAATGGGGATTTTTGTTGGGCTAAACTGGCAAATAGCAAGTGCTTCCTTCTCCAGCCTGATGCCCTTGCTGATGCATGGTTTGCCACATTAACAGTGATTTCAATGTATGTCCTTGCACTGCATCACCAGTGGCACCACTGAGGAATTCCAGCTCTTGGAAAAAACAAAAGGGGAGCTCCTGGAGGCTGCAGCAACTGATGCCATGTGAGAGAGAAGAGGAGAACAAGAACCAGCCCTCTCTTTGTCACCCCTCATGCAAAAGTGAAAGACTAGGAATAGCCAGGGGAATCCTGAGGTTTGAAATTCTGAAATCTTCTGTCCCCATTTAGACCTGCCTAATGCCTGAAACTGGGGTTGTGAGGGCTCTCTCCCACTTTAGTTTGCTGTATCTTCTGTATTCCCCTCGTAAGCTGAATGATTTGGAATGTGTTGATCCTTGCTCTGGAAATTGTGTGGTTTTGAGCTTGACAGCTCAAAATGACGATGATGGCAAACTCGATGTATCTTAGAAAATGTGTTTATATAGGCTTTCTGTCAAGCACCATTTAAATGCCATACATCATGATAAAAATGAAGGTGAAAGCAACTCTGCTAGGCCACTGGTGGGAAGGCAGTGTCCTGGTTACATTAAAATATCTTTTGTTGTCAAATAAAGAATGCCTGCATTGAAAGGCCACCAGCTTTACAGTTAGTGCAAAATATGGGGATAAAACGTTTTGGCAGATATGAAAGACAATCCCAATAAAATTCACAAGCAGAATATGCTCAGGTAAGAGCTGATGTGCCTGTAGTAACCAAGTGTTGGTTGCAACGTGCTGTACAGCAGTGGGGTTGCTCAGCTCACCTCCACGTTAGAGGAATGCAAAGTAGTAACAACCCCATGGAGAATTTTTGTTATGAGGATGACATTTCAATAAAAAAAAAAACCCAAAACCTAAAAGAAGATTGATTTGAGCTGCTAATTTTAAAAGCAATTTTAGAGAAAAAAAAATACTTGGATGTGCATGATTATAAATAATTTCAAAATAACTGTAACATAGAGGATTTTTAAAATATCTGCAAATGGAGTTGTCTTTGTCACACATGCCAGATTGATGATCTCTCAATTATTGCTGATTGCTCTCAGCAATGAATGTAAAATCTCCATTAAACATCCCTAAGATCTCCTCCAGGATCCATGTGACATACAAGACTGTAGTCCTGCATAGTATAAAGGAAGCAGCCTCATTGTTGGTCATTTACCTGGGTATCTGTCAGTCACTGTCCTTTTTCTTTCAGAAGCCACATTTCAATGGCTATGGTACACAACAGTCCATCCTACAGTTAGAGATGTAACTCATTCCATCAATTTAAATGTCTGGAAAGGAAGATGGGTGCTCAAGAAAACCATTCAGAGGAATTAAGATATACATTTTATAAAATAACTTCATTTGGAAAATGAGACAGTCTACCATTTTCTTTTAGCCTGTCTAAAACAGTCAAATTGGAAATACAGAACTGTGATCATGCATCTGATTTTTCAGTTACTTAATTCAAGGATTAGGACCAAACTTCAAAAAAAAAATCTAGGTTAACATAGTTTCTTATTTTCATAGTAACTTTTGCATCTCTCATATAATGATTGCTAACTCAAACATAAAGCATTTACATTTTGCAAGACCAAATGCAGAACCACTTATAATCCATACTGCATTTGTTCCCCAAAACAGAATGTACACAATGATAATAAAAGGCAGTGTGTCAGAAGAGAGTGCAGTACAGATAAATTAACTGGAATAAGAAAGGTAGACACAGAAGGTCACTCTGGCTTTCACTTGCAAGTCTACATTCAAGAATTCCTGCTCACTCTTCTTTCAGACTTTTTGTCTGCAGTGTCTGTTATTTCCTTCTGCAGTGTTACTAGATGCAGGGGATCCACCGAAATTCAAGTTAAGTTTGCACAGCTGAATTCAATCACCCAGGTTTGGTCAGTGTCATCTGTCATTTCTTTGCACTGGAACACACTTAAATCTTTTATTTGTAGAAAGGATATAGTTTTGTTATTTGAAACAGAATGGGGAATTCAATGAAATGAAAAAACCAACCATTCTTTTTTTAAAAAGGAAAATTTATTTATGGCTACATACACCACATATAAAATTAACATTTAACTGAAACATGTAATTGTTTCAATCATTTACCACTAAACACAATGTTGACTACAAAACTGTACAGTTTATATTTAGTAACCAATTCTTACAGCATAGTGCAATTGTAACATTTTATAAAGAAAATAATTTGTGCCTTTTTTAAATAAAGTGCATTAAATGACCATCTTGTATACAACAAGAAGCTCTGTAGTTGCAATTCAAAGCTTTAAGCTTAAGGGAAACTGAGGCAAAGATGTTTCACTTCCTTTTAAAAATCACTTCATACACTGGCAAGCTATGGTTCAAACATCAACCACAGTTAAATAAAAAAAAACAACCCAAACCCCTAAATTAGTATAAGAAATAACCACAGGCCTTTATGTATGAAACCAGTAACTGGTTCTCATATGAAAAGCGCAACATGCAAAATTTCAATCCACCTGGCTCCTAGTGAGATGTGTAGCATGAGAACTATTCCCCATGCAGGTGCTTTTGCTAAAGCTTTTATAATTCAGCATGGAACTACACTGCAGTCAGTAGCATCAGGTCTCTACCTGAAATGTTTCCTAGGAAAAGCTCTCTCTGAGGATTTGATGACATGAACATGGTAAACTACAGGTTATTTTTAATTGCATTTGGCAACAGAAAACATGGGGGTCTAGTTAGTAAGTCTAGAAAATTACAAGTGGTTCTACTAGCCCAGGGTATTCCAAATTTCACGGCCTGAAGTTAATGACAGTTTACAGCTTTATTTCAGAGGCACACTTACAGTACTTGTCCTATGAACTTCCATTTGTAAACACATTTACAATCAACTTTTGTAGATTTTGGCTGCAACAATAAAGCTCAGACCAAACAAAGGAGGACTTCAGCCCCAAAGAATAAAAAGCTATAGACATCAAAATGGACAGAGGTGTAATGTGTGTCTCTCTAGAAACAATGACAAAACCAAGAATGACCATTTCCTTTGGTTGGCTCTGGCTGAGGCCCAACAGGAAAGTCCAAATTCTTCTCCTCCTCCATACATATATGGGACTGCTATCAGCTTCAACAAAAAGTATATTTGAGCACATGCAAGTAACCCTAGAGACTGCCTGACTATTTTGCTGTATGTGCAATCCAGGCAATTTACCTGCCTCTTCAGCTGCAATACTCATTCCACACTTTTGGCACAAATCACACACACTGTTCCTGCATTCTGGAAAACTGCATTTCCTTCCTAGAGGGCCTAGCCTGAGTTCAGGGGCAGATCACTGTACCTTCAGCTGCTCGGCTCTGGGATAGCTGCCGTGTAAAAAGCTGTGTGCTGGAGCGTGCTGGAGTGTGCTCACCCCTTACTGGAGGGTAACCACTTACCCTTCTCCTCCTAGACTAAGGAAAGTCTCTGCTGAAACTGAGATAGAGAAGAAAAGAGCTCCAATTTGGCTGGAACATGATTGAAGAAGGCTCCCTGTTTTCTATCACGGCTTCAGAAAGCTCTGTGCTGAGAGCAGAGCTCCCTTCCAGGTCCACTGTGCTGCGACCTGCGACCAACACTGCAGAAAAGCCTCACCTCTGCGCTCTTTTCTTGTGAGCCCTCTGAGGCAGAGGCACCACCAGGTGGACTGAGTGTTGCTCACATATTGAGGGACTACATTGCCAGAGGGCAACCAAAGAGTGGCAACACAAAAACCCATGGATGGGACACAACTGCCCACGCTCCACGGGGACACAACTTTTTGTCCTTTTCTGGATGTGGGTATTTCAATTTTTGAAGGGCCACATCATGCTGCTTTCATTTGCATACGATAAAACATCTCTTCCCTGAAAGCAGGTGAAGCCAAATTCCTGATTATTTTGATGGGTTTAATCTTAGTGAACACTGAAGTAAGAGGAAAATTCTATGGGGATGATAAGTAATCAATGCATTAGAGCTCTATACCTTGACCCTAAATCTTAGAGGTCCTAGACCTTTTTCCCAGAAAACCCCTGAAGCATGTAAGTGTTTTGCATGCCCTTTAAAAATGAATGCATAAAATTTTTTAGGTACTCTAGTATTCCCCAGGTTAGCATCAGCCAGCGCAAAATGTGCACCTGTGTCCCATGACTGTGGAGTCATGATGCGTGCAGTCCTGTTACCAAAGCACCTAAGAAAGACAGAAAAAGAGGAAGAGAGAAAAGGGAACAGTGTGTGGAGAAAGTTAGAACTGCTACATAGGCCCATACTTGTGACAAGTACCCTTCCCACATTCTGTACCATCTGTGGTCATGGAAAACATTCCTGTAATCTCAAAGCTGCCAGTGGGATTTGTCCAAATTAAAGACATGAGAATTTGCTTTCCTTTAGAAACCTCTAGCCTGTCTTTGTTTGTTGAAATATCAATTACTGCTGAATCTTTCAGTGTTTGCAAGACTCATACAAGTTGGGCAATAATTTTCTTGATCATAAGAAACCGCCTCTGCAAAGAGGTTACAGTTTAACCACATCCACAATGAAGGTATAGAGCATGATATATGGCATGTCATACATATAAAAAGTAAATTAAATAATCGTAATAATTATGCATGTATATATATTATATTTAAGTATCTAATTATGCTGTTTAAAAGTGATAGCTCATCATACTTAATCAAGTTAATGGCATACTAAAATACTCTAAGAAACTGTTTCTCTATTCACCATGAAATACAACTGGTATGTTAAAGCTGGACAAAGGTATTTCCTTTAAAGAATGAGTTTATACTTGAAAGAAAAAATAAAAAAAATCTATTTTGTTGGCGTCTATTTCTTAAAAGTGGAAGGTCCCTCCATTTTCTAAGGTAATCATTGCAGGATGCAGCCTTCAGCATGTGCATTTAGCATTGGCTTGCTTTTTCCTTGAGAAACCAGGACTAGGTCTGTGCTCAGACATCATGGTAGATCATATGGTTGGAGGAAAAAGAATATTACCAGTGTAAAGAAAACAGCAGCAGTACACTTGCTTTTCCTCCCCACAGGTGAATCAGACATTTCCTGTGTAAGGCAAATGCTCACTAAAACTGTTCAATGAAAAAGTGCTGCTGAAACATTTGAAAGGTTATAACTAATAAAAACTTTGTAAATCAGCTTTTACCCTGGAATGCACCACTGTACTAAAGAGAGGCAGGTACTTAGAATCATAGAATCATTTAGGTTGGAAAAAACCTTTAGAATTATTGAGTCCAACTGCAAACCAATGTCTTGAAACAAAAAGGACTGTACCAGACATCTTACTACTGGGGGCTGGGGTGGTGGGGAGGTGAAGGAGAAAAAGAAAAATAACCCAATCTGTAATCCTATGGCCATCAGTTAAAGTACTAATACTCTACACTTGTGATTCAAGGAAGCCCCTAAACGTGCAATGAACGTCCATAAGTACTCCATGCTTTTTAGAAAGTTCTGTGCTGCTTAGAGATACCAGATAATTAAATCAGTTCATTAGTTCTGGGACATAACACACTTCCCCTAGCTGGGAGTGGGAGACAAATAATACTGTATTTTCCAATTAAATATCTGGCATATCAGCAAGTGTGTAAAAATTGCCTTGGCATACATAAAGTGCAAAACCAAGGTTTGGGGAGGTGAGGACAATTTCCTTAAAAGCCATTTCAAGGAGTTTGTGATGGCAACTCTAACTGATCATTGTTTTAAAATGAGTTTTGCTCTCTCAACCTATTTGCAAAGAATCTCCACTGGAAAAAATCTCTCCCTATCCTTTGCATGGGGCACTGAATTAGTCTGCATCATAGCAGTGACACACTAATTATTTGCAATGTGGTTTCATCTAACCTACATTCAGGTTTGGTTTTTTCTCTTCTCGTCTGTAAGAAGTTTGTGTAATGGTGAAACGTGCAACTCTTTCTTCCTGTGGGGCTTACAAGATCACAGTAAATTTGTGAATAAACCGCAGCATGGACTTTTTTAGTGCAAAGGCGTATTGTTTTCAAAGAAACATTTACTAGAAAGTTACAGGCTTAGCTACTACCCAAAAGGAACAGAAATGCACAATGATTTACTGCAAAATAACATTCTAGCGGCCCTACTTTGAATTTACCGTATTTTCCCACAAAAACCCTCTTCTGATTTCAAGTGGGGCCACACAAGACTGTGCTAACAAGTAATAATCTGAATAAAATATGAGGCAACTCCTCCTCTCTGCTCTCTGAACACCTCTTAAGAGGGGCAGCTATCCTGCCAGCCCCAAAGACACAGGATTGCTGCACCACATCCCAAAACAGGGGCAGTCCCAGAGGCCCTCCTGGGGGCTCTTTGTAACTCAGATGAGGTTCCAAATGGACAGTTCAAAACAACCTTCTAACAGAGGGTACATTTATCCAAGCATCCTTCCTGGCCAAGCTCAAGTGTCGAGCGATTGAATCTGGCTGATTCACCAAGCTGCAAAGACCCAACTCTCATCTTTCATCATCCACTTAATATGAAAGTAGATATCCTTGCAGTTCATCCAAATTTCTGATCCATTAAAAGGAACTGCATATTCTTGATCTGAAGAAGACAGCAGCATCCAGTTTTAGAAGGCAATTTCCTCTTGTACCAAAAAAGTATTTATAGACAGGAGACCTTTCAAGTTTATTGGGAGTACCATAATTTTTTTACTGACAGATGAGGGAGATACACATGCCTAATTTATCTTTCCTGACCTATTGCTTATTCATGACATATAAATTATACCACTCCCTTTTATTTCCTTCCTTTTAGCTCTCTATAAGCAGAGATTGTGAAATCTTATTTTTTCTGCATTGAACATTTCTGGATACCACTAAGGCAATCTAGAACCATTCGGTATCTCAGACAAAGTGACAGGATAGCTAGTGGGTTTTTAAATAGCAACTAATCTGTCCAATTCTTATTTTTATTTATTTATTGTACCTAGAAAAACCAGACCATATATACTTTCTCTTTGTAAAAGGGCCAACATTTTGAAAACATTGTTCTGAATGTTACAGAATCGCTTTTCCCCTCCCCTTTTTAAATAATGAGTGTGTAGTTATGCTTCAGGGGCTTGATTTGTAGCGGTTTTATCTCAACTTCCAGTCACACAGCAGGTTGCTTATCACCTTGGGGAAATTAAGTGATGTGTATTTTATTTTTAAAAGCTAAAAAATCCCTAAGAAAATGAGGCAAGAGAATAATAGCTCTCTGGGGACAGCATGAGCCCTGGTCTAAGCCAAAGTTCACTGCTGTGAACTGTTGTCCGTGGAAGAGTTTTAGTGACTCTAAGATGCCTCAAGGCTGGTCCCTGAACACTAAAGGATAGAAGCAACTGCTGATGTCACTGAGTGTCCATGGCAGGAAGAAACAGCAGCAATATCAGGCCTTTCAGCCTGCTTCCAAAGAGCCTGGCTATTGGTAGGGGTTTTCTTCACTGGTATCATAATCAAGTTGTCTTCAGAATGGGCTAGCACTATTGAACATTGTCACCTTGAGGAGCATGATGAATTCGGCTGTTCTTGGGATTAAGTTGCAACTGGAAATCCTAAACACTATTAATTTATCCACAGAATGCTGTACAACTTAATGCCAAACAATGAAAAGAATGAAACTCCCCACTGCAGTACATATTTTTTTCAGCAAATAGCACAAATTCAGGATCCAAGAATTAAGGTAAAATGTTATTGCTGTGTAGTTCTATTCAGGAATTCAATGATTATTAAACCAATGATTAAATCAACCAGAAATAATGTCCAACATCAGTCTGATAGCATCTGCTTAACAAAGGAAGACTTATGCTTACTGAAAGTCTTTATGCAAGTTACTTCTTTTTGTCTAAAGTATATATTGCTTCCTCTCTATTGCTCTGAGTTTACTCAGCAGTTTATAGTATCCACATCATGGAGGATTTTATTGCTGTTGTGCTAAAAACATTATTTCTCCTTATTGCTGAAATACTACTATTGGGGGAAATGATTTAAAAAAAAAAAAAAGAAAAAAAGAAGACAAAAAAAAACTCTCCTAAAGTTTGGGGATGAATGTATGAAAAACTGACCACAGTAATTTTTCTTCCATCAGGATACAACCTCTTACTAACTTTGGGTCAAGTGTGTTAATAAATAAACATGAACTTCAATTCTTGAAACTGAATTACGTATTAAGAAAAAAAACCCCACCTTTAGTCATTACAAAGGAGATATGAAAGTTACTTCACTGTACACAGAATGGTGCTCTTATGCACTCTTGTTTGATGGGACCACAAAACATCAGGAACTGCAAGTTGGTTGGATTTCTGCCAGTTTAAGGAGGACCTTGGATGGATACTGGCACCTCACCACACAGAACTGGGGCCTCCACTGTCATTCTGAGGGGACAGAAGAGAGTTATTTAATTCTGCAGGGTCTGAAAGGTGGCTGGCTGTCAAGCAATTCTTCTGTGTGATTGAGGTAGGCAGCTTTGTACCCACAGCTCTGCCTCTATTTCCCAGAGCTCATCCCGAGGTGTGCTATGCAGCACCCATCCCAGGGCTGCAGACCATGGTAAAGTTTGGCCTGACAACTGCAGGCAAACCTGTGTCACTGACTTTCAGCAGAATTTTCTGGCCTATGTTGCTCAGTCTCAATTTTGGAACATATTTCTGGAAGAGGCAAAATCCTCACTGGAGGTCACAGCAGTAGCTTGGGAGGCAGAATCATGTTTCTCATCTGTGTGTGGTGGAAGGTAACCATGCACAACTCCTTAAACAAGGGCACATCACATCCCTGTGAGCTAGCTTTGTGGGATTGCTATAATTAATCCTTCTTTCCTCCGTTTGACTTGCTCTGCTCCTCAGGAGAGAAGCTTCCAATTACAAATCTCTCTGCTCTGGCACAACGAAGAGGTCAGCTCCCCCGGCACACAGGAGAGCCTCTGCAGAATTGAGCAGCCTGTGGAGTGAGGAGGATGACAAGGACACAAGGTGAAACAGCATGAGAAGAGAGGATGATGACATTATCTCCCTCTGTGCTGTTTTTCTCTGGCTTCCCTACCACACAGGTGTTGCCTAGAGAGAAACACTAATGCCTGTGAGGTTATCCAAGAGGATGAGAACAGGTCTGCATAAGGAAAACAACAGTTGCCCTCAGGACTGAATTTTGGTCACAGTTGTAGCTGCTCATCTTCATCATACTTTTAGCAATTTGATACAGAAGAACAAATAAGGGAAAAAGTAGGGGGAGCAAAGTTTGAATGAGTTTAACTTATTTTTTCTTTTAAAAGTACCATCCTACATTATTCAGTCTCTCTACATTATTCATCTCATGGCTCTTACTGCCATTATTTCCCAATAGTTTGCATACTTGCAAAACTGCACACATATGTAGCATGGATATTCATGAAGTGAGTATTTCTTATACAAAAAATGTTAACAAAATTCAATGACTAGAGTTTCAGTATCATTCATAAGTAGATAAAGAACACCAATACTCTACACTGAGCAGAGGTCATAGTCTAACTTGCTGACCATCTGTAAATCACAGGGAAGCCAGGGGAGCTTCAAATTCACAGCTCTACTGGGTCATGCCATGCAATTATCATTAAACTAATCAGATTACCAAGTAAGAACCAAATATCATGAAGGTTGAACCAAATAAATAACGGAATTTAAACCCAGCATTGCAACTAAAATTAATTATTGCTCATAAAAATTTCTACAGAGCCTTGTTTACAGACAACTCACATTTGAGATTCAGCTTTGTGTATAGCATATGATTCTTAACATCACAGAAACTTTGCCACAAAAAGCTACAGTCATCCAAATGTCCACATGAAAAGGACAGATTCCATTTGGAAAAATCCAGACCAGCAGCGCAGTTGTCTCTACTATCTCTACTACACAGGTATATTTTTTCATTGAACTGTAAATATTGCTATTTTTACACTTGAGTTTTGGATTTTTTTTTTAATGGAAGGTAGTGAAGCAACAATACAATATGCTGACTTTGACATTCAAGGGAGTATTAACCTCCTACTGATGCCAGGGCATGAACACACTGAGCTCCCACTAACACCAATGGAAGTGGTATTCTGAACTCTCAGGCACTGACATGAGGGTACACCGTAAGTTTCACAAAGACAAGTGCCAGGAAGATTTTTCTCTCTGACAATCAAGTCTTCGAATCAGATAACAAAGCTTTATTTCTAGTGCATTCTAATGTGGCTTCAGTGGAAGGTTAGACGCAGTTTGAAATGTAACCATTCATGAGAGGAAGCTCTGCCTTCTAGACCAGAACTATAATGAAGTCCTACAATTAAGTGAACTGACATGTGTACAGTGTAAAGAATGAAACTGCCAGAAAAGGAGAAAGCACTGGTTTATCTTGCAGTTCTGGCTGCATATAATTATGAGCCAGATATGCTCTGAGAATTTATAAATTTCTGTATTTAAAATTACATAGGAGAACACTGAAAACAAACGGTAATAGTTTTTGACTTGATAACAAATGCAGGGGAACCATTTCATGTAGTGCTAAATATGTGCTGCAAGCAATCTGTAGGTTGTTTTATGAAACATTTCTTATACTCTTCTGAAAAGATAAACTTGTCTGAGAAACCTAGTTCTCAATCTATTACAAATACACAGCCAAAAGAGGCCATATTGTTTCATCAATTCCAAAGATACCCCCGTCAGTTTTAAAATCAACAGCGTAGCTCCAATGTCCCACATGCAAGTGAAAACACCTGTCTGACTTTTGAAAAGGAAAGCAATGCGTATCTCTTGCTTTAACATCCAGCCAGAACACGTGAGAAAACAGGTAACTCGTGAAAACAATTGTCAACCTAATTCATGCTGAGATGTAAAACAAAAAGCTGCACAAGTACTTTCTCACTTAGAGCAAATTTGCTGCACTGAGATTATTACAATAAATTCCATGTAAATCAGTACAATTGGCCATTATTTTGAAGAGTATTTTGATGATACACAGATGGTGTAACAGGACTTGGTTTGGGGTTTTTTTCCCATTTAAAAAAAAATCAAAGAGGAAAAAAATATCCTAACAACAGAATGTAACATGCAGTATGACTAAACTCAATCACATAAACAATTTTAAAGAATTCTGCTGTTTCAATGTAATTTTAATTAGAAAACTTAATGTATGGCAAACATGGCAAAATCTGGGCAATATGACAAAAAGACCCTGAGCAACATTATAAATCTGTTAAGAACACTGATTATTTTGATTTTGGAATTCTTCCTTAAACCACCCGATTGATTTCGGTCGCTGTGGGTTTTCTGTTTACAAAAAGGTCAGTCCATCCTGTGGTTTTTATGTGAACCCATCACACACCATTTAATGAATGCATCTAAACCAAAGACAGAATGTCTGGAAAGTAACGCGTTAAGGAGCGTCCTCCTGGCTGCCACTCAGACATCACTGGGTGATCTCGCCCTCTGAGACAGGTTAGAAGGAACACAGCCACAACAGATGAGCCAAAGTGCTTTCTGTATCTCCTGGTTTCTAAAAGCATATATTACAGGATTAATGATGGAATTGTAGGTAGCTGGCAGGAGGGTGGCATAGGTGTATATAGAAGGGTAGGTATAATCTGCTATTAAAGAATAGAGCGTAAAAGGCATCCAGCAAGCAGCAAAAGTCCCCAAAATAATGGCCAAAGTAGACACTCCTTTTCGGGTGGTCACATAGTGGGAAGTGGCCAGGAAATGGTGTTGCAAGGCAATCTGATGGGCATGGCGCATCACAATTTTACAGATCTGGATGTAGAGCTGCAGCATGAGGGCAAACATAAGCAAGAAAGAGACCGAAAGGACAGCTGCATTATTTTTAGTGAGTGGTCTGATAACACTGCAGGTGGATTCATCTCTGAGGCAGTTCCAGCCCATTATAGGCAGCAGTCCAATACAGATGGATGCTCCCCAGAGCAATATAAGCATGACATAGGTAAAAGTGACAGTCCTCTCTGAATTGTAAGTCAGAGCATAATACAGGGAGAGGTAACGATCAACAGTGATAGCCAGCAAGCTGCCAACAGATGCTGAGAAAGAGGCAACAATCAGTCCAATCGTAACCAGTTTCGTAGCTTCTGACTGCAGAAGGTAGGCAAAAACAAAATTGATGATCAATCCAATGCCTGCTAAGAGATCTGCCAGCGCCAGGCTGCCTATCAGGAGGAACATGGGGGCGCGAAGACTGGGATTATGGAAAATGATCAGAACCACAATGGCATTTTCGCAGGAGATAAGGGTCCCTGAAGTACACAAGACAATGTCCCAGGGGTTTACCAAAAGCTCTGGCTCAGGGTCTACGGCAGGAACCAGGGAGGAGCCTGCAGCTGAGGCATTCTCTGTAGAGCTGGCTTCTACATGATCCTGAGGCAGCCAGCTCAAATTAACCTTCAGATCTTCATTCATTTTAACCCCTGTCTTCTTCAACAGAAAGACATTGTTTTTAATGTTCAGCCACAGCACTGGACACACCACCCCCCCCCGGAGCATGCAACGCCCTGGACAGCAACACCAGCCTGACGTGCAGGCAGGCACTTGTTACATAAATGTGACAATAGAAAATAAAAACGAAAACGGGGAAGGGAGGGAGGGAGGATATTTTAAACTGCCCGAGATTATCCTCAAGGGACCGATGCACGGAGGCTGAGTGATCCTTAGGGAAACCTGCAGCGGGAAGGAGGCACGGGAAGCAACCCATGAAGCAGCTGCAGCCCCCTGTAAGCGCCGCAATTTGGGGTGGGGGCCGGCTGCGGGGCGGCGAGAGCCCCGCTACCCTGCAGCCGTGATTTCAGCGCGGCATTATTTTTGGTCACGGAGGGAGCGGACAGGATGGGGAAGGAGGAGGGCAAGAGGAATATCTTTCACCGACCCCCAGTGAGGAGACCCCGCCCGGGCTGGGGGGAGAGTGGGGCGATATCCTCTGAGAACTTACAAACTCGACGCGGACACCNGGGGGAAAGGGGGGCGGTGGCCCCCGCCCCGCTCCTCCGCCCCTCAGGCACCGCCGCGCCCGGCCCCGCCGCCCGGCTGGCCCGCTGGCCACCGAGGGGCTACCATCGCTGCTCCACGGGAAACCGCAGGCTCTTCCCTGCAGCAAGAGCCTCCTGAAAATTGTTTAAATGGAAATTGTCCTTGTGCTGTGGGGTGGTCGAGTGCTGGCGGCACGGGTTTGCCCGGAGAGGTTGTGGTGTCTCTGTCCCTGGAGGTAAATCAAAAACTGGTGATATCACCATCCCTGGTAGTGGTCGAGGCCAGGTCCTGAGTGACTTGGTCTAGTGGGGGGCATCCTTGCCTGTTGCAGGGTGTTTGAAACTANACACACGCAAACACACACACACCCACACCCCGCGCACCCCCAGCGGCGGATCACCTGCGCTGTCCCCCGGCGGCTTGGAGGAAGGAAGGATNCCAACCCAAACCATTCTGCAGTTCTGTGATTCTGTGGTCCTGAATGACCTGTTCTGTTACCCTGCCTTGAGAAGTGAGGCTGGACCAGACCATCACCAGAGGCACCCTGGAGCCTCACCTTTCTGTGGTCCTGTGGTCTACAATCACATAAAAATTAATCACAGAATGCTATAATCAATTAAGTTGAAAAAGAACAGTGAGATCATTGAGTCTAACCTATGACCGAACACCTGTATGTCAACCAGACAATGGCACAGTGCCACAACCAGTTTTTCCTTAAACACCTCCAGGGACGGTGACTCCACCACCACCTAGGCAGCCCATTCCCATGTTAAATCACCCTTTCTCTGAAGAAATTCCTCCTAATGTCCAGCCTAAACCTCCCCTGGTGCTGCTTAAGACTATGTCCTCTCATCCTGTCACTTGTTACCTGAGAGAAGAGACCGACCTCCACATGACCTCCTTTCCAATAGGTCCTGAATGACCTCTTCTAACTGACCCTGCTTTGAAGAAGTGGGGCTGGACCACACCACCACCAGAGGCACCCTGGAACCTCAACCATTCTGTAATTCTATGGTCTACAATGACATGAAAATGAAAATAAGGTATAAAAAATTTAAAGGACCGATACCCAGTGTCAGGTCTAGAGCAGGTAGCACCTGGCTGTGCTAGGATGGTGCTGGGGAGAGGGGGCATGGGGATGCCTGCTGTCTTTGGATGGTGAGGTTAGGGACACATGGCCAGATTTACAAAGGTGTTACATACTGAGTAGTGCAGGCAGGCCAGTGGGACTTGGGGTGAGTTGGAACTAAACTTGGATGTAGGCCACTGGGTCAGAGGAGCCACATGAAATGGCTTTAGATGCCAGATACAGATGGTTTTTGCACAGAAAGTACCCTCTCAAGGTCCTCTATACCATCAGTGGAGGGAAGTGTGTCCTCCAGGGCATGTCAAAACAGTGGGATGAGTTGGCTATAGAGGAGCCTGGGAAATTTTAGGAAAACATGCTTTGTCCTTGTTTACACCACTATACACCTAAAACCCTCTGGAAAATCAGGCTCTGGGGGATGACTGGAATCTGGAGGGAAGATTTCCTTCTCCCTTGATGAATTATGGACTCAGCGATCGTGTATGGTGCCATCCTTCATTCTGATCAACCTCAGTCAATGTGCTAAGCCTTTTGAAACTTTGCTGGATGATTCAAGATGATTCATTCGTATTTCTGGTGCTCCTCTTGCTTTCTAATAAGGATTTTAAATGGATATCACCTTGCTGCTGATCATTGTCTTCCAGATTTTTTCAGTGATTTCTTATGTGACAGTGTGACAAATACTTTCCTGTGATCTGGACTGAATATGTTTTCTGTGTTTCATCATTTGTCACTCTTCCATTTAGAACAGTTGCAATAAAAATGCAAAAGCTTTTCTTCAAATGTTTTAACATTTGTTTCACAAATGGTGAAGACAAGCGTTTCAATTGCATATTTTAATTTAGGACTTTGGAGAGCTGTGTTTATTCACTTAGTTAATTTGTGAATGATTTCCATTCCAATTATAACACATTATAAACAAGCTAATGTTTGTATCCTGTATTGCCAGTTTGTCACTTTTTACTGAGATGATGGACTGTCATTAGGGCAAGTGGCATTGGCATGGATTTCACCTACTGAAACAGAGCACTTGTAATTTAGAGGAAAATCTCTGTTTAGGCATTATGAAGATTACCAGATGCAAAAATTAGTGATAGGTCACAGCTAAAGAGATTTTGTGCCACTGCCTTGCTACTTATTTCTGTCTCTCATGAACCTGCTGATAGAGATGTTTGCTGACCCTCAAGCTGGCACAGAACAGCCTAGTGCTGGAACAGGAAGCAGAGGCTGTGCTGTGCTTTGGACCCAGGATCTTGGGATCTCTGTCTGACGCTGCAACTGCCATGGTGACGTACAGAGATACTCTGGCCCAGCTCAGGTAACACAACATGACTTTGCACAATAATGGCATATGCTGAGGAATATATATGCCTGTGAGGAATAATATACCTGTGGAGTCTAGTGCTGTTATCTGTCTTTCTCTTAGTCTGGAAGTTTCTCACTCTTCAGGCAGTCTGTGACCTGCTGTGTCCAGCAGGTTTGGGTGAATTCAGGGGACATGGACTTCTTTTCCATCTGTGACTGGCAATACATGGCAACCACCTTTCTGGGGTCATGCCCCAGCCATGTCCTGGGGGACAAGTCTGCTTCCAGGACCCCGTGTGCCAGGGGTAGAGAGCCTCTTCATACAGCTGAGGGATGAAAAACATCATCTGCTCCATTGTCTTCCTGGTCGGAACAGCAGGAGCATCAGGCTTTAAGATGCATCCTGAGTAAATTATAGAACTATCCACAGAAACTAAATAGTCACATTCAAATAGGAAAATTATCCTGAAATAACACCTTGACATATTTTTTCATCTGGGTCCCTACCATCTAGGAAGCCTCCTTTCAGGAAGGCTCCCTTCTCCCAGCAGGGTCCCATGCCTCTCTTATTCCTTCCTAAGCACCCTCTCTCTATTCTAAATCTCTTTGTTTTGACTCCTAGTCTTTAATCTATATAGCCAAAACCACCCTGAAGGAGCACCTAGTTTAGTGAGAGTCCTCATTACCAGGAGTTATTTTTTCCTTTGGATTTTATTTTTCCCCATCTGTAGTCTTATAGTAATTGAAATAAAATTAAGAAAGTTCATATTTTGGTAACAGCTCTTGCAGATAGTAATGGTTTGCTGTACAAAGGAAGTGTGAAAACCCCAAATATATGACAGCAGCCTGTGTGTATTTTAGAAACTGCTTTTGTTAGAATTTCCTTTCAGGAGATTTCATCTTCACACTGATTTAATCTTCAGTGTTACACAAATGTCATTTAGGCACTCAGACCACGTAATGAACCAAATTCTTCCCATGCACAGAATTGTGCAGTTATTACTAATCTTTCAGAATCTTTGAACTAGCATACCCTGGGCACTGCACAGCCCATTTAACCTTTGTTTTTTAATTTAACTTGCTCTTTTTTTCCCTCCCATTGGTGAATCAAGTGTTGAAGTCCACTTATTTTTTGAGTTGCTAGGCAAGCTGGAAACAATTAGGAGCACAACTAAAATAGGGGTTATAGAGAGAATATCTTGGGTTTATTCTAAATCAGTATTTGTCCATTTCCAAAAGAAAGAAAGAGAATGGAGCATAAAACAATGCTTGCCGATTTATATCAATTTAATAGGAAATAAGTCTTGTCACACAGACATTATTACAATGGGAAGAGATATTTTGTTCCTCCACAGATGCAACAGATTTTTGAAAGGCACTTGTCTTTTCATATGCCATTATAACAGAAATGCCAATTTTCATTAAAATACTTGTAAAGGGGATTAATACCTGTTTTCTTACAACCTCCTAAAACACCAGCTTCATACAGAGCCTGTGCCAGACTTGCAGTTATTCCATAACCCACAGAACTGGCAAAGAACGGACATGTTATAAAGACAGGTGGATGTTACAGTAAACAAAGAAGAGAGCAGAGCATTCAGGGGGGTCTTTTGTCACAGAGCTTGTTCAATTTTATTTTTTAATAAATGCAGCTACATGCATAATTGTATCTCCAAGAAGAGATGATTTAGTCATACTTGCATTATAGGGGACCAAATACAGGAAAGCATTGACTGTGCACGGGAAGTAGCTTTTTATATATGAGTTCCCTATGCAGAGCTGTGACAGAGGGCTGCTGTGATAAAAGGAAAATCATGAACAGAAGCAGGGAAAAAATTGTTACCTCTGAAGAGGGAACTGATAAGATCAGTATTTAAAGCCTTATACACTTCAGGCCAGTGTGTTTTGAAAAGGACTGAGAAATGAGAGAGATTGCAGGAAAGAGTCACAAAAATATTCTGAAGAACTGAGAAAATTTCTCCTAGTAAAGGATTTATAGAAGTTACTCTGTTCAGTTATTCTAAGAGAAGATCAAGAAATGCATGGATGACAGCATACTTTCAGCACGATTTTGAATGGATCTATCAGAAAAGGGTGTAATGTCCAGAAGCTGAAGTTAGAGAAATTCAGACTCAATATTAAGCTAAAAAATTTAGTAACAAGATAATTATGCTCTGCATCAACACATCCAGGGCAAGTCATGGTTCCATTTCCTCTTGATACCTTTTTGGAAGACACCCTTATGAAAAACAAATTCTACACACATGCCAGAATAAAAACCTTATCCAAAATTAGTAGTAACTTAATTTTTTCCTTTTTGTGGGCCATTATAGCAAGGCGAAGTTTCTTCTAACTCTCAGTTTGTTATCTTCAGGTGAAAGAACATGATGCTCTGATGGTCTGAGGTGTTTGAAAACAAACCCTTTTCCCTTGGGTTCTCAGCAGTCTGGGGTGCTCTGAGGAGTTGTCCTGTCCTTATGAGCTCCTTGCCCATATCTGATAAATGGCTGAGTATTCACAGTCTTCAAAACTGTCTGTCTTGGGGGCCTGTTTCCCTGCAAATATATCTCATGTTTTTCTTGGTAGCTACTGTGTCTCTTTCCTGCTCTTTTTAACACAACATTCTGTTTTTCTTTTACTTCTTCTCATAGGTATTTTAAATAACTTTCTTCTCTTCTTTTTTATTTTTGGGAGGGGGAGTGATTTATCATGGGTGGATTATTCTGGGACTAAAGACAGTGCACTTGGCTTTGACTTTTGTAAGCAGCTTTTTGCTAGTTTTTTATTACATCAACAAAAATTGTTTTCATTAGAGTCTTCATTTACTAATTGGGCATAAAGCATGAGATGAATGAGTGAGAAGCACTGAGCTCCTTTAGAGCCCCAGAAAGTACTTGAAGTTCTTCAACAGACCACAGAGGATGTCAGTGGTCTGCTCACTTCTCAGGGAACAGAAAACAAGGCAAGCAGATTAAAGATATTAAAAGGTTTATGTAGCCCTGGGAAAAGTTAGTGCTACAAACCCCTATATTGACCATGCTGAAGTAGAAAGGATGGCTTGCAGCTATATTTGGTTGGTCTGTTGTCCATCAAAGTAGTATCCCAAAGTGGAAAATTATTTGAGGCACGTTGATTGTTCTGCTTATTTTATAAGGAGTAATGGGCATCATGGCTCTTAAAAGCATGGGGAATATTTGGGAGTATTCTGAAAAGCATGTTCAATTATAATAGATAGTTCTCTGAAGGGCAACTGACCATATTGTTGAAGCATATAAATGATGATTTAAATGTTCATGCTTGCACGTTGGTGGAAATCGTGGCAATAATACTTAAAGGTATGCTATCAAGCTCACAATTGTCATTAAAAAATATTGATGTCAGATGTGTTACAGTGCATGACATGGAAAATGTTATCTGTGCAAGGAGGTTGGATGGAAGGGTTGTTCAGCAATATGCACTCCTCCTGCAGAAACATTTGCTTTATTGTCTGATTATTGCTTTGTATTACATGGGGTGATCAGTGAGAGGGGTTTAGCTGTAAGCTTGGTTGGTGGCAAAATCCACTGAATGGAACAGTTTGACTTCCCCTTCTGTGTCAAAGAGGAAAATGTCAGAAATTCTTTGTGGATCTGGTGAAAGGGGTCAACACCCCTGAAGGTTTACAGGACAAAGACATGGTCAATCATCTTTTTTCACCCCAGGGAAAGGAATGAAAAACAATTCCACAAGTGCAAAACAATCCCGGCTGGTTTAGAAAAACAAGGACCATGTTTACAGAACAAGCATGGGAAACTACAGCTACAGTGTTACAACTTATGGGGCCCTGTAAAACCAGGGCGACATGGATCCAACATATCTTTCACAGAATTATCACCTGCATAAAAATGATGCTCTATTCCAATCCATGTAATCAAATGAAAGTTAGGGGGTTTTTTTTCCCAGAACAAATCCACTGAAGGAAAAAACTTGCAGTTCCACTCTGAATGACAGCACCTTTCTGAATTGCTTATTTGCAAATACCAGTGTCAGAGGTCTGGGGAATCCAAGTGTGTAATAACA
This sequence comes from Drymodes brunneopygia, assembly GCA_013400955.1. Taxonomy (NCBI): domain Eukaryota; kingdom Metazoa; phylum Chordata; class Aves; order Passeriformes; family Petroicidae; genus Drymodes; species Drymodes brunneopygia. The sequence continues at coordinate 410,991 of VZTZ01048573.1, read as the reverse complement.
CACGTGCAATTTAGGACAGGTCAGATTTCCCTTCAGGAAACGTTAAATTTCATATTGAGATGCGTTCACCACCTGTAATGAGCTTCTGGAGCCATCCTCTGCTCCCTGTTGACCACTTCCTTTGCCACACTTGGCAGTTATGTCCCCTAAAACATCTTTGCCACCACCTCATTATCCCCTTTCAAATGACTATTTAAGCTGTTGACTGATTAATTCAAATGTAAGAATTATGAGATGAAGTCTTACAGAGGTCAGACTTGTTGATTCAAAGATACATTTTGGTAAATGTTAGTAATCTCAACAATTTCTGAGTTTCATTTGATCTTTGTGCTGTGCGTGCTCTGTGCCATGTATGTACTGGGTATACTTGTTACGTTTTACTTCTGTGTATTATGTTTCTAAAAGTGTTGTTATGTTGTATAAAATAGAGGTATTTAATAAGCCTTCTCAGTATTTTTCAATTAATTTATGTGGTATCTAATGAAATCGCTTCTTCAGAATCCTCCTGCTCCTCTGACTGCTTTTGCTACCGAGCTGTCTAGGCAGCATCTTCTCATTGGCTAATACAGACCGAATTTATACACAGAACAAACTATTATTACTATTATTGGTGGTGTTGGACATTAGACAGCAGAGCATGATCCCAGTGACAGATAATGAAGTATCATCACATGGGCTTCTAACTTTTTGATTGCTTCCAGAATTCCCTTTCAAAGGCAAAGGTGTGGTAACAATTAGTACCTGTGCTTCCTGTTGACTCATCTTACATTCACTCCCACTGTCCTGTTAGACAAACAGTGATAGAATCAAGTTACTAGCATACTTTTTGGGCAATACAGCAATACTGAAATTTTAAGAGCTAGGCTTGTTTTCTTTTGGGATGCCCATCTCTAATACTAATAAACAATTTATTCAAAAATTTTGTAATTTAGAGACATGTATTAACAAAATCATTTGACTTGGTGTTTAAACTCTATAAGCTGCAGAGGTCTCTAGAACAATTTCTGTTAAAGAAGAAGAAAGGATTTTTTAATATCTATAGGGCTAAGTATAGCCTATCATGAATTATAAACTAGATCATAGGCTTCTAATATTTTACTATCTGGACAGTGACCCAGAACAACCTCTTTCTGTTGCCATAAAGGTGATTGATTTTCATGGCTCATTCATCCGGAGAAGTATTTTCAGCTAAGATGACAGTTTTCTGTAATGAGAATGATTTTGAGTTACAGATTTCTGAAGTTCACAGAGAACATATCTATTCAGAAATCAATTATTTGTAACCAGTATCAGTTCTTACTATGGCATTTATATGCTGGCATGCTAATTATAACTCACTCCTATTTTTGGTTCAGTGATCATGCTTATAATTAAATTTTTTTATACTAGCAATTGTTCTCATTTAAATTTTAAAATTGATGATTTGAAAATATGTATACTAGGGCTGAAATAAAGTCCCGAAAATTACATGCTTACTAGCATGTATTGTCTAAAAATTTGTGTATTGTCATATTTGGTATAATGCTGGTATTTCCCTAAATGTCAAGTACTTTATATATCTGACATTTAGAAACCGTGAAGGAAAGAGGAATGGTAAAATACATGACCACAGAGCTGATAATTGAAATGTGGCCTTATAAATCCAGGTCTGCAGGGCTGCTACCCTGGTCATAGTTGCAGGAGGTGTGTGATTAACTATCTGAACCTGTGAAGATTTATAAGAGCCATCATTATTCACAGCAGTCATATGAAATAAAAAATGGTACTAGAAAGACAGATTGAGGACCAGGAGGAAAAGTGTGATGAGCAGAGCTGGTGGTTCATCGTGATTTCATTCACATGGTTGTAAATCTGTAACTGCTTGATGTCACCTGTACATATTTGGGTTCAGTACCTGACTGGTATTTAATAATCCCACAGTCCTGGTAGGGAACCCAGGGCTGGTGCAGTGATGGCGTGAACAGTGCAACAGTACAGCTGCTGTACACTGGGAACACTGGGAACACTGGGCTGCCTTGGCTTACCCTGATGGAACAGCAAATACAGGCCCAGTAAACACAGCTGCTGCTCCTATTGCAATAAAATGTGGGAGGAACTCCTGAATACAGCATCTATTCAGAGACCTCTGTCCCCTTGCCTATAAGAGGGATGAATATGCAAGGAATTCCTGAGATGAAACAGTTGCAAGAATGATGCCTGATTATGATGAAGTTTCTATCCTTCAGTCTGATGGTTTGCAGTGTAATTTTATCTGCTCATTCTGCTAAAAATTGCTCACTGGGGAAATTACAACCACGAAAAGCATTTGGGGATTTCAAGCCTGGTAGAATGATTTTTCTCTCATTTTTCTCTCTCTGGCAGGGGTGGAAATACAGCACTTCTTCACTGGCTTGTGAGGAAAGGGGGTGGGGCAAAAACCATTGGAAGTGGTTCTCCTGGGAGCCTTCCCTGGGGAAAGCATCACTTCTGAATCTAAAGTAATGCTGTTCCAGTGCTTTTGTGTAAAATTAGTCCATACTTATGGCTTAACACTGTAGCAAACACATTCACAGCACTGAAGAATCTAGCCTTGTTTTTTGTAGCTTTATCGCTTTGTTTACCTCTGTTTTAAACAGTCTTGCCACAAAGGCTGCTATAATCCTTCAGGTTTTAGCTGTTTGCAGGAGAACTGCTATATGTGCCAATAACCACTGCAGAAATGGCCTGACCAGAAGCTTTAACAATACTCTGTCCTCATTAATGGATGCAGTGAGTGGTACATTTCTTCTTTCCATCTTTCTTCCTAAAGGTCTGTGGCACAGGGATGATTCCTAGTGCACGGAACAGGACAGAGGGTAGCTAAGTGGCCGGATGAAGGGGTACAATGCTGACCTATTGTAACATGAGAAGTTTATGAATTCCTATGTGGTGGCTATTGTAAGGAAAAAGTAAATATACCTGTGCTTACATCCTTGCAACTGTAAAGTTCCTGTGGCAGAAACACTTCAAGCCATGGAATATAAGCATTGTAACTTAGATATTTCTTCTTCTTAGATGTTTTTGATGAATTCTCTGGATGTTCATTGTCATCTTGAGATTAGTCTGTCTTTACATTATTACCTTGTGTGCTGAGCAGGACAAGCTGGGAGTACAAAAGCTGTGAAATTCTGAGTGCAGACGTGTTAGATCCTGAGTGGTGAATCCAGTGCAGGACCTTGAAGTTGTTATTGCACTTAATTGTCATAGCACTCTTCAAAATCAGACAGGCAAGTTGCAGAAGATGACACCTTTCGGGGTTTAGAATCTTTGTAATATTTTGTCTAAAGTCTTTTAGTATCACTGCAGCTCCTGGGGAAATTCAGTATGAAACAGGTTGAGCAGAACTAACTTCTATTGATGTAGGCCAAGTCAGTTCTCAGTGACATACTGATGCAACATTGATCTAAAACAGGTTTCCAAAATGTTGGGCTGTGGTTTTATCTGTTTGCTGAGTACACACAAGACAGGGAGATCTGGATCCACCATCTGGCAAACATGAGGCATATATGCTGGTCTGAGAGTGCCCCAATTATGACTGTAATTAGCTGCTTGAAATGGGTGCTTGGAAATGTGACAAGTGTAGTAAGTGAGACAAGAAAATATGGCAAGTGCATTATTAAGCAAAGCAGCGAGTCAGGGAGCACAGGGTCATCCCTGATAGTAGCTGGCTGATAATGAATATAAAAATGTGTGGTATGATGTAAAGAAAAGATAAAGACATACACAATAGAAGCTGGAATGCATAGTTGTTGGTCTCAGACTGCTGGAGGGTTTCATCTCTCTGTCTGCATTTTGATTCCTAATTTGCCATAATTTTGTGTACCCTTCTGTAAGTGATTCATCTTATGGTCTTAATTTTGGTCTGTATTTCAGAATTCAGATCTGTGGCAAATGAAAGAGGAAAATTCTGGACTACTTAGTAGCTAGACAAGAGTAGGTAAGAGACTTGTTTATGAAAGAAAGAGATCTAGCAACCAGTAACTCACCCAGTATATTTTAATTTATGCCTGGAATGTGTTTCCTTGATTTTTATTTTATTGAGGGTTTTTTTTGTTGTTTGTTTTGTGGGTTTTTAAAATTTTTTTGGGGTGTGCGTCTCTGTGTGTGTGTTTTTGTTTGGTTTGGTTTTGATTTTTTTTGTTTTTGTTTTGTTTGTTTTGTTTTACTAAGTGCCTCCTTCTGGATATGGATAAATGTGTATAAAGAAGAGGAACATTATATAAATCACGAGTAGTCTTGTGTTGTTAACCCCAGCTGGCAACTAAGCATCACACAGCTGGTCCCTCCTTCCCCACCCTTGCCAGCAGGATGGTGGGGAAGACAATTGGAAGGGTGAAAGTGAGAAAACTTGTGGGCTGAGATAAGAATGGTTTAATAATTGGTCTGCAATATCCCTTTGGTCAGCTGGGGTCAGCTGTCCCTGCTGTGTTCCCTCCCAAGTCCATGTGCACCCCCAGCCCATCGCTGGTGGGATGGGGTGAGAGGCAGAAAAGGCCTTGACCCTGTGTAAGCCCTGCTCAGCAGTAACCAAAACATCCCCATGTTATTACTGTTTCCAGCACAAATCCCAAACACAGCCGCATACCAGCTACTGTGAAGAAAATTAACTTTATCTCAACCCAAACCTTGATAGAAAAGGTTAAAACACATTTACATCCGTTTTCAAGATACAAATATTGTCCACTAAAGTGAAACCGCCAAGGACATGCCCACTGGTTTGTACTATTTATGAGATATCTATTATTTATTTGACCTAAATATTCGTGTATGCTTTTCCATCCCATGAAAGAAACACAAGAGATTGTACAGGCAGTGTATTGACAGGCTGCCTGGAACTACTATGCTTTTGTTTTTTTGGTTTTTTTTTTTGTTCTGTAGCTGCTGTGGCATAGTTGTGTATTGATTCTACAGACTGACTTCTTTGGTCTTTTATTTCAGTGTTTTGACGTTTCCTTGCCTGTGCAGAATGTAAACTCTGGTTACCAGAGTAAGCAAAATTTGGAATGCATTTATTTTAAAGCATTTCGGTTCCTCTTTAAAACTGTAGATGTAGAAGTGGGCTCATTAGAAGTGAGTCAATCTGAATTGATTTCAGAAGAAATACAAATGTTGAGAACTAGCCAGGTTTGGTAAAGAAGAAGAAGGAATACTCCTTATATGTTTCTCAGCTGTACCACAGCATATAAAAACAAGCCCAGCAGAAACCAGAACCTTGCCTGAAATTTGTAATTGATTACCTTGGTTATTGTCAAATCATTGTAAAAGTGAAATAAATAAAATCAGTCACTATGTAAAACCCAAAACACTTTGGCTGTGACTTGGCTTTCAAAATGTGGAACACATTTAATACTAATTTGAATAGACTTATGGTTTGGCCACCCTTTTTCTGTCTGTTCTAAACACCTGTTTTCATTTAGCTGTACAGGATGGACCACAGCTCTGCACTTAGCTTTACACTCTGAACAGCTCTACTGAAACCAGTGATAGCAGCTGATTTTGAACACAACCCACAGTGTCACACTTCATTTCTTCTGGAAAAGAAATATTGGGGAAAAACTACAGTGTAACTTGCCAAACTGATGGAAATTTTATAAGATGACTATAACACATTTAAAACTCAACCATGCCCTTGTGGCTTCATTCTCTCCTTTCTCTTTGAATGCTAGCTCATTTCTCCTGCCCTTGTTTTACTTGAAAGATGACACATTTCATACTGAAGCTCCAGGAAAGATTTGTGATGGGGGAATATTTCAAGGAAATAGAAACAAAGTAAAGGAAAACAATTAAAATTATGTTCAACAAAAGACCAAAATGGTTCCTTAAATCGGCAATATTAATTGATTAGTTGGTACATTTTAGTCCAGAAATCCAGGCTTGTTTTTGACCTTACTTCTTCATCTACTGTTCTAGTGCATTCAAAAGAAAAAAACAACTGCATGATCCACCTACATGTTTGATGACTTGCTGCATGAAATTTTGAGTTGTTTGTGGTATTCAGCTGGGTCACTAGTTTTACCATTCTCAAATGTAATAATTTTTTAATACATCATTGTACCTATCAAGCATTTTTCAAACAAGCTACTTTGGTCTGCATCTCTAATAGCTGTATTATAGAATTATTAATAGATTAAACTAATCTTTTAACTTTCTTTTTGCATCAAATCCATCAAAGAAGATTTTTAGCAAATGCGTACTTTAGTGTCTTGCCCACTGTTTTAGGTTACTCAATAGTTAAGTGGTGGGCTTGACTTTTGAGAAATGTGAGGTCAAAATCATGTTTTGCTACTTGCTTTCTTTGTAAACAAAATCCCTATGCACGGGAACAAAATTACTGTCTTGTATCCTCTAGCCCTGCAGTTTCTCTGTGTATCTAGTTTAGGGTTGGAAGATGTCTGAGTGTAATTCCAGCTTGCTTAGTTTAGGAAGGACCCGTCACTCTGAAAGAGATTGCTTCTTTTTCACTTAGTGATGAGATGAACACAGGTTAATAACTCAGATTAAGAAACTAGAAGTTCTATGAGGTGAACCTCAGTCTTCCAATGTTTCAGCTCCTCCTCTCTGAAGAAAACACAGCAGCATTACCATGCCTCAGGAAGCTGCCACAAGGATGCTATTAATTCTGAGGTATTTATGAATCATAATAGAAGCTTATATGAATATAAATATTTATCTCGTGTGAAAAGGAGAGCTTCTATCTCCATCCAGTTGAGACTTCCTTATACTTTTGCATTTACCAAATATATTTTTGCTACCATTTATTATCAGAGACATTTGGCATATAAAATATGGGAAATCTGAATTTTTACATATTTCTACAGGCTTATTTAAAAGAAAAAATGTAATGGAATATATATTACCAAGACTCCTGAAGTAAGGATAGACCCTTAAACTATCTAATTGCACCTAAAAAATAAGCTGCAATCCATCTTACAGCCATCCCTAGGAAAAATTCCTCTATGAAGGGCCACAGCAAAGAGGGATTTGAGACTTTTTAAATATGGTGTGGAAGTTTTTCCTTTGACTCTGGAATTTGAAGGACATCTGCATTCCGGAGTGCCATTTCCAGCAGTGAATGTAGTGAAACATGGACAGCCTAAATGAATCATGATGACCCCATGTCACCTCACAACAAAGACAGGAAGCTGCATAACCAAGAAGTGTGTTAAGCTGGAGAGAAGTACTTCAGAAACTTTCCTAAGTTTATCAGAATTTTTTTTTCCCTTTTTTTTTGGCAACAAGCTGCATGGAAGATGACTCAATGAAATGTCCCACTATGAGTCATTATAGCCAAAGAAAGAAAATAAGGCATGAAGTGGCAAATCCAATGGTGACCTCCCAAGTCTCTCTGAGGGGTTGTGTTGCTGTTCTATGTAACTTTCTCTCTGTTTGTAGGAGTGGATCTGTGGCTGGGCTGGGCTGTCTGAAGCTGGTTCCTCCTCCAAGTGGATAGTGCAGCCTGCGTATGTGGGATGAATATTGGTGTGGTGTGCTTCACAGGTGAGTGCACTCCTGCATTTACTGCAGCATTCCCAGTGCTATGTCACTTAGAGTTATGTCACTCGTCGCTCTTTTTTTTGGTCTGATTGCAGCTCAACAACTGGTAAGTTCAGAATTAATGTGCAGCAGTAGCTCCCCACGGAGCAGATATTTAAGGCCAGTATTTCAATATCTAAATCCCATAAGCATGAATTAAAACTCTCCTTGCAAGATTTACAGCTCTCTTTCTGATTAGCAAGAGCCAGACATTGTTTCCTGAAATGTCAGTTTTGCTGCAGCTCAGTAAGGGATGTGACACTAATTAAAGAAAGCAGAGGAGACAAAAGCATTGCTCTTGTAACTCTGGCAAAGCTGCAGGCAGATACGTATTTGACTCTAGTGTTGCATTTTGGATACCTGCACAGAGTAATACTTGCATCTGTGCCAGTAGTTAGTAAAGCAAGTTATTTCTCTATTGCGTACTCTCTTTTGTATTAGGCACCTATTGGCGATGCAGAGGCATTTAGCTTCTTTCTCCATGGAGCAGGCTATGTGGTTTAGGGAAAGCACGTTTTATTTCATGTACATTTTCCTACAGAGCAATCTGCTCTTCTGTCTTTACAACAAGGATGAGAGAAGCCTGAAAAACTTAAATGAGAGCCATGTGAAAAGTAATGGAAATCTCTGATACAAATGGGATGGAATATATGAGAAAGAAAGTATCAAAAGGCTGTATTTCCTGACTAATTAAGAGAAAATTGTCTGTATTGCAGTACTTCATGAAGGGAGCATTCCATTTCTGTATAACTGGCAACAGAATTTTTGAAACAACCAGGGCCTTGAGAGAAGGCCCTGACCCCCTTAGCTTCTCTTGGTCTGCAGCACTGACCTGACAGCTGGAGCTGTCAAGATGTAAACTGAACTTCAAAAAGTGCCAGTAGCTCTGTATGAAAAATGTAAACATGGATGACAAAATTGCTGTAAGGGAGAATTCAGCCAGTCCTTGGAGTCTGGAGGGCCTTTGCTTTATTCCCTCTGTTTATATTATTTTGAGTAGGTCTCTGATGAAGTGCTGCCTCAGACATCAAACCCAGAAATCAGTAAGTATTTTTTAACTTTAAGGTTGTTGGGATTCAGTGCCTTGGATGAGTATGTACAGAGTGCATGGATGGGAAGATTAAATGTAGCAGTTGGTTATTTTCCTGATTATGCATCTTTTGTAAGATACATTCTTGAGTTGGTAAAGGAGTAAGTAATTGGGATTTACTTGGCTGTGACAACAGCCAATGATGAGTGAAATGCTTGGATAGACACAGGTTCTAGAAAGCTCCAGTGTTTTCCTCATTAGCCTTTTTCAACCCCCGTTCAAACAGTCAGATTGCTTTAGAATTAAGAGAAATGGTTAATTCCTCCATAAATCAAAGATGTCCAGACACAGGGAAGGAGAAATTCCTCCCTGCAAATGTAGCATGGAAGTATAAAAGAAAGAAAATACACATAGCTTAAACTCTTTTAGGTAAAAGGAGAGGGTTACAAATACTCCACTTGCCTACTGAGATCCTTGGCTCTGTGATGTACAAACATTCTCCATCTCTCTTGACTGGGAGAGAGGGAGAAAGGCCGGTCATTCCCCAACTACTTTATGCGGACATATTTTAATACATATCTGTGCAAACATGCATCAGGTGTGGCATGCAAGGGAGACTCTTCTGCTTTCTAGAGAAGGAACCAAAACCTCCAATCTTTACACACAATTCTTTGCACACCAAAGTGGGCACTGTCCCAGTCCAGCCCTGTGCAGCTGCACAGGGTCCTGCTTTCAGCAAGCAGCTGACCTGGGTTCAATGCCAGGTTCTCTGTCAAGAAATTGCAGAGTTAAATATTTTATTCACTTGAACATTACTGCAGTGTTTTTCAGATGTCTTCTGGCTGGTGTCATTACTGGTTATCACAGCATGCTTATTACAGCATTGCAGGGAGCTGTCACCACTACAGAGCAAAAGCAAGCCTTCTGCTGTTCCCTACCAAGAGGTCAGTGCTTTACTGCTTAGTGCAGGAAAGACAGATTGCTTTTCAAAGAGAACTGTCCAACACTGTCTGTAATGGTAGAAATGGTTAATTGTGCCATGAATAAAAATCCTGAATACATAAAATGCTGGAAGAGCAGGCTTTGTTTCCTTTAGGTAAATGTGTTCAGCTGGTTCAGGCGAAAATTGTACTGAGCCAAGGTCCTGTTATTATCCCACTACTGCTAACTTAATTAATAGCTCAGTGCTGGCAGGTATAATTTTGTGCTACTTACTATACAATGATGTAGCATGGGGCTTATCAGTGAAGACAGTGGAAGGTATAACAGATGGATGGGGGAAAGAACACCCCAAACCAGATGAGCTGGAGAACAGGTGGTATGTGTGAGAAGGGAGGAGATGACAGTGCAGCAGGTTTTTATAAACCTGATCATTAGTTTGGCTCATGTATCTTTTTGCTAGGTATGCTCAGCTAGAATACATAATAGAGCTCAGTCTGGAGGCATTTAAGGCCACAGTGGCTTGGTGAGGGAGGGCTCAGTTCACACATGAAAGGCAGAATCTGAGAAAGTTCTGACAGGAGCGAGAATTAAGCTTTTGGGAAGATTTTATCCTGCAAATTCTCGAGATGTATTTGGGCAGCAGTGAAAGTAATCTCTGGTTTAGCTGGTCAGAGAAGTTGCCGTCATGCACTGAATTGGTGAGTTGGCCTCTTGGATTTTTTTTGTTGTTTGATTGGTTTTTTATTGTTACTTGATGACCCAGCTGGCAGTTTTTAGTCTTCTCTTTTAATGTTTAATTAATCACATGTATGTTTCCTATGGAGATTCATTACACAGCTTGACTCTGAGTTGCTTTTTTTCAGTCCTCTCTTCCACACAGTTAGTGTTTATGTGGCTTTTCCTCATGGTGATTCCTCATAGTGATGTGTTCCGGAACAAAGTACATCTATCTTCTCTTAACTAAATAGCAGCCCACAAGACACAGTGTTACATAGCAAAGGTAAAAAAGGGAAAGTGACAAGTAAAGGAGTTTATGAAAAAATATAAGATCCTTTTCCTATATCCAAGTCCTTTATCCAAGTCCTTAAACAAAGAATTGTTCCTCTTTTGTTTAAGCAACCAAGTGAAACTTCCTGAGGAGTAAGAAACAAACAATTCCCACCATAAATGGACTGTGAATTATTTTTGCAAATAACTTTTTTAACCATACCATATCTGATCCTCCTGCTGGTGAGAGCACAATGTAAGAGCCTGTAAACCAGAATGTAACCAGTTCAACTGAGTGTTTATTGTCTATTTTTTTTCAGATTACACTGGTAGTTTGTTTAGCCATTCTCTAACAGTAAAAGAAAAAGGAAAGAACTTTGCTGATTCATGCTTTCAAATCTACAGATTTTAAGGATGCGGCTCTTGACATATTGCAGAATAACATAAATACCTGTGTTAGTGATGAGACTGCTGCTCTACTCACAGGCAGCAGTGAAAAATGAAGGGGCAAGGCCTGCAACCTCAAATATTTGAAACCATGAGTTGCACATCTAAAGTTTGTGAGAATAGCCTTAATAATACAAGGTGCTTTTTAGTTTATTTAGTAATAAATAATGGTTGTCTTATTTTCCCTCCGTCTTTCAGCCAATAGGATATCCAGGAACATGCAGCCCACATTTGTAACTAATATGCTCTGTTTTCCACATACATTAGTGAAGCTAGAAGTTCTGAAATTATGTCTCTGTGGAAATCTCTAAAAGTCTCTAGCTACTTAAATGTTTTACTTTCACTTTTTCCCATGGTAGATACATGATCAAGAATTCTGAGCACAAATGCCATTCTTTTAAAGGTGATGAACTGAGGCAGAGAGATCGAGACCATCCTGCTTTCCCTTTTTCTCATTAGCTACAGTTCTGACTGTAAGCTGTGTGATGCAGAGGACTGTCTTCATCTATATTGCACTGTGTATAATATAATGCCACTGGGATATAAATAGTAAACAACAATGATAAACAAATTCAGGTAACTAGGTAGCTGCCTCTACCTTTGTTGCTTTGAGAATTTGAGATCTTGTCTTCAGTAGGAGAACAAGGCAGACACATACAAACTGAGGCCTTTTTTTCTTTTTTTTAAATGAAGCTTTGTACCTTATGTTTGAAAGATACTGTGATCATTAAGACCCCAAGAGAAATTAAATTGTGCATGGCTTAATTTGAAAAGTTGCTTCTTTATGCATCCAGAGTGCTAGTGCCAATTCCAGAAATTTTGTTGATGTTTGGGGAGGGAAGACAAACAGGCAGAAATATCCAACTCATATTTTAAGAAACCCAGGAGACAAAATGAAAAAAAAGGGAAACAACATGAATCTGAGATATACAGAGGATCCATGAGCTGCTACAGAAACAGACTATTTAAAGCCATCATATTTTATAAATAATCCAACCAATTCTGGGGTGTGTGTGTGTGTTTCCCCATCTATTGTTCCCATGGGACTTTGCTTGGTTTGATCTATGCTGTTTTATGTAGACAGCTTGAGTAAGAAGAGAGTGCCAGTTTTTCTGAAATACATGTGGCCTGTCAGCCAGCAAAATCCAGCATTTTTAAGAAAAAAGGACATTTTAATTTGTGAAAGGCATGTCCCAATCACTTAAAATATGACAGTGAAAAAACTCCAAAGCTTTAATCAAAAGAGCTAAATAATAAAGGCAAAGTGCTGGACCTTGAGCTGGATGTCATTTGGTGCAGATTTGTTGAACCCTCATGCTGGTTGCCAGGATAAAGATGTGATGCATGTTTCTGTTTATGTCTCTGGTTTTATTGGGATCTCTCTATTTTCCCCCCCGGGGAAGTTGTTCTTTGGCCCAATCATTTTTACAATGCAAGCAAATATCTGCAGTAGCTATTTTCTTGCTGAAACAATTTATTTTCTTATTATTGCAAACATTAACTAGGCTCAGATGAGAACTGTAACAAGGTAGTACTGTAAGCTTTGAAATAAGCTGATATGAAATGCTGAATAGTTGTAGAAAGCCTTTGGTGTAAAATGAGGTATAGCAGTAAAATATTTTTGAACTTCAGTCTTGAAGTTAATTCATAGGCTGTTCTCAAAGAAGGCATTTTGCTGAAATTTCTTTTCAGTGGACTTCTAAATTTCCTATTGTACTGTACTAGCCTTCAGAGAAAAAGAAGAAATCAAAAAGAGAACAAGCAGGTTTTGTTTCCCTCTCACTCCCCAATATCTTTATGCTTTTATTGGGAGTGAGCTGAGAGTCCTGTTTGACATGACAGTTTTTTCCTTTGTTTTCAGTCAATGCCCTCAGAACTGCAATCATACTATCAGCTATTATCTTCCAGCCTCTGTGAACCCTCGTTGTCCTCACTGAGAAACATCTGCATAATTTTTCTCTCTATGCCCTCTTCTTTCCTACCCCTGCCCAACCACTAAATCATAGTCAACATTTTCTTCCCATTCCATGGGTGCTTCCCTGGGCCCTCTGCCAACCAATGCCTGCCAGACCCACCTCTGTGTATACATACTGCCAGGCTGTCCTTCAAACAGGAGCAAAGTAGGAAATTATAGAAACAAGCTTCCAGCCATCCACAGCTTCCAGCCTGTGTCTGCAATCAAATCAGCCAGCCAAATACTACAGGCAGCACAGGCAGGATGAAAGTGGGAAAGAAATGACCTCCTATCAGCTGATGTGCTATAACTGTGCACACAGTCTGTGGCAGAAGCAAATCACAGCCACAAGTCTCTCCTTGCAGACATTTAACAGCATCAGTGCAGATAGCCACTGCAGGGTAGCTGACACACAGCGACTCTTCGCTGCCTGGTAACTTGTCTGTGTGCCTGAGGCTCCTCAGTTTTGGCCACGTTGCTAAGGTACATTCAAGTTAGCCATGGTAGGAGAGTGATGTTTATATCTGGAAACATGTCCTGAAAACACAGTATCTCAGAGAACTGCAGCTAGAAACCCACTGCATAAATGTCTGATCCTGCTGCACAGGGAGCACATGTGGGGTATCAGTCCTGGTACAGGACTGGTACAGGAAACTGTACAGGACAAGGCAGAGAGGTGGGACTCATGTGATGCTGCTTTGTGTGTAACTTTCTGTCTTTTTCATTCTATGTTTGGACATGGATTCATCTTTGCAAAGCCAGGAAAACCATTCTTATAAGCAACCAGATGACAAAACCTCAAAACGTTTATAACCCTGTTTGTGTCCAGATTGTACCTGCACAAAATAATTGTTGGGGCAGTTGGCATGCTTCAGAGCCAAAATAGAAACTTGCAGCAGGAAACAGATGTGGGCCAAGAAGATTGTTGGACCTACTGTTACTAGAGAAGTTTCTGTTCTGTATTGCTGATTTCCTTTTTGGGATTCAAAGTTCAAAGGAGGTCACTCATGATTGTTCCCACCTCTATTCCTCACCGTGTTTCTCTCCTTCAGCCAAAGAGTTCAGTCCTCCAAGTTCTGCTGAATTTTATAGTAAGTGAGCCCTTGCAGTGATTTCCTCAGTTTTCCTAGTTTTTTGTGTGCCCATGTCCTTCAATCTCAAACTCTTGTCTCCATCCTAATTTTTTGAAATTTGTCACCTCAGATCATTTATGAAACTTTCAGTCTCTGTACAAAACTTGAAGGGGATTGATTTCTTCTTCTAGTTTCAAAGATATTGCTGAAGTCTTCTGTGACTACCTTGACACTCAGAACTCAAGAGCAGCTCGCTACAGTAAAACACCTGAAGACCTGATCTTTCCCTCTGAGTATTGAACTTACATTAGAAATCCCAAAGAGCATTAGTAAACTTGTTTTCAAGTTCTGCCACAAGCATTAACTTGCTGCTCAGCTTCTGAACACAGCAGAGCAGGCTGGTGCCTGCAGGCAATGTGCCAGTTATATTTTAGTGCAAAGTAGAAGTGTGCATTAGCAACAATTGCCCCCATAGCATGCTGTGGTTCACATCAGAAATTGGTCTTGTAGCACACAGATTGAACTCCCACCAAAAATAACCAAAGATGTCCTTCAGGAGCACCCTGTGCACTGCTGCTGCTTGTGGGATGTAGGTGGCTTGTGTAGGTGGCATGGGGCTGTTTCACTCAGTGATGGCATTCCTTTTGCTCCTCAGTATGCCACATGTAGCTATCACTTCACTGTCTTCACAGCCACTAACAAACTTTTCTAGGAGTTTGGAACACAATTTCTTTTCAAGTTACAACTGCAAAAAACAAAGGTTTAGGGAAATACCTTAACTGACGAAGTCTTACCTGAGAAGTCTGTTTCATAATTTTTAGTGCAAGTATCCTGTTCACTGCCACCCTGGGAGAACAGGAAAGAAAAATAGCTCTTCTGGTTTTGAAGGAGCTTCGTCATTAGTACTGCTAAGGTACTGTAGTTTTCTTTCAGGCTCTGCTCTGAGTGGAAGATTAATCAGAATCTTATGGGTGCTCTTCAGAAGCTTAATTAATTGATTCAGATCTCATGATAAAAGAATCTTTAGCATCAGAGGTGGGGACAAAACTGTGGAACAAATCAAGGAAATAAAGGATGTTCTTTAAGATATAGACTGGATAATGGTCTACCTGAAGATATCCTGAAATCAGCTCACTGTTGTATGGATTCTATAAAGTTCACAGTTTCACCTTGAAGCCATATTATTCAGTTTTGTTAGGTTTAGTTATGTTCCTAGCTCATTCCTAACTTGGTAGTGAGCTAATTTGTTCTTTTTCCAGTGTCCCAATTAATTTTTTTCAGTCACCTGGATATTCTGCAGTTATTTCCAAAAGCTGGCAATAATGTTTGTTGCATTTCATCTTTTGCCTATTTATTGTCTATATTGATATTACTTTGACATCTTTCTTGCTGTGCAACTTACTTTTCTTTGATGTTCTTTGATACAATTTTGTGTTTTCCTGAAAGTATCCGGCGCTTCCTATGGATTCTAATTAGTGTTGTTTAGAGGTTGAGTTTATGACATGGCACAGCTGTTGTGACAATGCTGTCTTCTCGAAGGGAAGGTAAATGAAGGTGGCTTCAGCTAAACAAACATCCACAGCTGCTGTAGTCACCTTTTAAAAGCAATCTTTGCTCACTATGTACCATAGACACCAACTATATCTTGTCATATGCTGCAGAAATGAGCATAATTTTGTGATTACTGATGCAAAATCTAAGATTTTCAAGCCTGAGAGTCATGTACCAGGGTTGATTTTTTAAAATGGGATATCACCACGCTCACAGACAAGTTGAAATCAGTTTGATGTGATACATGGACACCATTTCCAGACCCGCCTTGATGGCATTTTGCTGCAGTGCAGCTATTAGACTCTGGAGTTTTAGTTCAGACTGAAGCTCATCTGGTGCTGTTTTATAGATGTATTCAGTCAGCTTTTGCAAGAGTTATTCTAGCAAGCTCTTACATGCAGGCTATGTTGGAAGCCCAGGAGCAGCCCCATGGAACTATACCAGTCAATTCACAAGTTTAAAGCTATACACTCTTAAGTGCCTTTGTGGAGTGAAGCCTGAAATCACTTTGATAACATTTAACATCTATCATTTATTATAAATGTGATCTGCCTTTAACTACTGGTGACTTATACACTAAGGAAATATCCTTTTAGAAGTAAGTTTTAAGGGCAGAAGATTTTTTATTTCATTCATAGTTTTCCCCTCAAAATCCCCAACTGCAACAAGTTTGGGAGAATAATTTCTTCTTTGCTAGGGGTCACTGGATAAAACTGTACACCTAATACATGCAGTGGTTACACAAGAGTTAATACAGGCTAGATGTTGCCAGAAGTCCCTTCAGTGTTTTTTTGCTATTAACCTATAGGATAATTTACAAATGGGACAATTTATGGAGTGAGAATCTGTCTACTGAGCTTGAGGAATGAAATTGCATCATTCATTCTGATAGAGCTCCTGTTTACACAGTGTCTGCATGCATATTACAGGGGAGCAAGGATAAATCAGCGAGGACTGATGAGTGTTAATGTAGTATTACACAGGCTATCTGTAAGCAAAAGTCTTCTCTAAATTTCATGTTGTTTTTTAATAGATTCCTTCTGCAACAGTTGCAGCATCGTGGAATATTCAAATCCAGAGGCAATGATAACAACATATCATGGGTTGGACAGGATGGGGACGGGACATTGACACACGAGAGTAATTTCCAACACTGATAAAGATTTAAATAATTGCAGTAGCCTACAGCACTGCAGGTTGAGTTCTTCATAACAAGCCGTTCTCTCAGCTGTTCTCAAGGTTCTGCTTGCAGTGACAGACTTCTAAATTTTTAGAAAAGGAGGGCAAGAGCCATTATGAATAGGTATGATTTCATCCCATTAGTTTTAATGAAATCTGATAAAGCTGGAGTCCTTGAGCATTTGCAGCCAAGCTACTGCCAGAGTCCTTAAGGCACTAACAGGCTCTGTTGGCCTTGCTTGACCTCCTCCAGGACCTCCCCCCATCCTGCCCATGGGCCAGGGCCCTATTCCAGCCCCTGCCCTGGCCACGCAGCAGCAGTGCAGGTCTCCAGCTCTCCACGGCCCTGCCTGGCTATCCCAGGGCAGTTCTGACCCTGGGTGCCTCTGTGGAGCCTGGTCCTGATCTGTGGAATGTGCCTCATCATGACAAACCTGCCTGATAACCCGGGTGCTTGCTCGACCCTGCTGCCCTCCAAAGTTTTCCCTGTTTGCCTGCACGAGCAAGTGCCCACATCAACTATTTCCAATGCTAGAGAACTAGATGATTAAAAGGAAAAATGATCCCAGTGGTTTCATCTGCTCAGTCTCGTGTTACCTGAGCAGCCAGCCCATTTCACAAGCTCCATTTCCGGGTCTCCTCTAAACACAGGTCTGTATTAGGCAAAATTTGGCTTCCACAATGAGGGAGGGAGGCAGATGCCTTGTGAGAGGGCTCAACCCAGTCTGTGGTGCCTTTGGAGTTCTCTTTCCTTCTCCTTGGACCATAGGTTTCCAGCCTTCTTTAAGTGCCAAGAGCTGGATCTGGTGAATACATCTCTAGCACTAGCCTCATTGTAGTTCTACAAGCAGTTTCCATGCACTGATTTGCTGTAAAAGGCCTCACTGGCATTTTCTGACAGGAGCTTTGGTCACCTTCCTGAAAGGGGACAGTTTGTTTCTCTTCTTGCTTTTTTGTGATTGTCCCTGGACTCTCACTGTATCTTCACCAGAGAAGACAGCAAGCAGCTCTGGGTGGCACCTGAGACGTGGCAAATGGCAGAGTGGTGGACTTGCCAAATACCAGAGTCCCTCTGCAATGTGAATGCCAAACCACAGCTCAGGACTCTCTGTGCATGGGCCTTTATTGCACACTAGAGAGCTTCCTAGACGATTTTTTTCTTTAGTGAAATGAGCATCTTCCACTTCGACTTACTTGGGTTCTGCTCAAAAGATTTCGGCATCATTCAAACTGAAATTGGAAAGTAGACAGATCCTGCTTAGCATTCAGCCTTGAAATAAATCCATGTGGGGAAATCTGACATAAGGGTTCCAGTGGCTTTCATTTGCTAATGCCTTCACCCAGGGCCTACCATGCTAAGCTGCTTCCCCTCTATCTCCAACATTATCATAAATTAAATGATGCAGTCCTGATTTTGCTGTCAGATATTGCTACCACAAGCTTTTGAAGCCTGGTGGGTCTCTGGTGACTTTGGAAGCCTGCCAGTCCTGGATCCACTCAGACACCAGAGCAATGAGCAGGCCCAAAACTCTGTCCTGTAAAGTGAATGTGAATCAGTAATCCTTGCTGAAGAAGCCTTTATCCCTTGTGTCACAAGGCTTTGAACAACACTTGGGAGATTGGCAGAGGGGTGAAAGGTAACCACAAGGAGCCCACATCAAGCAAATGCAACTAGGGATCAGCTGGATGTAGCCATGGTGCTGCGGTAGGTGGCTCCAAACCAGTGGGGCCATTCCCCTGCCACTTGGATCCAGCTGCCACTTCCCTGATGTCCCTGCAGCAATGTTAGTGTTTCTTTGCCTCTTCTAGAGGACAAGTAAAGTATTAGAGATAGCCAGCATAGAAATTGTTCTCTTGGGATTTCATTAAGAACAAGCACTTCGGAAAAGCTGTCTACCCCTGAAATGGCTGCTGAGGGAAGAAAAGTGTTTGATGTGAGAGCTGAAAGTTTTTGTGTGCCTCTCCCTCTTACCATCAGGTACTGGAAGAGACAGGGAGAGGAACTGTTCCCATGAGGACTGTTCAGATAACATGAAAAGGAAAACTCAAGAGCAGCTCTTTTTTTTTCTTCTCTGTGGCAGTCCTGGGTGCGGTGGTCTTGCCTTATACAAGCTCATATAGCATTTGTGTGGATTTTCTGGTACTGTGATTCTTTTACTGGGCAGGTCATTATCTTCTGTCCCAGAGAAAGCTATTGAGGACGTACCTGCCATAAGAACAAGCTATTGCTACAGAAACCCAGTCGTCCCCGTGGGCTGGTGCCAGCATAGTATCAAAGCTGTGTGTTTAACAGAGGTGGTTAATGAGTTTTCACCTTGTCAGGAGATCAGTCCAAGGTTAACGAATGATGTGTCCCAAAAATGAGAGTGAGAAGAGATGAGTTTTTAAAATATACAACCTGCAGGGTGAGCCAGTATTTTAAAACAAAACTATGATAGTATCTTTCTTTTTATGGAAGCAAGGCTCTGCATTACAAAAAGCAGGAGAGAGGCACTCTGATCCTCAGTGCAGTGTGGCAGCTAGAATATGCTTAGCATGTTATTATGCTATCAGTGGAAGTGTTTAATGAGATTTACTAGATGTTCCCAAAGCTGTCCTGTCATGTTTATGTATTCAGACGGGGACTCAATGAAGTGGCCTGTGATTTATTTGGCAAGCCAGGGCAAAGGGGGATTTCAATGTTTCATGCTACATGTCATCAAGCAAATCTGCTTTCATTTTTGCTGAGATTATAAATGTTGCACATGAAAGGAGCAGAGCACATACATTTTCTTCAAATTTTGGGAGGCATTTGTACCTGCCGCTTGACATTTGGATTGCAAAAGTACCCCTACATTATCAAAAATGTACACATTTAATAGATTAGTATCCAGCTGATTGGTGGAAGCTAAAAAGAGTCACATTCATCCAAAAACAAGGAAGGGAGAAAGACTTGTAATTATTTATGAGAAAAAGCTTTTGGCTTTGAAAACTAGGAGGTCTCATCCCTGCTGTGCCACATGCTCAAAGCAATGCTTCTCACATCACCCATCCTTTAAACACTAGGATATGAAGCTCCATCCTCTTTTTTCACCCCATGTCCACAGACCAGAACCCCAAATCAATCCCACCATCCTCATTGCCCTCTTTTCCTATTCCTGATAGTCTCAGGCTGGTACTCCCTTGTCTCCACTGCCCTGTCTGCTTCTGGCTCACATTTGTAATGAGTCCCTGCAGAGCAGAGCCTGCAGGGGGCTGGGAGCGTCTGCCTCACACTGGCACAAACTTCTGATGTTTGTTAATTGGCACTCACTGCATGTGTAAAAGCTCTCACTTCCACCCTGCTCACACTTCTGCTCACTTTATTTTGATACATATCACACCCTGGTCCATTTTTGTTTTGTGACAGCCATGCTTAAAGCCAGACTCTCTAGCACACATCTCTGGATTGCTCATAGAAAGCAAGACATGAGTAGCATATAAGATATATTTTTAGAGCAATATTCCTAAGATCACCTTAAATTGTCTTGAATTTGCATAAGTCTAGAAGCTTGTCATAGTAAATCATTGCTAGATTAAAATGTGTCTCATGAGAGTCTTCAAGGCTCCATACAAGTACCAGCAGTACTCAGTATGTTTGGTACTGAACTCGAAGCCAGAAGAAAATTTGCAACTCTCACAAAGAGTGTAGAAAGACCTGTAGAGATAAGGCAGCAGTTCTACAGAGAAGTCTGGAGTGCTGGATAAGTTGGCCTTGTTACACAAAGTTGTATTTAAGTGCAATCAAACAGATGCTTTTCATAGGAAAACGGTGATGCTGATAAAAGCTTAAGAATCCCAGCGAGCATGTACTTGAATATGAAATTCTGGTTTTGTGCTACAGCAAAAAATGTTCATAAGATATGTAGCTAAAAGGCTGCTGAGAGAAAATGTAGATGAACTCTGCGCTTAGCATTAGTAGTGTTGGTACTCAAAGGGTGCACCCAGTTTATACATTCAAAAAAAGAATGATAAAATTTGCCGAGGTTGAGAAAAACTCACACACTTTTTCTGAAGATAGTGCTTTACAATGAGAAATATAAAGGGCATTTTTTAGTTGTGGTTGCTCACTTGATGTTGATCTTTATCACTTTTCTTGTTTATGCTTTGTCTGGTCCAAGAGGTCCCAGAGCCACAACCTGAAGGGGGCCAGGAGCATAACTAGGGCAGGTGCTGATGGCTGCTTGCCCTGTTGTCATGCTTTGGCCTGGGCACCTGCATTTGGGCCAGATGGAGCATGGGGACAGAACGCAGGACTGGATGGGCCATTGCTCTGCCATGCATGGCTGTTCTGATGTCCCTGACACTCTATCCAGGTCCTAGTATTTCCTTAAATCAGAATTAAACTTTTGGGCTGATTGCAGGGGTAATCATGGAAAAAAATCGCAGAGCTTGTGATGAACAAGGTAATGCACACCTGAGCATCTAACAGTTCTTTTTGTCCTAAAATGCGTTCCTCTTTGCAATGCTGAAGTCTTGAGGTAAATTTTTAAGGACAATATCAAGTACATGTTCAAAGGCATGAGTCTAGCTGCATGGTCAAGGGACAGCTTGTTTTAACTCCTTAAAGATCTCTTCTCCTCCTAAAATATGACAACACCACCTTCAAATGACACACAAGATGACATGCCTACAGCACTCTTGCTTTGCAACCAGGTTAGTGGATTTGGCGAAACACTGCTCTCTACATCTCCCTGAAAGGCTGTTCATGTATCCAGCTTACTATTGTGGAGATCTCTTGCTATTTCTCTTCTGTGTGTATCCATCATCACCTCCAGGGAAGCTTCGGGGTGCCTCTCTGCTGCCATAGAAGGAGGGCAGGATTTGAACCAGGTTGCTGTTCCTTGCCCTGTGCAGTTCCCTGCTGCCCAGGGTGCACCCCAGCATGAGGCATCCAAGTGATCAGACTGTCAGAGGTCCATATTCCATCAGGAGGATAAGGACGCTGAAAGCTAGGCATTTCCATGGCACATAATGGTAAACTATTGTTAGTGTCCTTTTTCCAGGATCTAGGCATTAGCCTCTTTGTGCTGTAATTCCTCATATGTATAATACTCTGTGAAACAGTGAAGGTAATATGAGATAAATATGTTCAAATTGTTAAAAGATGTTAATTTGTGAACCATTTGGATAATCCCATTTAGTGATGGGGACCTTGCCAGCATCTTGGACAAAGAAATCCTGGGTTTTTTGTAGTGCCTTCATCTGTGAGTCAGTTTGGAGAGATCAACCAAGTGGCAGTGGAAAAAATCCTACTAGGATCACATTGACAGCTCTGCATTTCCCTTTGGAAAATCTTCTAGAAGATTCCATTAATCCAGTAGAATTGCAAAGGTTCATCAAAGGGCTTGGTAGTGCTAAAGCTTAGATGTAAAACTTCTGGTGGAGGGCATGGATAGTCCTGGTGTTTCCTTCCTGGAATCATACTTAGTGTACCTGAGTCACTGTCAGCAAGACTCATGGGCAGACACATGGGAGAAAATTGTGCATTTCACTACTTCTTCCTTTAATTATTTCAGATACACATTTACTGGCAGCCTCTCAACCCTTGTGTCCTCCAGGACTGCATTTAAATCCAAATCAGAGGGAAAGAACACAGCTGCTAAAACACAGACTTCCGCTCTTGATTCATCTCTGTATTCAGATTCCTTATTTTAGCATACATTCAGTTTTTCAAAAGTTGTTGTTTTGCAACATCTTTAATGTATAATGTTTTATGACAGTGCTTTAAGAAATAGTTGTCAGTGACTGCAGAGCTGTTGCAACCATTAGTTTTTCAGTGCTGTAATTGTTTAGTAAAGGCAATCATGTATTGCTTTTATAATGAATTTTTACTGCTCAGATCACATTTGCACTAGTTTATTTCATTACTATGCACCTTTTCCAGCTGGGCTTATGCAATTTGCCAAGTTATGCTCATAAATATAATAATGAATGTTTATTTTAGTGTCTGAAAGGCAAGTGAGAGGCATGGTTTCTCCTTAATTTCCATTAATAACATAAGCATGGTTGGATTTGCCAGGTAGTGCTTTTTTTCTAAGGAGGAGGTTCAGCAAGATTTTTCCTATGTCTTCAGAGAAAAGCATGTGATAGAACTGCCTGATTTGCCCAATGTCCACTGGTGGAGAAACACAGCTGAAGCCTCAGAGATTCCTGGAGCCCACTGGCACCTTGCTGCAGTTTTGGCTGGAGACCTGACAGTGCAGGTTAGATTAACACATCAGAAAGCCAATGGTTCTTGAAAGTATATCCTGCTATCAGTAAAACTTTTCCCATTTTTTAAGCATTCCATTGAAATGCAGCAAGCACCAGCACACCTCTTCCTACATTTTGTGTACCTTTGCCATGTTCTTTCTGTATTGCAGATGCTAGTATGTGACTGGCACAAAAAAGAAGTCTTTCTGTGTTGTCTGTTTGGAGGATGAGAAGCAACCAAAGGTGGACTAAGTCTCTAAACACAACAGAGTTAAGAATAAGACATAAATATTCACAGCTGAACATTTTTATTTGAGTCTTGTGTTGTGTGCATATTAGTAGGAGTGAAACTGGAGGCTGAGTTTGTATTTTGCAGTATTTCATGTTGAGTTGGAATAATAATGTTAGAGTTTTGTGTTTGCCTTGCGGATGGCTCCTCAGCAAAAAGCTTACATGTGTGGCAGCAATTTGGTTTCCAAATCCCTTGAGTCAAAAGCAATTTGTCATTTGGCATTTATTTCAAATGAAAAAAACCTGGAGTCTCTCTGGTAGATAAATAGTCACAGGACTTGAGCTTGACTAGTAGGTGCACAGCAAATAACATGTCTAACACACCAAATTCCATGCTTATTTACAGGTGAGGCAGGTTTAATCATCTGTTATTTCTAAAGGGTATGCGTTCTATGGCAGTCAGCATAATTTAAACAGATGAAGGGAGATTGGAAAGTGGTTTGCTTTTGAATTTGTAGGAAAATTTCTACTTTACTTACTATGAAGTTTGGATTGATAATACAGGAGTGAGTTAAAAACATGTTTTGTGCTTACTGATTTTGTAATACTAGTGCTTAGAATGCATCCAGGCCTTTCAGTGCTCCTATTGCAAATTATTTGTGTTAGGCATTGAAAACTAAAGCTTAAAGCTGAGTTGGGCTGGAAAACAAGGACTCTACTCCATGAAGAGACGTTGCAGTTCCAAAATCCGTTTTCATTTTGTGTCAAAATGAAGCTGCAAACTTTTCAAAATACATTCACTAAGGATGATGAGAGGTGTAAAGACAAGGTTGGGATGTAACATGTGGAGGTGTCACTGCTTCCCTGATTCAGCAACAAACAGGGCTGGAACTCAGCCTTTGCATCCACCACAATGGATACAGGGTATTCTGGGCTGAAAACTGAGTTCTCTCTGACACAGCATCCACAGGCCATTTCAGTTTTAGCATTCATAATACACAAGCAGCACTCAGATTTTGCAGGTCAGATGAGGTCTTTCTCTCTCTGGCTTTTAGTAAAACAACCCTACTTGGACTTCTTCCAGGTTTCTTGAAATAAACACAGCTCTGAAAAATCCCTTGGTCTTGCCAAATTGGAGTTTGATTTTGTTCCATGAATATTTGACAGCTTGGATAAACCACTCCTGCAAATAATTTTATATTTTCTCCTCTGGCTTAAGAGAAGGTGTAAGAGAACTTGTGAACTTACCTATGGAAGTTTACTTGCTGAATGTCTCCCTAAATGTGTGTAGGAGCTCCAGATAAATAGTGGCAAAGTTCCCTCACTGCTTGCATTCTGATTCCCCAGTAAAATCTTCCCTTCTGGGACATTTAAAATAAATCAGTGCTGGTTGTACAGAGAGTGGCCTGTGGAAAATCCTAGTGCTGGCTTGTTTCACTCTGCTCTTTCCTTCTGTCCAGCTATATCTGCCTCTTGTGTCTCACGTGCACATCACAGGACAGGGGCTGTACCAATTTTACCAGGCTAGTCCTAGGACTTCTGCATGCTAATAGTGACTCTCACAGTAAAGTGAAACATATTTGGGAGTCTCAGCTTAGTCACACTGCCAAGTTTCCTTAGTTTAAGCAAATGGGGAAGAGCTTTCCTAGGGTAAGATGGAACTACATGCCTGATTTACATTATGAACAAAATACTTATGCCAAAAAATCCTATTGTGTGGCAGGGCTGAAATGGAGATAGACACAGCCCCCTGGATCCAGTCAGTAGGTTTAGGACCAGGAAGGAGTTTGTCTTCAAGCCAAATTAGCAAGCACTATCAATTTTTCTTTTTACAGCTTGGAGTCTTTTTTAGGGTCATCTCAGCTCTGTTATGTAACAGACTCTCAGTTCCTGAAGAAACATGAAGAATATACTTTTCATTTCTTCTGGGTTTTTGGGTGGGGTTTTTTTGTTTTTTTGTTAGATTTTTTGTATGTGCATGCACATTGTCATATCTGAGGCTTTTAGTCTTTTAGATGAAAGATCTTAAATTAGTTGGAGCATGTTATAGCCCTTTTATGGCTTGCAGTTGTCACGTGCACCAGAGTGGATGTTATTTGTAACTTATTGTTATGTTCCTGGAACTTTCCTTCCTAGATTCAAACAAAAAACCCAATTACTTTGTCTGTTCTTTGGTGTCCTGCAATAGCAACAGGCAAATTGTATTTTGGTACATTGGGAAGAGATATTACAACAGCTCTAAATGTTTTGGGACAACAGCAAGTGTTAGAAGAGGAAGTAATAAATAGAACCCTCCATCATTCTGGAGAGAGTGGTGTGATTTGTATGATAACCTTAAAAAATCATTAAGATATCATTGTCATGTTATGTATTTCAAATTAATCCACTGGAAAACTAACCAAAATGTAGATTTGAGATCTGAATTATCACCTCACTGCATATCTTGCTGAAAATCCATGAAAAAGGATGATGGATTTTGTGGGATCTCCTCCCCTACCACATGCTGCAAGAAATGTGGAAAAACGTGAGGAATGTCAGCTAGATAAAAAGCCCCAAACCACTTTATTTAATGTGGTGATATTTATAACCAGCTGTGTGTAAATGCAATAGATAAAGAAGCCCTGGAGATGTTAGTGATGCAGGAGCAAAGACAAGTCCAGAGCTCCTGCCCCTGCTCTTGGTACACCAGTGTGCTCTGGGGAGTGGGAACCAGGACCTCTGACTCCTCCCTGTGTGGGTACCTTGACTCCTGGGCAAAGGCTCATGCTCAGTCTTTATCAGTGGCTGCTCTCCTTTCAGGCACCATTGAATGGTGTGCCATCCTGTGGAGCAGAAAAAAACTGATGGGAACATCAATAAAGAGCAGCCCTTTTTGTGTGAGGTGAGAAAATCGGAAGGTCAGAAATAGAGGAGAAGTGGCCTAGTGCAGAGTGAGTCTCTGATCCTCCACTCACACAGGGACACTTGGATGGCAATACCCGATCACCTCGGTGGTGTGGGACCTCAGGAGAGCAGAGCAGAGGCTGGGCTGGGGCAGTGCCCTGCTTTCTGTCAGCCCTGAGCTGTGCAGCTCTTTCAGACTCAGCTAGAGCTGAGCCAGGGATAAAAATGCTGCTATCAGTAGCTTGTAAATAAGAATTCACATGCGGCGCTAACCCAATTTCGTGGTCTTATTTCCTTGTTCCTGTTGTTTCTAAAGCTGCACTCATAGCAAAAAGCTAAAGGGATTGAAAGTGTCAGAAGTGTAAGAAAGCTTTGGACTTTGAAGTGGGCATTTGAAGGGCTTTCTTCTTATGTTTTGGTCATAAAACAGCTTTCATTTCTATACAAGCACTGATGGACTCAGGATTTATTTTATGGCTGGTGAAATGAGTTGGAATTTGCCTGCTCAGTGGCTGCTTCTGCATCCTATGTGTGCAGAGCAGTCCTAGTGTCTTTGACAAGGATATTACCCGAGAAGGGTAATGGTCATTGACACAATGTCTTGCTGCCTGCCAACTACTTGAAGTGCCTTTTTCCTAACAGATTCCTGTACGCTTGAGATTCAGTTTTTGTGGGTAAATTTATCATGTCAAGAAACTGAACATCAGCATTCAAACTTTGCAAAGGCATTTTCATGTGTCTGTGTTCTGGGTCTTTTTGTTTTGTTTGTTTTCTCCTTGAAGGAACCAGACAGGACTGAAAGTAGATGATTTGAGATTTGACAGGACAACATTAATTCTACTGACCTGCGGCTGCTTTTGCTGGCTGCCCAGTTATCAGAGAGGCAGGGAAGAGGTGAACAGCCAGGGGGGATGCAGGGGAAATGCTGGGTGATGAGCAGGACAGTAAAGATGCTGGTGAAACATTAGCAGAAGGGCTGATGTGTAAGGGAAAGGATTTCTCTAGGTGGGGGTCCTGCTCTGGAGCAATGACCTTGTGTATGTCTGAAAGTTAGCTGAAAGAACAGTGGGAGAGCAGGAAAGAAGGGTGATGGATTGGAAATGGTGGGAGGCATGAGCCAGACCCTGATGTCGGAGCTGCTTTGGTAACTGCTGTTATTGCAAACACCTGCCCAGGACCTGACAGCTCCCACAGTGTGGGCTGTGGGTGGATAAGGTGGGTTATGAAGGAGAGCTGGAGGAGCAACAAGAAGATTAGGAACATGATTTTACAATCAATTTATCTTTGAAAAGGTCAGTCCCATCACAATCCTCTCTGCTGGCCCTGCTGCTGCCCGTGACGTCACTTTCCACAGCACTGCATGAAGAATTTGGAACTTCAAAAATACAGCAATTTCTATTTATTTCCTCAGGAGCAATCAAGATTCCCAGTTCAATGTTCAGTAAATAGGCGAAAACTGAATTAAACAAGTCTCTAGCCTCCAGGCATGGTGACCCATGGACTCTCACTCCCTCAATGACTCTACTGATCCATCCCTCTCCATTTTCTAATTTGGCAGCAGCTTTGGGAGACCTGTGACATCTAAGGATTTGTTGACGCTGTGGTAATTGTTGAAATGAAATAACTGACAAACTGACAACAACATTTTAACTTCTTAAAATACTCATACACTTTCAAGGTATTCAAGGTTGGCATGCCACAGAAAGTCTGCTCAGTGATAGTTTTGGATATATAGCCAGGTTGTTTCCCTGCCAAGATGTGTGGTCTGAACTGCTGCCAATGTTGAGTTATTCAGGTGGTTGAAGGACATTCTAATAAGACAACATCTTATTGACATACTTGTGCTTGTAAAGTAGCTGAAAGTTATTTTCAAAAACTTTGAAAACTAGAAGTAGGTTTAAAACACTGAATTTTAGCTAAAGTAAGATATTATATGGTACTTCAAAATCTGTAAAAACATAGATTTTACACAGTAACAGATGAGCAAAAAAAATAGGTTATTTTCTCTTTTCAAGTAATCTGCAAAATTGTTTTACTTCAATTTTATATAACTTGCTCTGAAAAGTTATGTAAATGTATGAATTTTGGCTGCAAACCTTTTGGTTTTATTACGGCTATTTGTATGGGTGGGCAGAGTGCAACTCATTGTTTGGAGATGGATTTGAGTATTCAAACCTGTGGATGTGCTTTCTTGCGCTTGAGCTGGCTCTCCAAGACCCTACTTAAAGCAAAGAAGGCAGCACTCTCAAGTTGTAGTTCATGTTATCCTGAGGTAGATGAAACTCATTAGGCAAATTGTTCTCTGAAGTGCTGCTGCTGCTCTTGGTTTTGGAGTTCTGGACAAGCATCCCATTGGCTTGGACTGGCTCCAAAGGGTCTCCTCCTGCACAGCTTCACCCTGGGGGCTCTCAGCCACCAGTCAGGCCTTCATCGTTGGACCCCAGGTGATTTCAGATACCCTTGGAGTAGGTCACAGAGTGCTTTGATGATGCAAACCTGCTTTGTGAGCCCTTTTAGAGTGCAAAGTGCAGTTTGGGTGCTCCTACCTTAGCACACAGGGGTACTGTGGGATGCTCAAGTTTTCCATGAGGTTGGGGTGGTGAGCCCAGGCATAATTTAATACTGACAACCCTGCAGGAGGTGATGAGTTACATTTAGCTCAGACCATATTGCTGCCTGCTGGTGTGGGACACAGCCTCTTAACAACTCAGGCAGTGAAGGAGAGCAGTCTTATCAAACTTTGCTAAGTACTGAAATAGCTCTTCTGGAAATCAATGCTATTCATGCTCTGCTGTGCCCTTTGAATGGTATCATTTACTCAGAATATAACATTGCACCTAGTGCTGCATCTTGCTGTCATTGAAACATTCCCCCTTGTATTTCTCAGTGCAAAGCTAATAGCTTCTATAGAAAAGGAACCCGAAACCTAAAAGCACAAGGAAAAAAGAAAAAGGTGACAGTCTTAGAAAACCTGCTGGTTCAAAGGTATATTTAAAATATATTGTCATAAAAGAACTGTTGAACTCAAAAAGAGAGGCTTTGCTTTTTTCCTTTGCATGGCCATGGTTCTTGAAAGTGAGAATACAGCAGGACATTTTGGCTTCATCTATGCTCCAAAATTAAACAGGTTGAAGATGGTCCTCTGAAAGTTAGGTCAGCTTGGAAATCATCCTGATAAAGTCTTTCAGCCTCCAAACCAGGATGGTTACATGAAAACTGTCTATGGGGGATTGCTTATGGCATGAAGAAAACCAGTCCTTTAAAGCCCGCCCTTTAGATCTCTGAGTCAAGTCCTTGAGGTTATTTTTGAGCAATGGTGAGCTGAAAACCTTTCTGCGCCTGAATTCCAGTTACAGGCCAGCCACTGAGAGGTTTCCTTCTTGTGCACAATTCCCAGTGCTGGGACTGAGCTCCACATGTCTGTCAGGGATGTGTGGATCAGGCATGGCTGAGCTAGGATTGTGAGCTGGGGTGTAGACGGTGTTGCCCAGTCTTGGCTAGACTGCATCTTTCCCATCTTCTCCACACGATGTTGAACAGGCAATAAGCAAACTCTCTTTGTCAAGTACTGACACCATCTGTGCACTCAGGAACCACAACACTGATCTTTGGCAAGCTCAGGAGAAACTACTGCAGTGGGCATAGTGCTAAATAAGGTGAATGGACTTAAGCACACTTATTCTGAAGGGATGATGGGACAATTTTCTAGGGACAGTCTTGTATCTGAGAGACTGTTGTGGTGGATTAACTCATTTTTGCCTCACTGCTACGCAATCTCTCAGTGTCATCCCTTCCTTTTGCCACCAATAACAATTACTTTTTTTTCTATTGGCATATTTCTTCTTCAGAAACCTGTAAATGGAGCCCTGTGATAGGCACTGTGCGAAACAGAACCTAAGTAACCATTCATGATATGCAAAACCTTCCTGAGATTATGAATGTCATTGATTATAAATGACATTATTATAAATGAATAACCAGACATTTCAGGTGACTGGGAAGATTTACCTGTGCTGCACACCTGCTCTTCCTTGCAGTGTTCTCAACTGCTGAAAAATACATATCCAGTGTGCCTTTTCTCATCTATTTTTGAGGTCCTTCTCCATCTAGCAAGGCTTGAGAGCAGGCAATGGTTTCTTTTTACAGTAAACAGTATATCACCAAAAGTAGATAAATTGCCAAATGATAAAATTAGAAATATTAAAATGGTCTAGCATGGTGGATTCTAATTAATTATGGACACCAGTGCTATAATCAGAGATTGTTCATTGCAGAATGGAGACACTTCATTTCAGATGGATGATCTTTCCCCCTTCTGGTTTCACCCATGCAATTTCAATGGGCTGGACTGGGGTAACATAATTCAGAATCAGAAATAACTTTTTCCCTCTGTTACAACCAAGCTCCCCTTTATGAAATCGCATGATGAAAAGTGATAATTTTGTGCGTACAGCTTGTGTGATTCATCCATCTCCATGACTCAATTACACATTAGCATGATCTTCAGTGGACTTAATTCTTACAGTGCTTCATCCTGAGAGGAGGTGGACACATGGAAAGATGTGCCATGTCCTATTAGATGGGATGCTTATGTCTGGGGCTTACTCACTAGCTAGTTGAAGGAACAAGATTTATATTCCATGAAGGAAGCACTGATAAAAAGGGCAGGCAAAACACTTCCTCAGGGATGGAAAGCAGGTTTCAATCACAGAATATTTCCTACTCTTTGGCTGCTCTATTTCGTGTGTGCTCATTTGAGGGCAGACTTTCACAGCTTGAGCATCCAAGTGACATAGAGAAAACACTGGTGCAAGCCCAGGTCACCTTCCTCATGGTGTCCATGTGTGCTTTTCCACTGTCACAAAAGTTCTATGATGCAGTTTTGTACTACCTGAATGTGTGTACCTTCCCAAATAGTGAAGTTGTATTATAAAACAACTAATTTTTTCTCAAATGTGACAAATATTTGAGTTAAATGTATTTTAACTCTCTCTCATAGTTCAGCCTCCCTCTGAATGTTCTGGCTTTGCTTGTGCCTGTGATTGCAGAGATTCAGATAATTTTCTCTAAGAATATTTTCATTTCAGCTAAACCCAAGGGGTAGTAAAATCTGGTCAAAAGCCAAGACTCGTGATACTCTCAAGCCAAAAAAGGTTTTGACAAGTTCATTTCCTGAGTGTATGGCTGCTCTGCAATCACCCAAAACCAGCGGTAACAGTTTTTTGTGAGTGAAAGTGACAGGAGATTCACTACCTTGTGACACTTAAATTTGTCCTGATCTTCCAGTTCATACTCAGCAGGGTTTTGTTCTTATTCCTGCAAAATGTCTCAGTGCTGTGAGGAGTGGTAGAGAATTAAAAACCAGTATGTATTTTTCTCTGTACATAGCTGGGTTATAATAGTAATTCTTACAAATGAAATTTGTAAGAATTTTGATGTTTATTTTTCCATATTAGATTACTATAAAAATAAAGAATAAAGCAGCCGCCGGCCGGGATGAAGCCAGGGTGCTTGCGCTCGGGGGTCTTCCGCGGGGCCCTCTCAGAGGGGTCCTCCTAAGCCTCCCTGATGAGCACGAAACCCCTAACCTTCGGGTGGGGAGACGTGGGAGCTTCGGAGCCCGAGCTCTCAGGGGGAAGGAGGGCTGAGAGGGTGGGCGTGGGTTCTTGGTTCTTTTCTCGACCACGAGCGATTCGGCGGAGAAACAGGAGCGACTCCCGGCACAGACAAACAGAATGTTTATTCCCCTTAAGGGGCCTCATCCCGAGAGCCTCGAACAGCCCTCGACATAAGCTTATAACATGACCGGATAGCCAATAACGTGAGGGTCCAGGGGAGGAATTAGGGAGGGTCCAGGGTTAATAGACCACTAGGGAAGGGGAGAGGGAGGAGCGAGGATGAATGACATGGGAGTAAACCAACAATACATAGAATACAACAGAACCTTCTAGCACAGGGAGGAGAGCAGAGGGAGAGTGGCAGGTGGTAGGACAAATAGGGGAAGGGGAGCCAGCCCCCTAGAAGCTCAGCCCTTCTGGGGTATGCCATCAGAGACTCCACCCCAGGGGTCCCTGGCCTTGGGCTCCTTCCAAGGCTTCCTAAGGGGGTAGCGATTTTAGGGAAAAGGGGTTTAGGGACACAAACCACTGCAACAGATTACTTTTTATAAACCTGAGAAGTAAATAGTCCCTTTGCCATGGAGTGGTGATGTGCACCCTTTTGACTCCATTGAACTTGGTCTTCTCATGCCTTCTGTAGGAATATGTGAGTAACCTGATTTCCTAGCAGTATGTTGTCAAGGAATCCCTAGAATACATAAAAAAGTACTGAAATACAATTTTACGTGGAGATACGTAGAAGCACATTCAATTTATATTGACTGGAGACCTGTGGCCATCTTCCAAAGTATGCATTTCTTTTTAATTTTTATGGACAGGCAATTAACTTTACTGATTTAATATAAATTAAAGTTTTTAATAACTGTTTAGGTTTCCTGCCTTGCAAGGTGCAATTAATTACATTATTGCAAAATTATTGCGCAGATATTTGAGATATGTATCTGATATCAGACGCAATTCCCAGGGAAGGTCATTACAAATGCAGTATATATAGTAAACCAAACCTTTAAAAAAAAATCCTGAACACTTAATGTTATGCCAGGAACCAGATTCTTAGGGGGAAATCCAGCCTTTGCAGATAAGGCATGGTCTTGGCTCAGCAGAGAACTTTTACAGTTTGCCTGGGTGAGGCAAGATGGTCTGTACTCATCTGTGCTGAACCTGTGTGTAACACAGACATGTTCACAGCTATAGAATTGTCTTCACATGGAGACATTTTTAATTGCATTTCACCATTTAGCAATGAAATTGAAATTGACGGCAGGGAAGAAAATGGTGCATCCTTCCCTCCCAGCCTCAGGTGACTAAAATACCCAGAGCTCCAGAGGGGAGAGCTTTAAAGCCATTTTAAAGCAAATTTTTCTTTTAAAAAATCAGATGAGTTGAACATAATGAACGATATTTAGTTCCATTTTCTCTTCCAGGCATCTGAAATAGACAGCTTCATGCAGAGAAATTACCCAGTTCTCCCATGAGTGATCTTTATTTGAAATCTAACAGTGCCACTGCAGTCTTCTGTGCTCAGAGCTGGAGTGATTGACACGGTGTTACAGCAGCTATGCCACGAACTGTGGGGGCTGCCTCAAAGGTTTGCTTCGTGTTCACGGCACCCGTGCTCTCAAACCCATCCATTACATAATTAAGAGAACTAAACCACAGAGATGTAAATTTGAGCTGTGTCAGGCTGGGTTTTCTGGTATTCTGCAGGCTGTAGGGAGTGGGAAGTTGGGGGACATCTACCACATGTAGAGGGCAAGCTGGAGGGCCTGCAAAAAAGCCATCAGGCTCCAGGTGTTGAGAGAGCTGTGCAAATGTGCTCTGCACACTCAAATGCATGCTTGGTCTGTCACCAAGAGCATACATTTCACAGGTGAATGTTGAACCAATAGCTCATCTCAGGGTGTTACATTTCTCAATCAAAGCCATAACAGGCAGTTCAATAAAAGAGGTTTTTTGCTTTTTTTCCAGCTCTGGTTTTGAGTAACAAAACCAGTAGAGGTGTTCTTGGGCATCAAGGATCTAGAAAGCAGTGTGGAAAATATAGCAGGGCAGACTAGAAAAGAGTAAGGGGTTGTAATACAAGGAAGGGACTGTTCCTCATCACACATCTCTTGGCAGCAGGGCATTTAGGGGCCTCCTACATCTGGAGGAATTTCATCTCTCCAGGGTGGGCTGCTTGCCTTGTTTTTTGCTTCTGTGCCTCGAAAGATCCATGAAATGATGCATTTTTAAGAAGACTGTTTGCTCCTTTTGACGGAAAGAAATTTTGACTCCTCATGTGTTTTGTTCAGCCAGGTGACTTCACAGATCTGGCTTGTCCAGGACAGCTGGGTCTGTGGTTCAAGGATACAGTAAATCCTGCACAAGTGATGTCAGCTCAGACTGAAAATAAATCATCATGGTGTCAGGTGCTCCCCAAGCACTCTGCTTCTTCAGAAGTCTGGAATGGGTTAATTTGCCCCACCAGTTTTGTGCCAGCCTGTAGCTTTACTTCTCAGTCAGAGGGCTGGTAGAGTGGAACCAGATGCTGGGCCCTGCAAGTCATCTTCTCTGACATCTCTCCTTTGGAACCTACAGCTCTGAGACACAGCCATGACCATGTAATTGTAGCATTCGCAGGCCAAAACACAGGTGTGGTGATGTGGATAGGAGGAAGACAGACCTGTTGACTTCTTGAGCCAGAGGGATGCCTCTGTATTTACTATTCCTTGAAGAAGTATCTCTTTGGTCTTCCTTGGAGCAATGAAAAATCTCCCTGCCTGCAGTGTCCTGCAGCAAGTAGCTCCACAGCTTATCATGCATTGCATGAAGGAACCTCTTCTCATTTTTTTGAATCTGCCACCTGGTAAACTTACTTGGTGTTTTGTAATTTCTGTATCAGTGAGGCAGTGAACATAATTTCCTGTCAAAGTCCCCACACCTTTCATGATTTTGAGGAGCTATCTCATCACCTTTCTCAGCAATGTCTTCTCCTGATGAAAGGGTCCTGTTCTGCTCACTCTCTGCACAGAAGCCTTTGGCCATCCTTCTCCCTTATTTTTGTCTCTCAGCTCCCCTTCATTTCTGAAGTGAAGAGAGCTGTACCATGCATGGTGTGCTGATAGCCAGCACAATATTCCTTGCTGTGCCTTTCCCAGCTACATTTCTAACCTCCCATTTGACCTCTCCTGAGCACTGAGCTGTCATTTTCACAAACTGTCTCGCTTCAAGACCTTTCCCAAACAGCTAGTTCAGAGTTTTTCACTCTGTCTGCAGCAGAAGCACTTTTTGCCATGTGCATTACTTTCTGTGTATCTACATAAATTTTCATCTTCCTTTTATTATTGGTGAAGGATTTTATTATCCTTCACCATGTACTATGCCAAAGATCACTAGGGAATTTCAGCCCCTTTTCTGGATAGTTTAGGAAACATCCTCCCTATAAAGTTTCTGGGAATGTCTGAGCACTAGGGAGTACTGACTTTGCCTAAGTTGGACAACAGGAGAAATGCTGAGGGCTGACACATGTTTTAAACCTCATCCCTCTAGGGTTTGGGTTATAAGTATGAGAGAGTCCTCTCTCCTCTGAGGATGGAAAGTCAGAAAACTAATGTAGTATTTGAGGCCATGCTCAAGTAGGAGGTGGATCAGAGGACCTTCACAAGCCCCATCAACCTAAATTATTCCACAGTTTAAGAAATTGTAATGCGTGTGTTTGGAGGGGGTGGCACTTTTCCATTTATGCATTACCTGCCAAGTTAAATGGATTTACTGCATTCATTACTATGCTGTTGAGCAGTAGCCCAGAAAAGCCTAGCTGAGGAAAAAGGAGCAGAGTGAATTGACAGCCCCTGTGCTTTCCAGTTTTATGTGTCACATTACTGAAAAAATATACTTTACAGTAAATACTAAGACGTACCTGCACAAATGATATAATTAAAATCACTGATAAGTACAGGATTTTCCATTAAAGATGTTTCTAGTATTATCTTTTCAACTGCCAAACTGTGGTTTTCTTGGCATGTTATGTGACCCTATAAAGCCCAATTTTTTGGTCACATTACTTATGCAAGTCACAGGAGAAGCCAGTGACCATGTTCACTCAGCAGCTACCCTGCAACTTTTGGCAGCAAGCTGGAGCAAAAACCCCCCAGCACTGATTGCTGTCATCTAAGCTATGTTCACCAGCCCTATCTGAGGAACACCTGACCTTCAACTTCACACCAAGGTTCTAATTTGGGGTTATTTATGGGGATTTCTTTGTAACAACATTTGGATTTCCTTTTAATGTCATGGTGGTTTCACATATATTACGGATTTATACCTTCTCAGGGAATACTGCAGAAGAGAGAAGCTCAGCCTCTCCTAATATTGGTCAAGTATCTGCCTCAATAATAAGCTTTGTGGGGTCTCTATACACAGAATTCCATGTGATGAATGGTTTATGATATCCTGGTGTGGCATGCAACTGCAATCACCTCCTCTCAGGGCTGCAGAGCCCTCTGCCACCTCCATTCCTCTATTCCCTGACACCTTTTACCAGACTAGTGGCACTCTGCAAAGCACTCCTTGGCACATCCTCAATCCTGGGCTCTTCTCCATCTTTTCTGGTTGTTTCTGATGCTCTCACTCAGTGCACGTTAGTTTTCAATGCCAAGTTGGCTCTGCTGTAAGATCACATCTCCCAGCTCTCCACCAGGGATTTCCTTGGCTCCTGCCCACTGTGTTGCCTGTCCCTGCCTTTCCCTACAGGAAAGAGACTTCTCACTTCTGCTCCACCTTTGGCTTTTGTCTCTGCCAATATTCATGGTTACTGATACAGATTCATGTTTGTTTTGGTTTTTTTTCTTTCTTCTGGGGCAGCCTGGAATAAGGGAAAATCAGATTATTTTTGCAGTTTAGGTGTTGGCTATATACTGAAGAGATCTAAAGTGAATTTTTTGCATGTGATTTTCTGCATAGCAGGTTGATGTGGTGGGTGGAAACAGCATTTTTATATTCCTGGTTTGGAAACTTGCAGCTTGAATTATGTGTGAGTGGCAGGTCTGAAGCAAAGAAGACCTGCCTTGTTCAGCTCTTGCTTATGAGGTGGGCTGTATTTTCTTGCTACTAGTACTGAAAAAGAGAAGGCAAAAGAAATAATTTCCACAGGAGAGGGTGTAGAATTTGAAAACACTTTATTTTCCTGCCACAAAAAAATTACACATATACAACTCTACATACACATATATACTTAAAAGGACCTTGACAGTAGAGAGGAGTGGGTTGCTAATGTGTGTACTTCTCAGGATTGCCAGTTTTGGATGTAATTTGA
The DNA here is from genome assembly GCA_013400955.1 of Drymodes brunneopygia. Classification (NCBI taxonomy): domain Eukaryota; kingdom Metazoa; phylum Chordata; class Aves; order Passeriformes; family Petroicidae; genus Drymodes; species Drymodes brunneopygia. The sequence continues at coordinate 374,039 of VZTZ01048573.1, read as the reverse complement.
GGCTGTCTGGATGCTGTCCCCATGGTTCATGCTGTGCTGTCCCCCTCTGTGTGGTCCCACACAATGGAGGGGCCAACCAGGAGGGTTTGTGTGTGTGGAGTCAGCCCCATTGACAGCATCTGAACAAGCTGTACTAAAACTGTTGCCACGCTCATGCTTGCTTACAACATTATGGCTAGAAAGAGAGGGTTTTCTGAAATGCTTAAAGCAACTCTGCTCTTGTTGGATGAAGTGTGAGGGATTTTTCAGGTGGATTCAAAGCAGACAGAACTCAGTGCTGACACTTGCAAGGGGACATCTCTTCCTGCACAAGAGGTCTGCTCAGAAAGAGATGCAATGGACATTTTGAAAAGCAACTCCTGGAAAGGAAGGGAAGCAGCCAGACCATCTCCTTCCTGAGCTGCTGAGGACAAGGAGATGGAGCACGTGGGAAAGCCCCATTACAGAGGGATAAGGCAAGTGGTGGCAGGAAGGGAAGATGGCTCTTAAAGCACTTCCTAGGACAAGGATGGAGGGGATTCTGATGTTTGGCATAAACCCTCTTTAAAATAAATCACCAAAGGCATACTAAAAAGTGTATTTAACTCCTTCAGGAGACACAGGTTTCACATCAGTGCTGTCTCTCCATCATCTCTCCCATGACCTGCCTCCCTTCCTTATGGGTCCCTTTCAACTCAGCTTTTTCTGTGATTCTGTGATGGAGAATGCAGGAGGGTTCCTCGTCAGCAGCAAGACCAGGAATTGAAAAGTGCTGGGAGCCCCTTGCTCCCCCCTGTCTCACTGTGCTGATGTTGCCATATGACCCACAGACTACCTTCAGACCAAAGAGGCAGCAGAATTCCCTCGCTTGTGCATATTGAAGGAAGTAACTTGTGTCTCCTTGGCATTAACTTGGTGATAGCACCTTCCCTGTGAGGTTGCACTGGTTTTCCATGTTTTTTTAGTATTTTCTGTCAGTGGGAACAGCTGAAGCACAGGGATGTTGTGGCACTGGCACTTAATTGCGTCCCTCATGCAGCAGTGTCAGGATCCCCACCCTTTTTCAAGACTAACAGATGGCTTTGCAGAAGACCCAGGCACTGGTGTAAGGAATGATCTGCAGAGGTTGCTGCTGGAGGGAAAATGATGTTTTATACATGTCAGGCTGAGGCTCTGGACAAGGCAGACTTGATTTTTATCCTGGCGTTTTAGCAGACACAGCAGATGCTGAATGCCAAATTACAGTGCCTGAGAAAAACAGCAAAAAAGTCCCACAAAAAAAAAAACCAAACCTGGGAGAAGGTTTGCATTAAGTTTGTTGCTCCCCACTAAAAAAGTGTATGGATTCTAGGAATGGTTTCAAAACTGCAGAACTTGGAGCAAGAGGTAATATCTTTTATTAGAGAAACAGATATCACTGGAAAAAATAGCCAAGCTTTTCTGACAGCTACTTTGCTGCTGTACAATTCAGTCATTAATAAATATGTTCTTACAGTTTGAAGGAGACCTGTTCAAGGACCTCTGGAAATTTATTTGAATTGTGCCATTACTTGCTATGGTGGTTGCTGCCTTATAAATACACTCAGGGATGACATTAGCCCTGCTCTTTAATTGTGGCCTGACTTCTTCCCAGTAGGAAGGTGTTTCATGACTGATTATACATGTTCCTTTGCACCAAATGACACCTGCTGTCATAATAGCTTCCATTTTTATTGAAATATAATACAAATTATCTCAAAAGGCTTCATAAATTACTGAAAGATTTACAGGAGGAACAAGATGTTTTAAATTTCTTATGTAGGAAGCCTATTTTTCTGACTTATTTTAGAATGTACTTTTTGATTATTTAATTTCTCTTCTTGAAATTATGGGGCATATCAAAGCTTTTTGTTTCTTTGTTTATTGCAAGGAACCAATGAATAGTGAACTAATGAATACTGGGTGTTATCTTACCTTCCCAGCAATGGGAAAGATGCAATCTTAAATACTTAGGAGAGAAGAGAGAGCTGACCTTCCCTTCACTATACAAGTACAAATTTCAAAGAAGTTAAAAAATAAATTAGTTTGGTAAAAAATAACCTTTTCACCTAGCCTGACCACCTTTCACTTTCCTGGTCCCTTTGTTTTCTCACTTGTACACAGAGCTTTCTAGATTTTATAAGACTTGGATGTCCCTAGAAAAAGTGAGCAAAAGCATTTTGCCTCCCATATGACTTTAATAATAAATCTGTCATACTCTGCCTGATACATCATAAAGAAATGACAAAAAAAAATTACAAGCAGTTCAGCAGATATTGGCAGTACTGGCATGAATCCAATTTCCCCATGTCTGGACAACTGAGTAACATAAAAGCAGGGTTTATATATGCTCCTGACAATAGCTGAAGGCTCTTCTGGCACAGCCTGAAGGTTCATGACCCATAAATATTTCTCTCCTGGCAATTGCAAATTTGGCCTCCTGCTACAGTAGAACTTGTAAAAGCTATAGACAGTTTGTGGCTCTCCTGGGACCTACAGACTCCCCTTGCAGATTTTATGAGTATCAATCACAGGCATTATCTCATAAGACTCACAGGTTACCAGCTGGTCTGGTGTGTAAAAGTGTTGCTTGCAGTGCTGGAGACTGGAAATGCCATGAATTTTAACAATTTCTGTTTATGAGATATGCAAGAAAATTACATTTTCATTCTTTAGAACTCAGAGCTTCTGTTAACATGGCAAAGATCTAAGTGTCACCAGGCACACGTAAAAACCAGATTTTACCTGCACAACAGCTGTTTTTGCAATGTTTTGTACCTTTTTTGGAGGCTTCTAGTAGAGCTGACAGTGTTCTCATGACTCTGGGAGGTGATCAGACATGCTGGCAAGACATGGCTTCCCTTAGTAGTGCAGGCACCAGCACCCTGGTTTAATGGGAAAAGAGAACGGAAAGAAAATGTGTCTTTTTTATAGATCAATTGGTTTATTTCCGATTGATTGGTAGAGATTTTTAAACATCCAGCTATCAGAAAGGGAGCAGATTCTTTAATGTGGAGCTTGCTATTCCACAATTCTTGGTGTCTTTTGGGGTCTGTTCCTTGCATTTGGTCTTGGCAGATTGAGACTGCGGAGACATCTGTGGCTTCAGTGTATTTATACATGGGAAATAAAAATCTTAGAGCTCAATTTCTCCATATGCCTCTTACAGCTTTCTATTATTAGAAGGCAAACATCTTGGATGTGTTGCCAGCTCTCTATATGCAGGGCTGCCAATTGTCCCCATTTCGTATTCTAGGTTGCTGATATTTTCAGGCTTGGCTTTGGGTATCTTTAGAATCTGCCTTGTGAAAAAGAAAAGGCATTATTTCACTATTGGCTTATAAGAATGAGTCATTAAATTTGATAAAACAGATGGAGATTGTTTCTCAGTAGGTCTCAGATTCATGTCTTGTCCTATATCCTTTCAGGGGAAGACTAAGAACATTTCCATGCTCTTCACTTTAGAAAATGTGTCTCTTTCCTCTGTTTGACAGGAAAAGAAGTGAAATGCTGATGTATCCCCTACCCTGCAACCACAAAAGTAATGTTTTGCCCCTGTATGTGCAAAAAAAGGGAAATGCAAGTTAGGGCAGGGGAATCTGCCACTTGGGGACACTTTCACAGGTCATACCTTCCATTCATATCCAGCCTGCTCCTCTCACTCCCTCTCAGAAGAGAAGGCTTGCAGCCACAGTACCAACACACCTCAAAAGGAAAAGCAACCAAATATCAATAATCTAAACTACACATGAAAACTGTATGCAAAATAATGAAGTCAAGCACGTCTGCTACCTCATCAGCAAGACCATAGGGATTTACTGGGAAAGTGAGGGCACTGTCCCAGCTCTTGCCTTGATCTCTGCACTCTCAAAAAACTGAATGCACCCAGGAAAGCACAATGAAGGATATATCACTTGAATATTCTTCAGATCAAGGACCATCAGTCTTGTGACACAAGCAGTGGTCAGGATGAGTGTGCCATGTGTTGAAGGTATCAGGAATGTCACCCAGCTTGTGCTGTGCACGAGAGTGGTGAGACCCATTTGCTGAAATGATCCTTTTAAAAGCAGGCAATGTTTCAAAGCTCCTCTGTATCTGGCTTAGATTCAGCTCACGTGCAGGAGGCTGAGCTCTCCCTGTGCCCTGGGCTGGCACTCCCTGTGCTGCAGCAGAGCACAGCCAGGCACTGCACAGCCCCCAGGTGTCAGGATGCTGCAGACCACCACTCTCTTTCCTATGCTGACAAGAAGCACCTGGCAGGGCATAGGGGAGGGCTAAACAAGCTTCTTTCCTAGAGAAAGCACTTCCTCGCTGAGGTAGTAAATCACTGACTTGCACACTAATGCACAGAAAATGAACTGCTGGTGGGTTTAGTTGGTAAATACTGATTCTGTGAAAACTGTGCTACATGAATGCTTCAAGGAGCAATTTGAGATGAGGAATGTCCCTGTGGCAGCTGCTGTGGCACCTCACCATACCTGCAGGGTTCATGGTGTAAAAGGGGCAGCAAAGGGAGAGCAATATAATTTCCATTCTAGCAGTAATTCTAGTGCACTGCCTTGCCCAGGGTCACCTGAGAAATCAGAGCATTGATGGATTAAAAAAAGGTAACAAGCTAATTTTGTGATGAGAATGTTTGCTCTCTGGGGCCGGTTGCCACTGAGACCTTCCAGCCTTCAGTGCTGATGTGTGCTCCAGGTTTGTTTCCTCCATTATCTTCAGATCAGAGTCTGCATTTCCTCTCTTGTTTTAAAACATTGACTGATCCACTCCTGGATAAATCTGATAGGAAATTATGCATCAAGCTCATTAGAAGCATTCTGTTTCCCCCCAGGACACCCAGGAGGAGCCCCAGCAGGTGCAGAAAGTTTTCTGCAGAGATGCATGGGAAAGGGGAGTAATTGCCAGGAAAGAGCATCTATAAAATAAGCAGAAGGCTGAACCAGGTGCTGCATTGGATGTGTCTCATCAGAGAAGGAGGTGAAATGGGTGGATGTGGCTCAGGCACTCTGGACCCCCTTGCTGGGATGCTGAAAGGAGCTCCCATCCAGTGCTATTACGTGTCCCCAAGGCTACTGGCAGTGTGAAGCACAAAGCTAAGGGGCACAGTCCCCAGGCTGCTTCTGAAACACGAGATACTATGCACTGCCTAAGGCAGGTTACTGACTTCTGAAAATCTCTAAAGAAGTAACTGGTTTAAAAAAAAAAATCAGCAGCTCATGAAGTCTTTGGATTTTGAATCTGAAACTCTGCAAATATTTCTAGTGGCTCCTGACCTTTTGAGAGTGTTTATGCACTGCCTTGTGCCCAGGGCCACTCTTTGGATCTGGTGTTTCCTTTTCTTTGTAGTGCTATGTCCACAGCCTTTTGCATTTCTGAATGAAAATATGACTATAGCATCAAGTTGCACAAAGCCTTGTTTCAGCTGTTTCTCTTTAGCCTTGACATACAAGCAAGCACTTAATCTGTTAGCTAAGATTGAGCTGATAGAGCAGGAGCTCTTTCACAGTGTTGTTACATCTGCTGAGCCCGAGATGAGGAAAAGGGTGGTGGACTTGGTGGTCAGCAGAAGAGCAGATGTCCCTGGTTTCTCGTATGCGGACTCTGTCATCAGTAAAGGGATGTTAAGCTTCCCCTGAATGTCCTTCAGGTCTAGGGTTGTGTCAGGAATATTCTGCTCCTCTCAGTCCTTCTGCATGTGCCTTGGGCTGTTAACCTTTGTGTGGAACTGAGGATATTGTGTTAGTATGAGTGATAGAGGCACTGAGGGAGGGATATGTCTATCAGTCTGGAAAGCTGTAGGTGACAGAACAGACATCCAAGGGACAAGTGGCTTTTTGGGTTCTACTATGTGGGGAAGAGCTGAAACGTCCAATACACCTGCAAAGCCTGCATAGATTAGAATGCTAATGCAGGTAATTAGGACAAGTCCTTACCTACTAGTGGTGCTTAGTAATGAGAATGTCTCACTGTGTACTAATAGCACCTAATAAATTAATAACAGAGGAGGTTTTAATGGTGGACCATGGACGTCTGATTTATTATCTGAAAATAGCTTATACCCTGTTTCTGTGGAACATCTACTGTCCACACATGTCAGACGCTGACTGGAATATATCACTTTTTTAGCTCTTTATCCTTGCTGGAGGCATGAGCAAACACAGTGAGCCTCCTAATGCATTTAGCAACAGACATGTGGCATAACTGACCAAGGACAAGTACCCTGTAAAGCAGAACAATTTAAATGAAAAAAGGATGGGAAAATACCAGCCAAACAAAGAAAAATGTCATGTTCTGGTAGGCTGAGGAGGGATATATGCCTGGAAAGGCTTATTGGGCTTTTCTCTTTGAGGTAAGGATCTCTGTGTTTGTTCTTCACTTCTAATCTCCCATCTTAGAAACAGTACATGTGATGCCCAGCACTCTCTCCCCTAGTTTAGGAAATAAATCTCAGGGAAAGATGCAGCTGAGGTGGTTTTGAGATGGTGCAGTTCCAGGAGCTGAGGTGAAATCCTGTTCTACATCTCTTCAGAGACTGGCACGGGCCTTCTGGGAGACTTTGCCACGTGCAGATCTGCTCTGTGCTGCTGCTGCTGCTGCTGGCCACCTTCAGGGAAAATTCCCAAAACAGCCAGCACCATAGTAATACTGCCTGCGCCACATGATGATAAGTCCATTGCTCTCAGGACAGACATTGAAGTAATCCAATCTTGCCCACTTTTTCCCAAACATCTTCAGCACTTCAGCCCAAAGATCTCCTGTGCTCCAGCTGGACTCCAAGGCTAAGCCTCCTGCAGTGGTATAACCTGGAGCAGCCAGGCAGACCCAGCCAGTCCAGCCCCTGCCTCAAGCTCATGCTTCAGGTTCATTTTGCTTTTTAAACATTTCTATAGCTGCAGCCATTGCTTTAGATGAATTATCACATGGGGCAAATAGACAATTAAATATTTCCCAGGTATGGCATGCCACTATTATACTATCTGTAACATTCAGTAATTGTGACTAATGCCTTGCTCAGAGAAGGTAGGTTTCAAGAGTTTCCACTTTCCTTGGTCAGGGGAGAGAGCTTTCTTAAACCAGTTTTAATTTTGTATTATTAAATTATTAGGGTTGGAAGAGACCTACAAGATCATCAAGTGCAACCTTCAACCCTCTGAACCTGTAATAGGCTGCCAAAAAAAATCTTGCCTTGCAGGATGTGTGATCAGTACAGGAATATATGTTATAATGACCTCGAAAGAAAACAGTGGCTTTTGTCTGTTAAATCAGGCAGTACAGGAGCATACCAGCAATAATCAAGGGACTAATTCTCCAGCTAGAGACATGAAAATATAATTTCATGTTGTGATTGTTTGTAATTAGTCACAGATGCTAATCTGTGATCACTTGCTAAGATCACTTGATCTGCCATTATTTTTCCATGAATATACTAAGAAATGCATTTTAAAGTAAAATGAGCCGAAGGCCTAGAATTTAAGGTTAGATTTGGCACAGCTTCTTCTTTCATATATTTTATCCAGAACTATTCACTAAGGAAAATCGTTAGGAATTTCTTGAGTGTAACACACACTTTGCATATGCATATCATATAGTTTATACCCTTCCAAAATGCAGATATCCTCAGTATAGCTTTAGGCTTCCTTTATAGTCAGCAGGGAAAAGCAGACAACTTGCCTTATCACCCTCAGATGTCTGGATTGGGGGAAAATCAATCCCATAGAAACAAGATTTCTCACTTTCTCTTAATTTCTCTGTATGTGGGGAGCTTGGTGAACCTATCTGAGATAGAGAGATGTATGCTGCATACAGCTAAATAAAAGTGAGATTAATCTAAGTAAGTACATGACCATCATAATTTGAATTGGGTGAAATAACCAGTCCTGATTCACACTACTGGAGAAATCTCCAGCAGTCATATTTTATGGGGAGCCTACAACAAGCAAGTACAACAGGATATGGTTTCCTACAGAGCCTGGGTGCTAAGCTGCCCAGCCTGACCTGCTCCTGTGGCCACCAAGGAAGGACAGCAAGGCTATAGTGAAGCACACTGCTAGGAACAGTCGAGGAGCAAACATTTGCATGGGAAGTCACCTCACCCTACCCAGAGTCTAAGTCCATTGCCAAAGTCTTAGCTGGTTGCACCAATGAATTCCTAAAGCCAATGAAAGGGAACATGCACTTCCAGCAGGTACTGCTTTTATCCCAAGAGAAATGGGAAGAGACTCCATTGGTGATGCCTGTTGGTGCCCATCAGGCACACTGAGGCATCCCATGGCCAGTGCCAAGGTGTGTGCAGTGAGGTGAAGCAATTCAGATGTTTGCAGATGACTTGGAAACTTTGCAAGAATTCTGAGGGTACTGTTTTGAGACCAAGTTCTTATAACAATTCCTCATCCTGAGCCCAGATGCTTCTCCTGTTATTAAGATAACGATGCAGCTTAACAGGAATAAGGTGGAGGAAACCAGTTCCCTGACTGACCTGAGTGCATGTAGCAGCGTGGTGTGATTGCCACTTTCCTCATCTTTCCAATCTCCTTCATGGGCAGGCTATGGACAACCCTCACCCTCTGTGTGCTGCTTCCCTTCAGCTCATGATGCACATGCTTTCTGTGTGGCAGTGAGCACATTTCTCTTTATTTTTAAGAAGATGAAGTTGTTATGGATAAAGTATTCTACTGTATAGTTTCCTGACTGATAAAATGTCACCCCTAAGCTCAAGATCACACGTCCCTGCTGAATTTGCACAGAAAGTCAATAGTGACAAGTGTAACATTAGATCATTGTTGCAGGAAATGAAACCCTCCATCTGGACAGGAAAGACTGGATGGTCTCAGTGGGCTTTAAAAAACTAACTTTTAAATTGATTACCAGTGTCTCTAGACAATGATTTGTCATCATTGCTTAACATTATGGAAAGAACTGCCTGTATTTGCCTTTAGGTCTTGTGGTTTAAAGGAGAAGTAAATAGGTATGTGAGGGAACGAAGTAGGAATCATAGCTGCTGTATATCCTACATGTGAATCATGGGTGCTGTTTTGTCCTTCCATCCTCAACATGCCCCCATTAATCTAGGGAGTCTGGTAGAGAATATCTGTCTTTAGATTAAAAAGAAAAAAAAAGGGGGAAAGGCACCTTTTACTTTATTTTCTGCATTTTTACAATAAGAACTGCTCATCTGTACTTCATTTAGAAGAAGTTATTTATGTTCAGTGGGGTGCCATCAAGCTGTTCGTATGACATTTTACCTGAACAAAATGTAGCTCTTCTAACATTATTGTGATGGCCAACCTTGGGGAGAAACTTCATTATTCCCTATGTACCAGCTGAATGGACATTTTTCTCTTGGTTTGACTGTTCTGATATTTTTCAGTAGTAGTTTTCTAGATTAATGGCAGTGCCTTGGATGCAGAGGGACTGCTGGAGCAGGGTTATATTAGTGAATGATATCATAGGCAGGTCTTAAAAGCCTTCAGGATACAAATTGTTGGTAGCAACGAGAACAGATTGTGTGTCCTAAGAATAACATGCCTGTGGGCTCTGACTGTTGGTCTGAGGAAATAGCTTGAGAGAGCAGTGATCAAGCAAATATCTTGCCTCTGGTCATGTTTTCCTTCAGACTGGAAATATCAGAGCATGGTGTTAATGCAACATTTCTGCTCCTGGCATCTCAACTAATTTGAGCAGGATCAACATCAAAATCATCTCACCTCATCCCAGTTTGCAGTACTACATAACCACAGACCTGTAGTCACTCCCCAGCAGCATCAGAGGTTTTAGAGGTGGTGCCTGGTGAGGAAGCTGTGCCATGGCCACTTGTCAGATATGCTTGTGGCCACCTCTCATTTGGAGGATTTCACACACCAGCCTCTGCTAGTACAAGAAAGTGCAAATATTTTCATGACCACTAAGGATTATGATTTGCATGTTTGCAAAAACATTTGTTACCAAACTTGCACGACTGCCAATATTTTGAAAATCTGCTTTGCAGATTGGCTTTACCCCACTCATGTCAACCTTGCATGACCTGTTGGTCACAGTCCATGGTCAAAGTGTGGGTCACTAGCCAAGGCTAGTGAGTCTCTATTTGCCATTCTAACAAGAAGTGGTGGTTCCAGCCCTCGTTTGTCTCAGCTGTGAGCTGTTAGGACAGAAAATGACCTGCTCTGGGCACAGTTCGTGGGGCAGCAGAGAAAGGCTACAGCATGGGAAGGGAGTAGGGGCAGAGAGAAAGGGGAAAATACAGCAAAGTGGAGCAAGACAAACAGCAGAGGGATACTTGGGGAAAATCACAGAAGAAGGGCAGAATAAAAAAATTGCTTGGAGGAAGCCACAGAGAGGAGACAAAGATAGATATGGAATTTGTGCAAGGCAATTAACCCAGCACAACTTTGTTGAATCTGAGTCTTCAGTGCCTTCAGTACTTCTGTGTGTTGGCTGTACTCTGGGAATGGTACCAGTGTTGTTTTATTGTCCCAGAGGCCATTTTACTTTCTGACTTTCTCTCTTCTCCCTCCAGATTTTTAATAGGCCAAGTATGATTGTTGATTAATGGAGAGAATGGAAGGTGGAGGACCTTTATAGGCAATTAACCTTAATGAGAGCAATAACTAAGTGACAAGTCCATGCACATTCTTTCGTGAACCGAGAGCCTGAAAACTGCCTGGTATTTCATGTGTGGCAGAAATGAGTTTGTGAGCAGCATGAACATGAAATAGTTCCAGCTAGCTGGGTCAGGAGTAAATCTGCACACTGCAACATCCTGTACAGCCTCGCTAGCCTGAGCACTGACTGGCTGCAGGAGGAAAGATGAACCAGAGGCACTGGTAGTTACGTAAGTGGAAATTGCCCCTGGTTGGTTAAACCTCTTTGCTAAAAATGCCACCCATTTGCAATTCATACAGACAACCAAGTCTGAGGTATATTATTAGCAACATCCATATCCTATTCCACATTACTGCAAGGACTCTTTGCTTAATGAGGGTCAAACAGTCACAGGGGTTGGCATCATTCTAATAATGCACAAAGTCATTCTATTTGTTTGCAGGGATTAGCAGGTTTTGAAGGTCTTGCATTTGTGGCAAGAATTGGGATGTGTCATTAGTATGGAAATAAAACCCTGACAAAATCAGACTTTGCATTACATCTGTGTTTCTATGAGCTCTGCTGGATTCTTTTAGACATATATAAGGGCAGTTTTTACTTTTGTATTTACACAGTTCTTATTGACATCAAAGCAATTACTTTTATCTCCTATTGAAGACATAATCTAATTTACGCTGTAGGAAGCAGGAAAACATGAATATTCCCAAATGTTAATTAGGAATTTGGCATGGGAAGAATAAGCAATAGCATGGCTGGACATTTAGAGCTGTTTCTCTATAAGCCACTGTTTGGTGTTTCAGTAGGTTTGTAAACCTTGACCATATAAACAAGAAGGCAACCCAGACACTGCCAGGGAAGGGCTGTGATGCTGCATCACATTTCTCCCTCAAGGGCCAGGGTGCATTCAATGCCTGAGCCCCAGACATCTAAGTCCAGGTGCCTTTCTCAAACCACTGAGCCCCCTTTCTGACTTCCAGACTTGAAAGGTCCATGGTCAAATGGAGGGAGAGCCTGCCGTCTCCCTCACAGGTATGGGTGCATGTCATTGCTGTTCTCTGAAAGGCTGTCCTTCTACAAGGAAATTTTGGATTAATTTCCAGGGTTATGTGAGACAACAAGCAGTATAATCCATGGTAGGTTCTGCAGATGAAGCACTTTCTACTGTATGGAGTTAAATAAGCTTAATCTAAGTAATTAAATAAATTAAATAGCTTATAACACCTTGTGAACTTTCTTTCCAGTTCACATTGTGATACTTGGAAGGTGTGATGTGCTTTGTATATGGACGTCAGCTTAAAACTGGTGAGAAATCAGAGCAGTTGGAAAACGACACGAAGAAAATCATCCCTGTTACACACTTGTGCATCTGATCCCACTGAGAGACTGTGTAATGTGGCTGACATGTCCCAGGCACAGGTTGTTCTGACCTCCCTTGTAAATCTTGTAGTCTCTGTTCTCTTCAAGGTGCTCACACAAGCTGGATGTGCCTTGTTCTATCGGTACAGGAGCTGCTTTCCTGCACCATGACCATCTGTTTCCTAATGATTATGTCCACTCTGGGTTAATCTGCTCTCTCAGGTTATGTCATGACACAAAAACTGCATGCTTCCCAGAGATAGTTTCTTGGCTACTGTAGCTGATGGCCAGCCCCATGGAATCTGGGCTAGCTGCCTGCTGGGATAGCTTGAGAGCTGGTTTTGGAACTCCTTTTACACCCTATGCTGCAGGGACCTGCACTACTTGAATTGGGTTAGGAGAGAAAAAATTGCTTTTTTCTCTGTTCTTTCTCAGCCTGCAGATCCAGACCTTACAGTGCCCTGAAACAAGACACTCCCCTATATCTGAGTTTAGGGAAAAAATTATATCTAGGTGCCAAATTTTCTTTGACTTCAGAATCCTTATTTGCCATGCTTTTTACCAGCTGTTAGTAAATCACGATGGGCTGGTGATATATGCTGTCAGTCCTCTACTTAGGTGATTCCCTCTCCCCATGGGATAGGTAGCATGGCTGACAGTCACGCTTTATTGTCATGTTTTCTTGTGTGATTGTCTTTAACACCACCCATTTTACAAGCAGAGAGAAAAGCAGCTTGTCCCATCACTGTGACCTGCATGGCACCAGGTGAGCAAGGTGAACAGGGACAGCAGAGTCATATGTTTAATTAAGATTATTTGCTTTCAAATAAAATCTCACCAATCTTGAGTGTATAAATTAGAGCAAGTTATTTTAAGCTCCGGATAGAATTTACTTTTGGGTAAATCTAGTATAAGAAAAAAATGAAAGTGGGCTGGCCAAGCCTTGGGCAGAGCCAGGTCAATGTGTGCAGGTAATGAGCAGGTAATGAGGAAATGAGTTTTCTTCTTCTTCCAGCCTGCAGATGAACTGCTCAGCCCAGGCTCTTTCCATGGCTCAGTGAGGAGAAATGGCCACTTTTGGGGTGTAGTTTGTCAGATCAGTGTGGTTATTTGTTCTGGGACAGGATGAATCAGCCACCACCCTTGTGCCTGTGAAAGCACCTTTGGGTGACCAGCTCAGATGTGCACATCCCCGTGGGACTGGAGGAAACCTCCCCACTGTGCACCAGACCTGTCTGGTAAAGACAGTTTCAGTTTCTGGAACTGCCCGAGTTCCTAGATTTGTTTGTGATTTCATGGTAAGCTCTGTTCAGTTCTCATCTTCCTTTGGCAACTATGCAAAAATGCTGGGTTTGGGGCTTTTTACTGTTTTTTTTTAAAATTATTTTTATATTATCTTCATTCTATCATAAATTGCTTGGTGAAATATTGGATTCAGATGTTGCAAAGCCACATGTAACTGTCTCCTTAATTGTTTTGTTAACTTATGATGCTTTATTTTTCCTGGTATCTTATTTTTGACACTGCAAATGCCTAAATAAAATAACATCTTTTTGAACAGAAGAAAAAAGATTTTTACATTTAGGGGTTGTTTTCCTCGCACGGATCAGTTCTGTTGAAGCGCTAAGAGTTTAACCCTCTAAGTAAATGAAACAAACCACATTATCTTATTTGTGGTTTATTACATTTGATTCTTGCATTTTTGGGGTCTAAAAATACCTGCTTCTGAAGTATAGTGCAGTTCAAAGAAGAAGAGACATACAAGAGCAATACACCCTGCTCTTCCCAATTGCCCTGGCACTTCAGCTACCAACCCCAGTGGGTGTTGAACTCCCTTTTGCTAATTTCTATTTGCACATTTAATTTCTACTTGCACTTAGGATTACTCCAAAGAAGGCTGAGCAGGATTTGGTGTGCAGAGAGTTTTCCAAGCATGATAATCCAGTCTCATTTACATCTGTGTTTTCTAATGGAGAGCACTTTTGTGCCCTCATGATGCTGCTTGCCATGAGTGCTGTTTCTTCAGGACATTTTTGCTCCTGATTTAAGGTCATCCTTATATTACTTGTTGAGTTTCAGTCCATTTCCCCCCTTTGAAAAAGAAATACAGCAGAGTATCCGAGGCAACTTTTAAGAGAGCTTTTGCTACATCTAGTGGCAGAGCCTTTGAAGTGCCTGAAGAAAAGGCAGTTTAGGAAAAAAGACAATCTCCATTTAGAGCCCTTATTATTTTGTTCATCACAGAATATTCTGAGTTGGAAGGGACCCACAAGGATCATCGAGTCCAACTGTTAAGTGAATGGCCCATTGTAATGAAACCTGATGTGCTTTCATATTGTGTTCTGTTTACCTTTGTCTTTTATAGCAAAGCTCTTCTATTAGTGCTTGGCATGGCTTTTCTCAGTTCTGGCTGCTGTCTGAGACAGAACTAGTCTGGACTTGCTGAGATTTCGATTCAGACTGGATTATTACTGATAAAAAAGATAGACTGGGGTGTGTGTGTGTGTGTATGTGTGTAGAAAGCAATCCCAGAGTCCCGCAGCTCATCCTCCCCAGTTCAGTGCCTGTATCACCCAGGAGCACTGTGAGAACAATTTCAGCTTCAACAGTTTGTTTCTTAAACTTGTTTCAGTTAAAAAAAATCCTTGATGGAAGGAGTATCCATCCCTGTTATTTACCACTGATGTGAAACTACAGGAGCAGAAAAAGATCTGTAGCTTTCTTGTGCTACAGGTGATGATTTGAGAAGATAAGGTTTCTAGCATCGGGAATTATTTGTATGTGGCAAGCTTGATCTGTTTCCATAATACATGGTGGGAATCACTCCATCACTCTTGGAGCTGTTCAATCAGCCCCATGCTGGGCAGCCTCTCTGATGCCTGGAGCTCTGTCCAATGCAGAGAGATTGGCCAGAGATAACACACTGTCAAAGTACTCTGAGCAGAATTACAATTTTATTTTTTTAGAAGCAAACATGAAAGAGTTCAATAGCTCTCACAAGAGAAAACGAAAACAAACAAAACAATGAGTTAAAAAGCCTGAGCTTTTTTCCCATTTATTTTGAGTCAGCTTCTTTCAAGAACATAAAAATTGGCAGAAATTGCTTTTTTTTTTAATGATATTTTGTGTTTAATTTCTATACATGAAATGCAAAGAGCAGACATGTCCCCTCTGGAAACAGGACCTACTTTGACGTGTCAAATACCAATCACTATTTTAAAAATGTCACTCTATTCCCTGCCTCTGCCCTGGGCTATGGCTGATGGCTACAGGTGAAAAAAAGATAACTAGTTTCTCAAGTCTCCTGATTAGTGCACAAGGCTGAACACATCTGGCTTAAAAAGGGCTCCCAGCTTCTTCCCTGAGCAGCAGCAGTGGTTTCCTCACTGCCTTGCAATTCCCATTCTCTGTGCACAGCTGCTGCCCAGGCAGGAGCTCCAGTGGGGGCAGCGGGCAGAACTTTTCACCACCATGGGCTCCAAACCTCACAGGAAGCCTGGGGCATGTGGTGGTAAAAACACAGCTGGCTGAGCAGGAAGAAAGGAAGTATTTCCTGGCAAAGATAAACCCCTTTGTCACTCCTTCCTAAACTCCTGAAGTTGCAAATTCTTGTCTGGTTGGGCACTGGGACTTTTCTGTGCTAGACAAGGGATTTTCCAGGTGTTTAGAGGTAATTAGGAAAACTCTTGTTTTTACTTAAAACTTAGTCCACTTACTTCAGTGGCCATTTGAATGTGATTAAAAACTTGATCAGAAAGGAATAGGCATTAGAAAAATAAAAATAATAACAGCTTGTGGGGTGGCAGGAGGTGGAGTTATTCAGCTTTGCTTTCTAAAGGTTAGGAAGCTACAAATAGAAAATTAGAGAACATAGAGGTTATGTACTTGGAATACAGAGTACATGTACTTTTCAGTTACATTGAGTCCTGTAAAAAGTCAAACATTGCTTTTTGAAGATGCAGTAGAGGACAGTATCCATCCATTGCATCTCTTCAGTGCTTTTTTGCTAGAGGCAAGTTCATCTATTATTTAAGACATTATACAGAATATGAAGATGATGCATTTTAAAATTAAAATATACATTTTGATAATTCTGAAATTGCCTTTGACCTTTAAAATGTCTTAAACCTCTGAAATACAAAAGGACCACCCAGTCTCTCAAATACAGAGGATCACTATTGGTCCAGCTGTAGCATCCTAGGGCCAGACTGACATCCCTTCATGCAGTCTGACTTCTGGCATTTCAAAACTTCTGAGCACTTGGACATTTCAACCTTAGCTGTCCTTCTGGCATAAATGTTCTTACACATAAAATGAGATAGCTTTTTGTGAATGTGGCTATTCCCCAAAGACATGTATAAGACTAGCCACTATGTAGGTACACAAGAGACCACAGGAACTGACTCAGCAGAAGTCCAGGGGGAGGTTGGCTCATGTTCAAGCTAAGGACAAGCATTTTCCTGTCCCTTAACACATTCAGTCACATGTGTTCTGCATGTGCTCTTGGCAATAAAACTAGACAAAGTAACCTGAAGTTACACTAGGGGAGGTTTAGATTGGGTATTAAGAAAAATTTCTGCCCTGGAAGGGTTGTCAAGCATTGCAACAGGCTGTACAGGGAAGATGTGAAAGTCACCATCTCTGAAGGTATTTAAAAGCCAGGTAGATGTGGCACTTTGGGACATGGTTAAGTGATGGACTTGGCAGTGCTGGGTTATTGCTTTAAATGTCTCCCTGTTCTATGATTCATGCTCACAAGGCAGAGCATCACCTCATGTCCCAGGCAGCTGGCATTTTTGCCAGTTCGTTTGAGTGTAGCAGTGGAGACACATGGCCTTATCCAGTGATCTTCTGGGCAGTGTTATCATCTGGAGACACTGTTCTTGAGGCAGACTGTGAATGAAGGTGATCACTGCAAGACAATCAGAAGGAACTGGTGTCCCTGAGGAACAGGTTAAGAAAGAAATTTGCATAACTCATGGTTATCTGTATTTTTCAATATGAAGGGATTTTTTAAATTATGTCTGCTGATATTTTTGCCTTATTAACAACATTACTTAATGCAGAGCTCAGGTTATTATTAGCGATTTTATATTCTGCAGTTGTTAGCTTTCTTGACTGTTATTATCCTTTCAAAATCCTTTGAGATAATCTGAGATGCAGGGAAAGGCATCTCTTATATCCCTTGAGGAAGGTTCTGGATTGCTCATTTATGTTTTATTTGCTATTTTAGAGTTGTATATTTCTAGATGTCTTATTGCAGACCTATTCCCATATCATGAAGTCATTCTTATAGACAATCCAGACACAGTGATCCAGCAGAAACCAGGTCTGCTCAAATGTTTATTACTGTGATTAACAGATGAAGAAATAGCACAGACATTTATACATATGCAAAGCCTTGTTGGTTAGACTGGCTTTTCCAGGAGCAGTGACACTATGAAGGACTGGTTTCCCTGGAGGAAGATCCTTCACAGTCAATGCAGTGGAGTGACTCCTAGAGGAATGACATGAATTTCCACCAAGCTATTCCTACGTGTATCTGATTGCATGCCTGGGAACAGAAGGAATTTGTCTGCATGAAGAAATATCTTGCAGTGTTAGTGCTTGGATTGTAAAATGCGCCAGCTGATGGAATAAAGATCTGACATACCAGTTTGTTACTCATTATTTCTCAAGGTATCATTTTGAATCAACATCAAAGGTTTTCAGATGGTATTTCATGTATTTTTTAGATCCATCTATTCCCAGTGCTCCAGGAATTTTTTCTGTGGATTGAGCCTCCAATTTTTCATACAACGATAGGTTTTTTTCCCTCTGAAGTGGAGCCTTTCCCTTCCCAGCTGTCTTTCTGACAATGAAGCAAATATTAGAAGAAATCCTGATATTTTTTCATCAATGTCCAGACTATTTTAAACAGATCCAATACTTTCAACTCTCTTCATTTCTTTTCTCAATTTCATTAATTTTTACCCCTACTCCTTAAATGACCTGTGTTGGTTCCACTGGCTCCAAAGAGTCAGTGAGAAATGAAGCCATGTGGCAGCCCCAGTGTACTTCAGTGAAAATGTGAAATGGCTTCAGGACTGAAATAGCAGCAGCTGTTTCAGATCAGGAGTTTTATTAGCTGAGGAAGTGGAGGGATTTACTTTGTGCCTTCACAGCAGCTCCAACAAGTTTGATTTTCCAGTCTAAGATTTTTCAGAGCTAATAGAACAACTAAACGCCAAATCTGCAGCATCTTTATCCATCAGCAAGATGTCCAGACTGTGACCACATAGAAACACTTCTTAGCCTGGTAGAAATACTGTCAGGAAAAACGTATGTCTGAGAGATGTGCTTGGCACCAATTAACTGAGCTTGATTTTGTTGATATAAGAAAGTTAAACATTTGTCCAGAAAGGTGATAGCACCTTTATTTGTCAGCTAGATATAAAACCCCAAAGATGTGCTGTTTTGTATGCATGGATAATTATGAATGGTGGGGATGCTGAACAGAATTATTACTTTTTGAATGACAAAGTGAAAGGTTAAATTATTGGGGTTTTAAAATAAAAAGGCAAAATTATGATACTATGTATCTTTTGTTAAAAAAATTGCAAATGCTATAAAAAACCTAAAGCTTAATATATCAACCACAGTAGTTTGGAATGCTTGGAAATGGGCAGGGAACAGGACCTAAAAGATGTGAGGGGGTCTAAGAGCAATTTGTTGAACTTTTCCTGTAGGTGATGTTCCTGAGTGCTGTGCCAGCTGCTTCCTGCCAGGTGCTTTCAAGATGACAGAAGTGCTCTGGACTGAGTACCCAGAAGGATCCATCCCTTGGTCCTTGTGTAGCTGCCCCTGCAGGGGAATCAGCGTGAGAGGAGATGCAGGTGTCTGCAGGTGCCTGGTGGCACAATCCTTTTGCTTCCAGAGGCTTCCAAGGCACTGGTTTGGGACTGGCAGACACAGGACAGGACTTACAGAGACCTCTGCTCTTGGGCAATGGTGGCTGCAGGGCTGGTGGCCTCCACATGCCAGCTGAGCCCCTGGAGACACTGTGAATGGTCAGGGGAGCTCAGAGAACAGGTCAGCTGGAGATGCTTGCCTGCATGCTGAAGCACCTGGCTGACTCCCTGTGCTGGGCTTGGCTGAGAAACAGATTATTCTCTCCCAGACAGTGCTGAGTTTTGGATTTGTGAGTAGGACAGTGCTGATAACACATCAGTGTTTTGGCTGTTGCTGAGCAGCACTTGCACAACATTGCATTTTTCTTTTCCCACCCTGCCCCACCAGCAAGTAGGCTGGAGGCTGGCAAGAAGCTGGGAGGGAGCACAGCCAGGACAACTGGGCCAGGCTGGCCAAAGGATTATTTCCTGCCTTACAGCAACACGTGCTGCAGTAACAGCTCAAGAGAAGGAGGAGAAACGGGTGACATTGGTGGTTATGGCACATGTCTCCTCAACTAACCTTTGCATGTCCTGCAGCCCTGGTTTCCAGGAGGTGGAAAAACATAATTTGCTGAAGGGATAAAGTGAAAAAATTCCTCTTTTTGCTTTGCTTGAGTGTGCAGTTTTTGCTTCACCTACCAAACCCCCTTTGTCTGGGTGCCTTCCTCCTGTCTTCTTCCCATCATGTGGCAGAGGGGGGACCCAGCAGATGTGTAGGTGTTTGGCTGCTGGCTAAGGTTAACCCACCATGGTCCCACTCCCTGGCCTTGGGGCAATTTCAATGAGGATGGTTGGGAACTGAGTCTCTCAAAAGCAAAATTTGGGCAATAGGTAATTTCTGCTTTATTTGACCAGAACTTGCAACCTTTTCTTGGAAGTTCTCCTCAAGAGGAACACAGACTACACTGAAGTTGAACTGCTACATGAATCTGGTGTTCTTTTTTCTTCTTTTCTTTATAGTTACATTTTCAGAATAAAAGATAATTGACCACTGGAACTCTTCTTGCCATCTAAGCATTCCCAGCTGCTACAGTGCTCTAGGACATGGGGCACTGTTGAAGGCACCTGAGGTCCACATGCTGCAGCATGGTCTGGTGACAGGATTTGCATACACCACACCATAATACACCATTTCCCAAGCATCATACCAGCTATGTGTGAACCTGTTTGGTAGAAGAACTATCTAGATACTGTGTTCATGCCTAGTGTTCAGCTCAAGAAAGGTGCTGAATAATCTGTATATTATGAATCTGGGTATTCAAAGAAAATGCCACAAGAAGTAAGTGATCACATCAAGAAAATCCAAACAGTTCTTGCCTAAGGCTCTGTGGAATAGGTTAGATAGAAAACAAAATAAGATGGTCTGACATCTGAACACATATTTAAAATCTGTCCAGTGATTTATGCCCCAGAGTGCCTGTTTCTTGCCTTTAGTCATAAAGGTGTCAGACAAGTCCCTCAGAGACAGATGCCTTATTGCAATCCCCTAAATTCAGGTGAGATGTCTGACCACTGATGTGAAGACTGTAACTCAAGGGGGTCCAGGTGGGTTATCAGCACCTGGAAGAATTTTTTCTTAACCTATGTTCACCCTATGTTTGGTCATTTTCTGAGCAGCTAGGTGTCCTCCTGAGTTCAGTGATCTGGAATAGAATGGGTTGTTCTGGTCATTTTAATACATTAAATTAATTACGAACTTTGTTGTCAGAGGAAACATGGAAACCTAGAAAGAGACAGAAGAAAAAGAGCTCATCTAGAGCTACAGGAGAAAGGCAATGTAAGGTGGAAGCCAAAGGGTAAAAAGGTGGAAAATGAAAAAGAAAAACCATGAAATGAAATGGGGGGAAAAATGATGCTTAGAAAGCTTATTAATTCTGGTTCAAAAGTGAAGAAGAAATGAAAAATGAAACAAAGAGCAAAACTGGCACTTGAGAGAGAGAGAGAAGAAAGATGGGGGGAGAAAGAAGCTCAGTAAATTAACCAATATATGCTGCTGAGAAATCCTTTCAGCAGGCTCAGAGAATCTGTCTCCATTAAAGTTTCATAGTGAAGGCTCAGAGGGATTTTCAATATTTAAAAAGTTTTTTTGAAGGTAGCCAAGGGGAGATGCACTGGTAACTCTTGAAAGGATAATGCATTAAATTTTATTATATCTTCAAATAGCGTGGGACACTGTCTAACTCTAGGTTACTTTAAGAGCGCACTCATGTCTTGCTGTGGTCCCTCCTCTCATTAAAATGCCCCCGTTTGGGGTGTTTTGCATTCTCTGCTTTTCTCTCTGGTGATCACTGCTGAAGATGAGACAGGTGCCAGGAGGGTTGAAGGCAGAAGCTGGGAATTGTGGGGCTGAAAAGAGGCAGAAGTGGAGGGACAAGATCAAGACAAAGGGTTTCACCATAAGGCCTCTGACCCAATAAAGGAGCACCAGTTTCTTCTGGGTAAATAGGAATCATAGATGCCATCCTGGTGACTGGGGGGGGGTGACAGCTTCCACTGCCCTGGTGAGGGACATGAAGTCCCCAGGCAGGGATTGTTTGTCCTTCCTTGAACTCCCGTCTAGTGAAGGGGAGTGAAAGCCCGAAGGGAAAATAATTTATCAATACAGAAGCCCTGACAGTCAGGGTCATCCCACTTCTGTCGTGTGTCTGTGTGTGGGTCTGAGAAAGAAGGAGCGAATGCCCTGAAGCCGAGGAGGAGGAGAATGGCAGAGGGGCAGGTCTCCGTGTGGAGGAGCATCCCTGCTCCCGAAACAAGCCCTGGCTCACCATCCCTGGTTTGGTAGCAGCTGTCAAGCTCTCTCCTTATTGTACTCAAAATACCAGCCCAGCAAGCCAAATGCTTGAAAGTGATAAAATAAAGTGCTGTAGTCTCATGACACACTCTGCCTTCTAACCCTCAGCGTTCGGGATACTGTACGCACCCTCTGCACCCATTCCCGTGGCAGTTCCAGGACCCTGCCCCCTCCCGGGAGTTATGGCACTACAAAGCCGAGCGGATGCGCTCCCGGGCGAGAGCGGTTCCCAGCGCCGAGCCCCGGTGCAGAGCCCCGGCGCTGCCCGGCGGGTGGCAGCACCGACCCGCGGCCAGGCGCAGCTCCTGGCAGCGCTGGATCCTGCCAGACGTGATCCCTTCCCTTCCCCGCACCGGGTTTACTTTGATAACGCTTGCACTTCTTTTGTGCCACCCTGAACAGCAGTGACTAAACAGCTTTCCAGAAATAACACGGTGTGTGTCACGGCCCTTGACTAAACAGCACATCTCTCTCCTGCTGCCTCACATCAGGGACTGCTGCTTTGCAAAGCATTTGGTGCAAGCACCAGGCTCCAGAAGTTTTCATGCTGACTAAAACTTGCATGAATTACACCCCTTTTTTGCATAAAGGAATTCGGTCCAAGGTTAAGACATCTCTGTTCAGGCACCCACTTGCACACGGAGCATGTGGCACACCCACCATCACCCGAGATCTTGTCAGTGCAGCCCACTGTGCTCAGCCAGAGATTCTTAGGACTAGCCTGGTAGCCTTGGGTTGGCAGCACTGCTCCTCTGAGCATAGCACTGCCCCTAAGGGGAGCTGAGAGGCTGGGCTTGCATGTTGCAACAGAGAGGCAGGCTGCTAAATTTAGGGAGTTTCATTGAAAATTGAACTGCTCCTTCCATGTAGCTACTTCAGAACAAAGTTATCTCATTCCCTCACATCCAGGCAGGGCAAGGATGCAGCACAAGGCATTCCCAGTGAGTTGGCATCAAACCAAAGGTGGGCACTACTCAGTCACTTTCTCAATAAATTTAGAAAATAAATGGTTATTTGGATTCAGCCCCAAACTCTACCTGCCTCCTGCTCCAGCAGATATTGTTAGCAGTGGATGAAGGGGAAAGACTACAGACAGGCAAGTGTCTGCAGTACCTTCTGAGAAAATATGATCCAGTGCTTGCCTAAGAAAAATTGAAATTAAAAAAAAATCAGATAAAACTTGAACTGAGACAGCAAAGCACACTGAATGTGTTTTAAAACATTTTTCATCATAAGCCTTCTGCTGAGTCAAGTGATCAAACCTGAAACAGGTTTTCCTTTCCATGACTTTTTTGATATGCACTTCTTTCCTTTTGACATATAAGAAAGCAGTTTTGGGGTATTTTAGATCCCTTCCCCTACCAAAGGAACAAGCAGTGGCAGGCATCCTTCCAAACCAAGTGGCACATAGTAAGGTTCTGCTGAGAGAAGACTGTCTTCCTCTGTGTTTCCTAATCCATGTGTGGATGACAGGGATATAGAGACAGAATTAAATGACCCAAGAAACTGGTCATTATGAGGGAAGGACAGACAGCAACGCTCTCTTCCAGCTCCTCTTCTTATCCATGGCTGAGCCCACCTGTGCTGTCCCCATGTGGTCGTGGCACATTTGGCTCGTGGTTAACAAAAACAATGGGGCATTGGGCTCTCTCCTGCTGCAAAGCTCAGCAGAGACACAATGAAACCTCAGCCACAGCCTGAGAGCTTTAGTTCCCAAATGACTAATGCTGTTTCAAACTAGAAGCCAAGAAAGGATGACACAAAATTATTTGTTGCCTGCCCCAACAGCAGGGTAGGGCTGATAAACTGAATCGTTTTGACCCACACTGTAACCTCTGGTTTGAATTTAGAGATAAGTATCTTCATATCAGCCTTGTGCCAAGGCTCAGAAGTGCCTTATGGCAGCAATGAAGCAAAGTTTCCCACGGCAGCATGGGCCAAAGGAGGCTGCAGGATCTGGGCAGCGTGGTCAGACCATGTTTGGACGGTCCCGCAGCAGGGGACAGACAGTATAAATTCTAATGAAGCCTCATTGTCAGTGGCAGGAACAGAGCTAATTCCAGGCACTCTGGAGTTTACAGCTCAAGAGTGGATTTAATTATCACTTTACTGGCTTTAAGTGAGCTGTAAGACTAATCTAAATTTAACAGGGTCGGCAGTTGCTTTACAAGTTTCCTCAACAGACAAGTGTCAAATTAGGGCTATACCAACAGATAAAGGGAGAAAACTAAAGCCATTGATGGCCGTAGATTTCCCAGCTGATATCTTTATACTCTGCTATAAAAGCCTATCACCCTTCATTTAAAGAAAGTGAAAATTGTTGACATCTCTTTCAAATGCTAATTGTTAAGAAGCAACTTGAACTAAATATAATTAGAATCAAATCGTGGGCACCTTTTATTGAGGAATAACAACACTCAGTATCTTCTGCTATTTATGTTTCCAGATAATCTGTGCTATTACTTTGGGATCAAATGTTGGAGGCACTCCAGTTGCTGCATGACTGCGACTCTGAGCATTGACAGACCCAGAGATGCAAGTTTTGAAAACAGCAGGTTTTGAAAAATACAATGCTTTGCTTGGGCACAAATGCTCCACCCGGAGCCAGGGCAGCCCAGGCCTTGCTCTTGGGTGCAGCAGGGCCACCCGGACGTGGCGGCAGAACTTTGTGTGCCATAAAGGAGTGAACTTTGGCAAAACTCTGCCCTTGGACTTTTAAGCACCTGCACCTGCTGACCTGCCTAGGAAGATTTTCCAGGTCACAGTGCCCTGGAATAAGCCAGGCACCGTGCTCTGCTGAAGGGTTTCTCCAGGCTTTGGGGAACAGCTCTGAACAGCAAGAGACCATCCACAGCTTGGAAAAACCCTTCTCCTGCCCTGCTGACCGGCCCCACATGATGTCCCTTCCCTTCCTGCCCAAGGGAACAGGAGTCAGGGCCTCTCTGCATGGTCAAAATCCCTGGCAGGCAGCAGGAAGCAGTGGGCTGCCCACATCAGACTCAGGACTCCTGCACGGCACAGTCATTCTTGTGATCTGCTCACACAGGTTTCTCTTTCCTGATAATTTCTTTGCTGGACAGGATTCACTATATGCTACCTATAGGACCCTCAGCATTGCTACCCATTGTACTCTCCTCATCACTTTCATCACTTTGCAGAACTTAGGGATCACACCTGAACCACCATATCTACAGGGCCAATAGAGAAAAGAGATGCTGGTTTTGCCCTAGATCTTTGCAGAGGGGCAAGCCTTGTCCATCTCAAGGATTTGAAAGAGTTGAGATGGAATTTTTTTCCTCCCAGTTATCTGAGAGCTGAGAAGGTAAGCACAACCCAGGCTGGAGAAACAGTCTCTGGGTGAACTCCATGCTCTCTGTCTATTTGCATTACTGAGAAGTACTTCTTATCTTTTGGACTTTCAAACCAAAAGAAACCAAAGTTTAAAGAAATACTGGAGTGAAATTATAGCTGCTGATGATTAAAGCACTATATTTAGGCTTAACTGTAACTTAAATGCCAGATTATGAACTCTGAAATATTTTTTACATAAACTCTCCCTCCCATAAAGAGTGAGCTAAAGTAGTCAATTTGTTTCATGGACTTCAGCCAAAAGCAGCATGATTCTGGTTTTACGTTAGTCCTGAGGGACAGCCTCAAATCTTGAATTAACCAGGAAAATACAGACAGTCAGAGAAAGCAGCCTGCTGAGACCCTTGTGAGGGGAAGCTTAACAGCATTCAGATTGTTAGGGGGGTGCTGCTTGTTTTTTTCCCAGGATGATCTCACAAAACTTCAGTCATGTGAGACCTACCACCTAGTGAAGTGAAGTGCCCAAGTAGAAATCTGGCTTGGAAGGGATTTAATCCTGGGTCACAGGTAAATATCCTGAGTAAAACAATATGGATAAAGCCCTGCTGAGCCAGCTGACCTTGGGGAAGACAGACAGTGTGGTTATCTGAACTTCACTTATCTAAAGTCTCCTCTTGTTTGAGGTGTGATTATATTGTCCACCTCATACCAAGAGAGGGGATTCTGTATGCCCTGATCAACTCAAGGTGCATGACCCAGCATCCACGGTTACACCTTGGGAAGGCAAGTGTCCTTCCCCTGGAAAGAAAAGTAGTTTGGAAATTAAAAGGCCATATCATTCAGGCTGCACTTCTCCTATGCAATCATAAGAAGGAGATGCACACAGAGAAAAGAAAGATGGAATAATTTTGTGGAGGTGCTGAGGTACAGCAGTGGGCAGAATAGACACTGCGAGAAGCAGAGGTGTCTTGGGCAGAGGTGTCTTAGTCCAGGCAGAGCAAGCAAGGGGTGAGTGATGTCCCCAGCAGCTGCTGCATCAGGGAGGGATGTGCAAAGCCAACTACAGGCTGAGCAACTCCAGTTACTACATCAGAATCTCTTCCACAGTCATGTTAAGCTGCAGGTTCCCCATACAGGCTGTTCACC
The DNA here is from genome assembly GCA_013400955.1 of Drymodes brunneopygia. Lineage (NCBI taxonomy): Eukaryota > Metazoa > Chordata > Aves > Passeriformes > Petroicidae > Drymodes > Drymodes brunneopygia. The sequence goes on along the minus strand of VZTZ01048573.1, from coordinate 347,906 downwards.
TCCTCCCCATGCCCAGTTCAGTCACAGGCCTCACTAGGAAATCAGAAGTGGAAAAAAGTCAATCTTCCCTGTCTAATAAATTCAGGAAAAATAAAAATGGATGACTTAAGATGGAATTCCCAGGGTTTCCAAAACAGCAATTTGCCTTCACTTGAAGGCCTGATGATCCTTTGTGTTGCTACAAAGAGTTGCATAAAGAAAAGGCCAAACCAAAACTCTGAAGAACACTGAGGTATTATTTCTAATCCCCTTTTGCTTGACAAAAAAATCCCCTAAAAAACCAAAACTTATAAAACCATTTTACACAAACCACTGTGAAAGAAACTATATGGGGTATTTACAATTTATTTTCACCTTATGAAATCACCTCATGAATGAAATGTGTGTCTAAGATGTATGAGAATTAAGAAGGGAGAAAAGATAACACTAGTGAGGAAAGAGCAGATTTTTATAGTTTCTACTGGTTGCCTTTCATTCTCTGAACAGCAGGAGGAGATTAATGATATTGTCACAACAACATTAATGATGCTGTAAAATCATAAGGACAGAGAGAGCCAGGATTTGATAAAAGTGAGATTTACAGCTGCATCAGTCAATTTAATTATCTTTTACTAGGCTTAAACTAAGCAGCAAGACTAATCTCCATTTAACATGTTTTACAGGGTCTGCAGGCGCTTTACAATCCTCCTCCATTCAGAAGTGTCAAATTATGGCAATATTGATAAAAGAGTAGTGTGAGTGGTTGTCTAGTCAATTCCCAAACCAGTTAATATCTTTCTTTACTGCATTGTAAAAGCCAATTACTCTAAGGTTTTGGAGTGAAATTAGTGAAGAGCAAGAGTTGATAATGTTTAGAAAACAAATTCGAAGAAGATAAAGATCAGTGTCCACCTGTCTGTGTTCACTATAAAAGAGGGTGCTGCTGCCTCTGTGCTGGCTCTGCTGCCTGTGCTCCTGCCCTGCTGGCAATGATCAACATTGAATGGAGATGAGTTGTGAGCAACATGAAATGTTTCAAACAAGGTAGTCTTCTTATTTTTAATTTTCTCAGACCCTTTCTTAGACACCAGCAGCTGCTTCTCCACATTCTGTTTCTTGACATTATATTACTGGATCTGTGGGATAACACAGTATTTTTTCTTACCAAGTCCAGCAAAACCATGACACATTGCATATATAGATTAAATTTCTATGTCTGTTTTTTAAAAACGAAGTCCCTTAGGTACTTCAGGTCCCTAGGACTGATTTTTTGCTCTACATAACTTCGTGGAGTTACTTATACTTCCACAAATAGGGGAGTAAACCCAACCATCTCCACTTGATCAGTTACTTCATGGTCCCCGAGCCCTACCTTTTTAAATAAGTATCTTCCTTTGAGCTCTAGAGAAGCAAGCTTCTGGCATCAGGGACAGAAGAAAAATGCTTAAGCTTGCACTTTTTTTAGACTTTGATTTTCAGTGAGACTGAAGAAAATGTATCTCTCAAACCAGACGGCAGCTCCCAGCAAATTGCATGTTTCAAGTCTGGGAGAATCCCTTGTTTAGCCAACTGTTGTCTGACACAGCAGAATGAGAAAATCTAAATCTTTCCTAGTGAGTTCAGATAGTCTTTCCCTGCTCTCCAGGCAGAGGCAAACCAGTCTCTCTCAGGCCAGGTGTATCTGGCAGTGAAGAATCCAATTTAAGGCACTTGGTGATTGGAATTTAGATCCCACTTCACCTCCCTTTATTTTGTACTCTTGCTTGTATTTAAGTGCTGTGGGCAAGTCAATTCTTTGACCCATCTCTTCTACTGGTCAAAGTGGATCTGAAGGCAATTTTTGTGATGTTTTATTCTCACTAAAGCCCTATTATTGAACGTTTTTTGAGTCAGGAGTCAGGCTTCCCAGAAAACAAACTTCACAGCACAGGCATGCCCTGTGTCATTCAAAGACAGCTGTTCTGCTCCTGCACTTAGAAAAATAAACAAACACAGAATGACTGAGCCCAGTGTTTCCACAGTATCGTATTTTTAGCCATCTCAAAAAGTTTTTTGACTAATAATGAAATAATCCCCTGACAAGAAACTAAAAATATTTCTCTTCCCAGCCTTGGAAAAGAAAGATAGATTTTTTGGAAAATTACCTAGAAAGTAAACACAGCAAAAAATAGTAACAGCAGTCAACTCTCCGGACCTGCAGTTCTGTTTGAAACACACTGCAGTCCTGCCTTGCCACCTGCCTTCTTTAGCCTGCTAGCATGTCGGGCAGATGTAATGTGCTTCTGACCACACTGAGTGGCCCTCTCACCTCACAGCCTTTAGGTCCTGGGACCACAGTGCCCAGCTGGGCTGGCATTGCTCCTGGTGCAGGAGGTGCTGGTGGAAATGCTTAGGGGAGACATCTTTTGTAGGACAAGCACTGCCTCAAGCACTGCCTCAAACCCTGGCTCAGACCAACCCCAGGGCCTTCCCAGGGGTTTGGCTGTTAGAAACTCAGATGCTTTGTGTGTGACAGGCTTGGCTGGCCACTGTCATGCAGTCCATGCTCCCAGTTGCTGCATCCACTGGTCTCAGCTGGTGGTCAGCAGATCCCATCCTGAAGGACTGCAGATGGAAGTGAGACAGAGCTCTGCCACATCTGGTGGGAGGCCTTATGCACCAGAGCTTTGAAACAATTGGGAGATTGGCAATGCTTGGTGGTTCCTGTGGTCCTGACCCCATCAAGACCAATGATCTCCTCAAGGTCCCTCTATTCAGGGACTCTTGGAAGAAGGGTTTTCAGTCAAAGTGGTGGCTCATCTTATGGTGAGACAAGGGTCTCAAACTTTAGTGCCCATTTCACGGGCTTTCCACTAAGCCTGGGGGAAGGGGTGTAGAAATTGGCAGGAATTTTGTCCAAACAAGGTCTTCAGGATTGAGCCTCTGTCAATAAATCCTGCAACGTGTTTGTTCATGCAGGAAACAGGGGAAAAGTCAGTTCAGGATTCTTATCCATCTGATCTTATCAGGGTGGTAAATCTGGTCTTTGATCTTTTGTCAATAACTCACAAAGTTAGAGGCAGCTGCCACCACCCAGCTCAGCCATGCAGTCATCAGGGTCTCATAAAACATTTATGAAACCTGTCATAAACTGGCCTGATAAGGAACAGGACATCAGGTTTCAGAAGTCAGCAGCTTCTTGGGGAAGACCTTCCCTCTAACTCCAAAGCTCCTTTGTTTAAATAGCAAACATAAGCCACTGATTGCACCCTACCATAAATGTTGGGAGCAGGGAATTTTCACCAGCCCTGCTGCCTGTTGAATTTTAGTGGCAGGTGCCGGCCTTCATCATTTGCCTTTCCCACTTGCCAGTCCTAGGGGAGAAGGGGAGAAGAGGGGAGGAGGAGAGGAACTTAATAAAATTATAACTGAGGAAGGAAAAAATAGAAGAAAATTTTAACTGAAATTATGAAACTCACATTCTGTTCCCACCTTCCCCAGTTACTGCAACTATGAATCATGTCACAGTCTCTGCCTCTTCCTAACTTCCTTTAAAAGAAAATCAAATTGACCTACCTTGTATCTTCTCTGTGCATATGTGCTCCTTGACATTTTTTCCCAGAAGACTAAATCCCTAATAGAAAATGAGGTGCCTGCACTCTCCCCCTGAGACACCCAAACCTCAAGCATAGGGCCACGCTCCAACGTAGTGCAGTGATTTCTGCTTCCTTCAGCAGCACGGAGCACCTCTCAGCAGCACGGTGTCCACAGCAGCCCCATGACCTTCCTGAGCTACTTCCTGAGCTGTGCTGCACCAGGGGTCATTCCATCACTCATTGGGATGTTTCTTGTTCTTTGGAACAACTTTGGCCTGGGACATGCAATTGGAAAAGGAAACTGCTGCTGGGATCAGGTAATGCAGTCTTGTTATTTACAGAGAGGTTTCAAACCCTTGATTTTCTGAAAGCACAGGAAGGTCAATGTCAAAACACAGCCTATGTTTGCAACTCGAAGCCCTGGTTAACACCAAGATCAAATCCTTCTGCCATGAGGTCCCCAATTTTCATGCATATTTGATTGTGGTTTGTTTTTTTTCTTGAGTAAAGACACATAATAGAACAGCAAGTACTACTTAGAACTTAAAATCACAAAATAATACCTCATAAATCTCCTGTCCTGTTTTCCTTTTACTGGCTTGTGTTTTTTGTGAGGACATATTCACAATATTGAGATACAGATCGCTGTTTTTTTTCTGGTGCCTGACTTCATAGAAAGCTTAATTATTTCTTGAAAGTATTTTAAATCATGCAAACTATACTGTACCATAACAAGATATATTTACAACTATATATTTATTTTATAATCTCCATGAGATAAGCAGCTGTTATGTTTAATTGGTATTACTGTATTATTTACTAATCAAACTACTTAGGAGTTTAGTGGTGCAATCACAACTTCTTTACCTGTTAATTTAGTGCTGTTTCAGTCACTAATAATAACAATTGTTCAGTGCTGACAAGAACCTGGTGTCGGAACAGTTCCAAATAGAGATAGATACAAAGATACCTTAATTGGGTAGGTGTTATCGGCTGCTTATAGTAATAAAGCACTAATTCAACACTGGTGTATAACCACAGAACAGCTGTAATAAATTTCAGATTTGGTAATAAAATACTACTATATAGCTTGATTAGGTGATAAAATAGCAGTTACATTTTAGAAATCTATCAAAAATATCAAATGCTTATTATCCTGAGCATTTCTCTGCAGGCAGCCCTGTGGCTAAAGGTTCCAGGACTGCCAGGGAGCTTTTTGTCTATTCCCATCAGGGAGGGTGACTGAGTGAAGCGATTGATTGCTTTGGGTAGCCTGTGCCCCAGGCCATGTAGGCAACCCAGTTCCCTTTCTCGCTTCATTGCAAGTGAACACAGGACAGAAGAATCTCTACTTGCTGCAGTCAGATACAATTAGTCAGTTGATTGATCAACTACCAACACTTTTTGGTACCTCTTAATTGTGTGAACTCGCTCTGCTCCTGTTTCAGTTTATGTCATTCTACGGAAATATAAAGATGTTTTAAGTATTTGCGTATCATGTAACACCACTCAGAGGAATACAGGCAATGCACTTACTCTGTTCTGTTCTAGGCAACCACTCCGAGGCATCAGCAGCAGCTGAATGGAGAATTATGGAGAATGCAACACCATGGGTGGCATTTTGTGCACATGGGTTGCAAAGTCAGAACCCAAACCCTGCGTGGGTGGCCTTTTAGTGAGCCTCAGCACTCTGAAGGTGACTGTAGGACATGAAATTGCAGTTCCAGGGCTTGCTCTTAGATTTGAAAGAAGGATTTGAATCAGCTAAAGTAATGAGAAGGACAGGAACCTCCTGCTCCCAGCTACACAATTCCAACCAGGGACCTCCACAGGGAGATAATCAGGATGTGGGACCACAATGTCATATTAAAATACCTGCATGAAAAATTCTGTGTACCTGAGTGACAATGCGTGTATGAAGATCTGCACACAGAGCAAGACATTTGGGAAACTTAATTTAAATAGGTACAAATCCTGGACTTGACACACCTGCAGCTTGTCTTCTGACCACAAGACAGGGTGGTGCTGACAGTGCCAGGTCGGCAGAGGTTTCCAGAGGGCTGCACCCTGCACCAGGCACTAGAGGCAGACATGGCAAGGGTGTCTGCTGCACCATGACTTGGGACTTCTGGAAAATGAAAGTGCTGTGGGACTAAGGGTTTTTATGGGTCCTGTAAATCAGAAGAGTGGAGACTGCTGTCTTCTTCATTTCTCTGTTCTTTTCAGCTATTCTCTCCATCCTCATTCTAAGAAAACTGCTACCAAAGTTAACCCATATGCTTTCCTTGGTTTCTTTTACTCTCTTTCTAACTTTTCCACTTCTATACTTCTCATTCGTGTTCTTCTGCGCTGTACCCTCCGCTAACGAAAGCCATCAGTTGCATCATTGCCTCCTCACAGATCTGTATCAAGGGAAGAGCAAACCTGCTTCCCTCACACCCTCAGATGTCCAGCACAGTGTAAATCATCTTCTAGCCTTCAGGGAGACCCCAAAAACACAATCCACAGAGAGTGCATGGCAGTCAACACCTTTGGTGCATACTAATACCCTTGTCCCACTCATCAAGAAGCTCTTTCTTCAAGATCTAAAGACCAGCTCCAGGGACAGCTGGGGAAAGGTTTTGTACCCTTTGTGTCTCCACTGGACACACGCTGCCTTTTCTTAGGCACCAGAGAAGCCACAGAGCAGAGAGCTGCTGGAAGTGAGCTTTATTCTTACATAAAAGAGCTCCTAATTCCCCTAAAGTGTTCTTTCCTGGGCACATGGTGCCTTTATACCTCATTGACTGCACAAAAACAGCCCTTTGCTGAACAAAGATTACTTCCTGTGATGTAGTTGGTAAAATGGAACAGAACAAACGAATTATGATCTTTATCCCTAATGAGTAAGATTTGCTTACTGCAAACTCCTGAGTAAGGCTGAAGAAGATTACAGATACATGCAACTAAAGTAATTCAGTCCCCAAAATTTCAAAGGTTTTTGGGAATATGCACCCAGAGATCTGGCTGTAACTGACAAAAAGGCTTTTTTCAACAGTATGTAGCCTTCCTTGTCCCATTAATTTCAGGTTCCTGCACAGAACTGTCATTGCTGCAAAGTGCAGGGATTTGAACTGGCAAACCAGCAGGGGAATCTCAAAATTGTACTGGTCTTCCACACATGCGAAAAAAAAATCAATACAGCCCTTTTCTGGTCCCATGAAAGCCACATCTTTCCATGTTTTGAAGAAAGAAGATTTCCATCCTGATTGCAGCACACTTTTCTGCAAGGGCTCAGCCTCCTGAACCAGAAAAACCCCATTGATCTGTCTCCTGTGTAACGTGGCTGGTGCCATTCCTAAGAATTGGTGCAGGAGATTTTAATGAGTTTCTGGTACTGAAAAGAAGGAACCATTTTCTTTATTTATGCCCTCTTAGGAACAAAGACAAGCTTCCCCAAGTGACTGCATGATCATGCACTTATTGTAGACTCACAGACACATAGGATAGTTTGGTTTAGAAGGAATCTTTGAAGAGTATCTAGTGTATTTTCAGTAGCAAGGCTACTGGGTTTGAATTGCTAATTCCACTTCTTTATGGATTTTTTAAATGTGACACTTTCCTGGGATTTGAAGCAGACACTTAGCCTGAGAGTCACCAATCAGAAATGCCATACAGGATTCAGCAAGATACCAGCTAATCAAAATGATTAATAAAATGGTTCTGGTTCCTCTTTGTTTTAAATTATCTACAATTTAGGAGAGCATGAATAGAATAACACTTAAATTCTTGAATTAATTCAAGCTTGAATGAATTTCTTGCTGAAGTTCAAGGATTCAACAAGTCATAAAAGACTCAGGAAAAGATTCCAGAGACCTGGGAAAAAAAAATAAAATTACTTAAACAAATACCCACAGGAGAAGTCTTTTCTGTGTGCATGAATCTTGTAAGATTTGAGGCTGAGATTTCATGTGCTTGGCACAGTTCACTGAAGACTGGGACTGTCCTTGCACCATCCCTGTTCACCTGACTGCTCTTCAGTCCCGAATCCACGTTCTTGCAAATACCCACCCACATGGCCTCATTATCACCCAAGGGAAATTCACCTGGCTGCTTCCTCCTCACCCCGTGTCCCTCGGGCTGCCCACTCCCCCTTGGCCGCTGGAAGCAGGAGTTGCTCCCTTTTCCCAAGAAGCACAAATGTGCGGCCGTGCAAGGCTCCGTATCGCGGAGGTCTGAACCAGGGCCAGCTGGCTGCTGTCAGCAGCAATCCAAACACTGGCCAAGGCTGAGCTGGCTGCAATAAACCCCTTCAGGGCTGCAAAACAGGTCAGAGATCTCAAAGAGTACAGCTCTGCTTGGATAATGATTAACAGCGTGGTGGCAAAAGTCCCTGAGGCTTTGGCTGGCTCTGTGTGTGTGCAGGCACACATGCACCCACGTCAATGGGGAAGTTTATCTGTCCTAAGCCCAGCAACCCCTTTGCAGGGGCAAAGCCTCTCTCCTGGTGGGCTGCTCACTCAACCCTTACTCTGTGGCCCAGTATTCCTGATTGTCCCTGCACTGACAGAGAATTGCCTGCTGCTGCATTTTAAACCAAGAGCAGAAATAATCATGAGGGACAAGTTTAGTCTTTCTCTAACTTCTGTAATTAAAAAATATGGATGACCATATTCCAGTCTCTGATTCATGGGCATAAATCTGAAAATGGAGACAAATTTAGTTTTCTTTCAGACCTTCTGAGAAAAATATCTGCAAAATTTACCTGTCAAGACAGAATATAATCATGGGTGTTTTGTTCTGTGCCAGCGAATGTCCTTAAACTCAGTAGTACTGTTAAACTGCTAAAACCCAAAGCAAAATAACTTCATAATTATGTGTGGATCCTGTGCAAATTTCCCCCTTCTTCTTAATTTCTACTTGTTATTTTTTAGAATCATAGATTGTTTCCCATGTTTTACAAAGTACCTTATCATAATTTTTCGAAAAACAGGTGTTTAACAAAAATCCAACTTTACTACGTAAGCAGGTAACTCCTGGAATATAATCTCATGTGTGTGTCTGCATGTATTTATATAGTCACGTCATGGATCTATAATGGCATTAAAATGGCTTCTACTGTTGATTGGACAACTGTTTTTACAAAGAATAACACTGAGCATACTTTGGGTCCGGGGACAAAGAGGACCCAGCAGGGACAATGCTGTTATTCATGACGAGCTCCCTTCTGAAGCTTTTTGCAGGAGGAATTTTCCAAGCATGGTGATAACAGCCAGCCTGCAAGTTAGAGCAGACACCTGATGCCAGCCTAAAGCACCTGAAGCAGCCAGCAGAGGGGCAGCAGGCCCTGCCGAGGGGCAGGGAGCTCTGTGAGGAATGCCAGATCAGCTCCCTTGTAATCAAGAGCCGTTTCCTTCCTTTGTCAGGATCTTGACAGGTAATCTGATTTTAACATGAGTTTCCTCTATCCCAAGCCAGTGTCAATAGAAAAGCAAATGGATCAAATGTGAATGAAGACCACAAAACTTCTGGGTAATAGCAGATAACACTCCTTGACCTTCCCACTCATAAAGTTGCATTACTTCCTCCTCAACAATGAAGATTATTTTTTATGCAGTATTTACATTAGTTTATATGGCTACATCCTCAAAACCTTTATTCAGCTACGTAAGGCTCTGCCAGAGCCCAGGTGTGGGTTTACAAAGGCAGTGGGAGCTGTGGCTTCCATTTAACACAGCCAGCTCTGGTTTGTGCTCTTGCTCACCAGCTCAGGAGAGAGACTGGACGGCTGCAAGGAAAGTAAATGACCAATTCTTTGACAATGATTGTGGGCTTGGGTGAATTCAGCTCTGGGGAAGACCACTTCATTTAGCTTAAGCACAGAAAAGCAGCTGAACTCAATTTCAGAACCAGAATATTTTATGCACATTGTTGAAGTCTTCTTTTGTATACACATGAAAGAGAAAGATCAGAGCTGAAGGCACAATCAACGGAATTAGGACTCCAGCTTTCCAGGTGCTTACACCAGCTGAAGAAAAACAATGCTTCTGAAAAGCATTGAGCTTTTCAGAAAGGCTGATGTTGGTGTAACACTGGAGGGAAAAGCATGCTTTCCAAATTAATTTCCTTTTATTCTGTACTCATCTGTTGCAGGAATATCAGGATTTTTTTTTTTATTCTGAAGAAATAAATTAAACACTGTAAAAGTTTCCCCTTTAAATAACCATTCTACTAGGGACCTGATTTTTTTTCTTTAACTCTACTGACTGGTTTATCTCTGAGGAGATATATGATTTCGTTTGCTTTACGATACTACTTAGATTAATTAGCTGGTGTTTACATGGCCCACTAAAATATGTAGAGCACTATAAATGTTCATACCCTTCAAATAAAAATGGCTCTGGGATCTTCCTGAAAGCCAGGTTTTAAACCTTGCAGCATCTGATGCTAAGGAGCTATGAGTAACAGCCTCTTCCTTCCTTCCACAGCACTGCTTGTGTTTTCCTTTGCCGCCTGTATTTCACATTTTTCAGCCTCTTCTTAGCAACACATTTTCAAGGCAACAGTGCCTACACTTTTGTCACTAAGCCTCAATTTTTGTCACACAGAGACACAACCACTCAGTTTTGGGTTTACCTGGGCTCAGTGCCATGGGGAAGGAAGCAGCCAAGGGGGAACTCACAGCACCCCAAGGTGCCAGAAAGGAGCAAGGCTGGGGCCCAAGGGCCAGAAACTGTGTCAGTGACCTGTCTGATTCCTACCAGGCATCTCTAATGGTGACCTTTTCCTCTGCCTTCCTGAAAGTCAGTGCACTGGGCCTCTGGGGAAGTGTTTGCCCTGTGAGATGAGGATCCATGTCTGAACCAGGGGTCTTGGGGCTCCTCCTGCAAATGCACCTGCAGTACAGCTGGGTTCTGCCTACAGCAGACATCTGCAGCAAGTCAGAAAAGTTACTTCTGTGATGCCACAAGATTTTTGCTTTTTGTGTGTTTTTTCACATATTTGTAGCTCTGTAGATTGTTACTGTATAGTTATATAGTTCCTTAAGCTAACTCCAGTATTTTGTTAGACAAACACATTCCTGGAATCCTATTCTAATCTTGCTTCTTCAGTGAACCAAGGCCATGCCACTTTCCCATGTATTTAGACATAAACAATGTGGGGTTAGAAGCAAGGGGGGAGACTTCAGTAGGGGGCCAAAGCAAGAGGGGAATTACTTCATTAATTGTACTTCTAACTGGGGGTTCTTGTCAATTGTGATAATTTTTAAACTTATAAAAGTGCCAAAGCCCTATATCATGGGGGCATTCTGCCATAAGTGCACCTGAAGGACCTTCAGTAAAAAGTAACTGCTTTTTATCATTTTAATCTTGTTTGGCTTGTGATTTTAGGGCTGAAAAGGCATCACCTAAAGAAGGCTCTTTTCCCTCTAAAATGCTCAGGTGACCTAGAACTGTGTTTTGCACTCTTCTCTCTTCTTACATAAACTGACTACCTGCACTGCAGGCAATACAGACCTCTCCTGGCAAGATGAAGATGTGGATTGAAATATATTCTGGTGGGGACTGGACTCACTTCTCTGCCATCCTCAAGGTGTGTGCTAGCCAAAGAGCTGAGCAGGAAAAATCAGAGAAAGTATTAGAGGGCTTTGTCTGTAGTTCATTAATTCTGGTGTCACCAGCACATGGGGTCTGCAAAACCACCCTGAGCAGCAGATGTCACCTCTAGCTCTAGGAGAGAGAAAGAGGCTATGATTTGTGTCAGCTTTTATAGCTATATGTTACAGTGATGGACATTAAAGAAGATCACTGTTCCAAGGACTGTGCTCAGAGTTTAGGAGGACCTGATGTTTGGATCCAGGCTGCCACATTGTATGAACAGTGAGACCAGAGCCCACATAATCTGGAGACTTTTCCGTGTATCACCCAGCCCCTGCTGTGAATTAAAGGCAAACAGTTAAATGTTGCATTGACCTGTGCCTGCTAGCACAGGCTCTTTGCATTTCATCACACACACCTGGATACTGCAGAGTAGCTCAGCTCCTTAACTCAAGCTGTGTCCATGGCTTGGAGAACCAGAAGTGTGGTTTGTTATTCTAAGGATATGTCCAGCCCTTCCCACATTTAAGACATCTCCCTCCAAGGATTCAGCAGGCATTCCTCTGCATTCAGTACAGAGAATTTTACATTTGTTATCAGCTATTTGAGGATGCTGTATCTCTGCAGGCATGAGAATTTGCTCAGTCTCTGGTGCTGCAGATTTTCCACCTTCCATACCCTGGTCCCCACTGTGTCTGTTTGTTCTGAATCCACCTCAGTGGGGTACATACACCTCCAAAGATTTCCCTTGGGCTTAATGATTGGCACACGTTGGCCTTACTTAACATTTACACAGTGCTATTGACAGGTGACAAGGCATATTGCTTTATGGCTGGGAAGATATGGAGAAAGCTGACAAAGGTGAACAAAGGTACAGAAAGGCTTCTGTGTGTGGAAAAAAACAGATGGAGGGAACTCTTTAGCCCCCCAAAAAGCAGGAAGTTATTCTACCAGGTTATAAATTACAAACAACAGGAAGAAGGTGAAGGAACCACCCATCAGCCTTTTCTAATATGGGAACGACTCACACAAAACCAGCAGGCTGCAATTTCAAGGAAAACAAAATAAGATTTATTTTTATGCAGTGCAGAATTTATGGAGTTGCACAGTCTTTAGATCTGTGATGTTCCCTGTGAGAGGACTTTATGGATGTAAGGTAAATGTGTAGTATGTTTTGGACATCCTCAAGGAGGTGAAATCGACTGAGGTGTCTTAGATCCCTAAGCCATAGATCATTGTGCAATAGAATAGACCTTTTGGAAATTTCTCAATATAATTTCTTGGTGCTTCTATTTTCTCTTGAACCACTTCTGTTGGTTTTCTCCCCCGGGGATGGGCATCAGCACAACTTCAAAAAGACTACATAGCCTCCTTCTCTCCTCAGCCATCTGCTGGGGACAGGCTGCTGGGCTGGCTTGGTATGGCTGCTCCTGTGACCTCACCATCATCCTTGTGCCAGCCTGGTTTAGTGACTAGCAGTGCTCTTCCAAATACTTTGAGAATTGCCCAAGAACTGGATCAGGTAACTCCCATCATACTCCACCTGCTGGATTTACACACACCTAATTGCAAATAATCACACAGTTGAACAGGGGACTGAGGTGTACTCTTAGAGCTGCTCTGCTGCCAAGGGACTGGCAGTGCTCCTTGATCTTAGGGATGCTGAGGATTGGGAGGAGGAATGCAACCCCATCAACCTGCCCTTCCACCTCCTCACCTCAGGAAAACAAAGGGTGAGTTTCTGCCTATGCCATTTCATCTTTGCCACTAGATCACCTGTTTTACCTTCTTTCCTTCTTTTCTTCTTTCCTTCTTTCCTTCTTTTCCATTTTCCCTGAAAGCTAACAACTCCTTACAAAACCACCAAAATGTCAGCAACACTTCAGCATTTTACCCTCACAGCAGCCTCTGAGCACAAGACTCCCAGTTATTAGTGCCACTCGAGCCTGAGCCCTGGTCCTGGCTCTACAGTCCCACTGTTTAATACAGGTGATCAGATGTAATCACTGTGGTGCCCCAGCAGCACCAGCACAGCTCCCACAGCAGCTGCATGGCAAACGGTGGCAATCCAGTGTAGCAAAAGCAAGAATTGATGCCCCTGCTAAAAATGGGGCTTGTGACAGCAGCTCAGCTCAGCTGGGACGATGGCTGCTGACTATACCATGGAGAACTGGGCAGGAGGATGAGAGACACGAGGAGGAGGGGATACCTGCTGTGTGCTGGTGACCAGGAGGGATGAGGCCAGAGCACAGATTGCCATGGTAATGCAGTTTAGGGAGGCTCTGGCTGCAGTCAGTCCCCCAGCATGACAAGGTGCCTCAGCAAACAGTTCTCATTCATTCACTTGGGCATCACATCTCAGGAGCAGCGGGACACAGCTGTGGAGCTGGGTTTGCTCCCTGAGGATTTGCTATTGTTTGCAGTACTGACCACCCAGCAGCACACATGCCCTGTCCAGCAGAGCCATCACATCATTGCCTTGTTGCAGGGTGACGCTTGCTGCTTTCTGTTCCCCTGGACCAATGTGCTGCTTTTCACCCTGACCAGGCTGGGGTTAACCCAGGAAAGGAGGTAAAGTGGTGGTGAGACAGATTTGGAGCTGCTTCAGGAGCTGTGCTCAGCTCTGTGCCTCCCACAGCCTGCTTGCCTTCGGACCTGCCTTGTGAAGGAATCCAGCATCAATGGCAATAAGCCTGGCTCCAGCTCTGCTTTTGTCTGGAGGGTTCACAGGAGCTCTCACTTGTCTGGGTTCTTCAGTGTCTGACAAGCCACGAGCTCAGCTACAGCTGTTTGCTCAGAAAAGTTGCTGAAAAGGGTTCTTGTCTCTTTCTGGCTATATCCACTTCCATGACATTTATACAGACACGATTTTCTTTGAAAGCTCTGTCCTGCTGCCAGGTCAGACTGAACTCAGCCAACATTTTACACTCAACATGGAGGGGACGTTGCCAGCTCAACCTCTCTGTGTGCTCAAACCAAAGAAGGAAATAAGTAGTTACCAACAATCTACTTCTCATCTTGGAGGGCACGTGAAGAAAAGCACAATATGGGCCTACTCCAATTAGATATCATTCCGTGGGGTCATTTATAGGACAAGGGGTAACAGTTCTAAATTAAAGAGGGAGATTCAGACCAGATGCAAGGAAGAAATTCTTAACTGCGAGGGTGGTGAGGCACTTGGAACAAGTGACAGGGACACTCCTGTACAGAGGGCCCTGGACTCACTGCTCACACCCAGGCTGGTGCACGGCGAGGCTTTGCTGCAGAGCAATTTGCTTTTGAAAATAAGGCACTTTTCCCCAGCATAGTGATGACTCCAGGGAAATTGTAGAATCCATATGTATGTCATAGTAGGTCAATTGCAGGCCCTTGAAAAGCAGGTGAAACAAAGTTCTGTCAAAAGGCAGACAAGCCATTCTATCCAAGCAGAGAAATTACACTAATTAATCTACTTCAGCCTATTCTTTTTGATCACTGATTGATAGAAACCAAAAATCTTCATACCTTTTTTTTTTTCTTTTAATATATAAAGGGACATTAAAAAATCTCACCCCACCTCTTTCTACTTGACTTTGACTCCAGGAAATCATGGTCATGCTGGGAACCTCTCTGTTAATTCTATCAATGACTGGAAACCAAATACCCTGAAGCCTTAAAAATACCATAATCAGGCAGGCTAAACAGGTAAACATGCATTCATGAACCAGAGAGCTGGCAGGATGCATTGGGTAGAAAAGTCTTTAAGGGAGATTCTCCTTAATAAAAGACAATTATAACAATATGTGACCATAGCAACAGCAAAGCTGCATGCAGAATGGAAGAGGCAAATATTCCCTTTAGCAGATGGATGTCTCTCTTGCCTCCCATTGAAATTATATGCTGAAAGGCTAACATCAAAGATTTGTTCAGAAAATTGTTATCTCCGAATGCTCTGTGCATACACCACTCCCCTGAGCCTCAAGAAAGCCTTTTTTTTCATTTTACAATGTACATGCTGTTTCATGGGATGGATTTGGATTAGTTTTTTAGAGAGTGAGCCTGGGAAATCTACAGAACAGCAACATTGTCTCCTGCTGGATCTGCTTTGGCAATAATGTTGGATCTCCCCACCATCCCTGAGCTGATCCCTGAATTTCACTCCTTTGAGTAGTTTGGTGCCTCTGAGCTGGTGTTAAAAGAGTAAGGTTATGAAAACAGGGAAAGATAATTCTTTGAGAAATAGATAAACAGCTGCCTTTTTTCCTCCGTGCTACATTTGTTCTTCTTGGAGTTTCCCATCTTTCTAAGAAGCAGAGCCAGCAGCCACGAGTCTGTGTCCACCATGGCCACACAAGCAGAGAAAAAACCATCCCACTGGCAGAAAGGAGGTCCTGACAGCCTTTGATTTCTGTATTTACTCTTCCCTTTCGATTCCCTGCATGAAGTATTTCCAGGTGACCCTGTGTGAGTCAATAAATAATATATCATCCCCCGGTGAAAAAAACCTGGCCACGTCAAAGGCGCCTCTCAGTCTGAGGCTGGCTCTAGTTTATCTCTTACCTTCAACTGGCAGTTTAGAAACATTACAACAATCAGATAACCAGAAATGAACAAGCACTTCGATGGTTCGATATCTCACTCCACAAGTGACAATAAAAACCCCATAACTTTTCCAGTGGCACATTTGTGTGTGCAGCAGGCAGGGGAGGCAGAGGGGCAGGGGCTGCTGACGCCAGAGGTGTGGCATGCACTGCCCACCCACGGGTCACACATCTGCTGCTTAAAGAGGAGCCCACAAGCAGAGGTCTCCACAAAATCTGTATGTCTCACCTGTAGAGCTGCAGACCATGCCTCTACATAGCCTAAAGCTGTCATTCCTGGGAGCCCATTAGACTGCAGACAAAAAGGGCTCCCTTGCTCTCACCCTTTTGCAGGTATTAAAAAGGGGGGTGATGTACAGGTGTGGCGGGACAAGGTTAGAATCCACAATTTGTGAGCCCTTCCCGGTGTCCTGAGCTTGTGCATCCATTTGATCAGCCTGATTTCCAATGGGATGTACAGCAGAAGTTCCATAAAACCTCGAGGAAAATGCATGTCTATTTCTAATGGAAATGGGAGGTGAGGCTGCATCCCTGATATCAACAAGGGAGCAGATCCGCAACAGCTCTGTCAGGGGTGACTCTAATCTGCCTCTGAGTGCAAATGTGCAGCATACAGACAGCAACACAGGATGCAGAGGGGATGGAAATCTTACTGCTTTCCAAGAAGCCTTCTCCAGTATTGTGCAGGATGTGCTTTCAGCCAATTTTTCTGTAGTGGGAACTTCGTTAACACCTTTAGGGTGCATTATTGCTAATTCCGTGCTAATCCTTCACCGAAGGAATCACTGTGCATGTTCTGTAAGCATAGACATTGCTTGGGCGGCAATGGGGACCGGATTTGGCACATCCAGGGAGGATCGAGCAAGCAGCTATGCAGGGCTGGGTTAAGCCGGGGTTAAGCCACGGCAGAAAGTGCTGCCAGGCGGGGTTCAGCCGTGCTCCGCCGAGCGGGAGGTGCCGAGGGGACCGGGAGGTGACAGCGGGCAGCAGCAGGAGCCGCCCTGTCCCACAGGGTGGCGCCGCGACACCGAGCGAGCCCTGCCCGGCGCCGGACGGACACTGAAGGGGCGGCAGCTTCCGCATGGCCTTTGCCCGTGGATAATGCAAAGCCTCGGCTGCCAAGGAGGGCGTACGGGACTTCTTGGGGACCCCCACTTGTTTTCCCAGCTGGGTGGTGGGACGGGAGTTGACTGTGGCCATCCCCTGCTTGGAGGACACCCAGACCAGTCGAGGTGCTGTGGAAGGGCCGGGATGTCCAGGACAATTTGCTGAAAGGGGGAAGAGGAGGAAGACAGGGGGAAAAAGGGGAATTAGGAAAATGTGACCAAAAGGGAAGGGCGGAAAATGTTTCCCAAAATCATGGGCTGGGGCCAAGGCTAGGTGGGCGTGGGAAAGATGCAGGAAAGGCAAGAGCTGGAATTGCTGAAGAGGAGTTTCCTAAGGCATTGGGCGGAAGCACGTGGCTCTTGTTGGTAGTTTATCCCTTCTCCTCCACCCAAAAATGTTATTGTCTGTGATACTTCTTCGGCAAAACAAAGTGCCAGGGGATGGTGTAGTCTGTAAGGGCTGAGATACTCTTCTCCTCCCGAGGACACAATTCCCCATGAACCCATCTAGGCTCATGAGACGAAAACATCTGCCAGTGGGAGTGATTGAGAGCACCCATTTTTCATTCTCAGGGACTGGGAATATTTTCCTTTAAAACTGTAAAACCTTGTTGGAGAGAAGGAGCACAGATGTTATGATCTGTCTTTCTGCCAGCGCTGAATTATTCTTAGTGAACATTCTTATAGCTTTATTTAGTTACATTTTATACAGCAAATAAACAAAATCACTATCTAATCCATCTTCCAGAAAGCTCTGTGGATATGGAGCTTAAGATCTCACAAGTATTTCTTGTCCTCTTGGAGATGAATTGGGCTAAAGTTTATGCAAAATGAGAACAAAAAATAGTAGGCTTATAGCTCTCAGTCAGTGTGGACTTTCAATATTGGCAAT
The DNA here is from genome assembly GCA_013400955.1 of Drymodes brunneopygia. Taxonomy (NCBI): domain Eukaryota; kingdom Metazoa; phylum Chordata; class Aves; order Passeriformes; family Petroicidae; genus Drymodes; species Drymodes brunneopygia. The sequence goes on along the minus strand of VZTZ01048573.1, from coordinate 330,197 downwards.
AGACTACTGCTGTTTAAGTTCAGTGTGGTGCAATAAGTCTAGCTGACATACAGCAATATCTCTAAAAACATTCAGTGTTACAAATGCAGCCAATAGGAGAACGAGCAATCAAAGAAATCAATCCTACTCTGACGGTCAGGTTGGTACTTCTTTGGGGACTCGCCTATTAGCGTAGAGATTGCCCTTTCCATAGTACATGATGTACTTTGAAAACTTTGAAAAGCCTGAGAATAAGTGGACTTAAAATTGATTCACTGAGAAATCAGAATTTGAAGAGTGATGTAAGAAGTGAGAACCTGGGACAGAGACTTTCTGAACAAGCAGCCCCAAGCTGATGACTGGAATGACCTACAGAAAGGATGAGGAGCTTGCCAGCTGCAGCAGGAGGGCATGTGCTGTGGGACTCTGCTCCTGGAGCCACTCGGATTTGCTGCTTAAAGCATGGGGTTACTCAAATGAGGAATGAAAGAGGAAGGGTTGTTCCTTCTCTCTGAGGAATGGAGAGGAGGTTGCATGTGTGTGTGGCACATGTGTGTGGCATTTCCCAGGTGCTCTCAGTGTTCTCAGCAATGTCTGCTTTGTCATTGCAGAGGGCTTGTAGGACAGCGGTGTGCACAGCCCACTCCCTCCTCTCTCCCTTCCTTCCCTTTCCAGAGAAGGTAGGAGCAATGATTCCCCTCTGCTGAAGTCCAGGGGCCTCACACAAGCTGCCTTTGGGTATGTGCAGCTGACTGCAAGGCTCTGTGGCCACCAGGCTGCTGCAGGACCCACAGGGACACCCATGTGCCAGCGCCTGTGTGTCCTGTCCTGAGTGCTGACCCCCCGCCATCTCCCCTGGCTGATGGCAGAGATGTTGCTGGTTGCAGAGGAATGTGAGAGCTGCCAGTGCTAGGTCCTGTTCCAGGTTTCAAGCAAGGAGTGTGCTGTGCTGGTTACAGGCTGTTCTTCATCTGCTTATCCCCTCCGAGATAGCGTGACCCCTTCTGCCCCTGCTGTCTCCAGCCTGTCTGTCTCTTCAGGCCCTGCTCCTCCTCCCTTCATACCTTTTATCCTCGAATGAACTTATTTCTGTTTGGCATTTGAACAAAGATACTTCCTTCCCCTCCTTGCTTCTCTATGCCAGTGGGAGGAGTATCAAAAGCAGAGGGCTGAGAGGCTTTCTGGCCTCTGGTCCATGGCACACAGGAGCTGAAATAAACTACTTCTGAGAACGTCCTGCTCTGACATTGCCCTGTGGAGGAAGCAATGGGTCACTGTCCCCTAGAGATGGCCAGTGTTCAGGATGGGCAGTGCACAGGGCACAGCAGGCCCAGCATTGGTGTAAAGCATCCACAGTGTTGCTGGGTTTGGAGGAGTCTCTGGGGAACACATGAGATCTGAGAAAGCAGAGGCTGATAAATTTCAAAAGCATTCATGCCATGTGGTGGTGTTTTGAGACCAGAACCTCTACTGTTATGACCTGTGATGTATAAAACAGTGATCTGCAAAACATTTCCACCTAATTTAGTTCTCAGAAACAGCTGAAACACCACAGTCCTGTTGCTAACAAGGAGCTCAATGCAGGCCATCTGCATGGGAAAACTCCATTCAAATGGTGCCCACTTAGCAAAATTGTAAAGCCACAAAAATCACAGGGATGGCATAAATGAAAGCCTAAGATACAGGTGGCACCACATGGAGCATCTTTGGAAGTGGTACCTACAAGTCTTCTAAATAAGCTAGTACCATGATGTTCCCTTTCCTTGATATCCACTAGCAATGAATCAGTAACAGCAATTATTTAAATCAAAAAACCTAACAATTAAATAACACTTTATTAAGTCATCAAAAAAGCACATTTTTCCCAAGCTGAGTCACTCCAGCATGACTGTCCCTCTGACTAACAAGGTTCTCAGGCCCCAGTCCCTGCCACAGCATCCCTGCTCCACTGATCTTTTTGCTGCCTTTTTCATCACTGCTCTATCCTTTGCTGGCTCCCATGTGTAGTGATGACTGAAGCAAGGCTGAGGGAGTGATGTGCCTGCATTTAACACCAAACATGGTGTGCTTTGTGGAGGCTCTTATCAGTTGGATGAGCTGCATTTTCTGGGCGTGACTGAGAAAGAAACAGTAGAAAGAAAATAAACCTAGTGCAAGCCTGTGTCTGGATACTTCTCCAAATGCAGCACAGGCGGTGACTTCACCAAGGAGACAGGGCAGAGTGGCATTTCTCCATCTGCATCAGTGCAGCTTACTTATCTCCCTCCTGTTCATTTATGGAGAGATGCTCCCCAGCTCAGGATAGTCCATTTAGGCAAGGCTTAAGGACTTTCCCCACTGTATAGACATTTGTTGCAATTAAGGAGGTTCTTTTGTGTCTAAATTTATCAGCTTTAACTCTGTGTTGACTTTGCTGGGATAGGTAGAGATTCAGGTGGACTTGGAACAGATTGAGCCAAAATTGCTCCACTCCACTTGCAAGCATGAAATAAGGGGAACTGCAACCACTTTGAGCTTTAATGGCTTCAGAGGACCTGCCTCTGGAGAAATGCTTGCACTCCCAAGGCTGCTGGCGGATGTTCGGAATTCTTATGATGTTTTAGAACCCCGTGCAGCTTTGGCTGGCTTCTAGGCCTCAGTTTGCTCTTGCCCCCATCTCCTTTTCTGAGCCAGCTATGCTCAGTCATTTCCCAAAGCACAGCATCCCCCCACATCCACTCATAGCTCCAGTCTCCATCCCACAGGGCTGGGCTTGGTCTCTGAGCCTGCAGCTTCTCCCCAGCCATCCATGACTCTCTCAACTGCTGCTGCTGCAGGAGTGAAGTGTCCCAGCCCTAAGAAGGGCTGCAGGCAGGGATTAGAAGACAGCCCTGGGGATTGGACAAGAGGAGGGGTGAACTGGCTGAATTCAGATGCAGGAAGTGCTGGAGAGCTGGGGAAAACTGTGCTGATGGGATGAAATAGAATCATAGAATCATTTAGGTTGGGAAAGACCTTTAAGATCATCGAGTCCAACCAATAAGCCAGTGCTGCCAAATCCACCACTGAACCACAACCCTAAGTGCCACCTCTAAATGCCTTTTAAGTTCTTCCAGGGATGGTGACTCCACCATTTCCCTGGGCAGCGTGTTCCAGTGCCTGACCACCCTTTCAGGGAAGAAATTTTTCCTAATGTCCAATCTAAACCTCCCCTGGTGCAACTTGAGGCTGTTTCTTCTTGTCCTGTCATTTGTTTCCTGGGAGAAGAGGCTTATCCCCACCTGGCTACACCCTCCTTTCAGGCAGCTGCAGAGTGAGAGGGTCCCCCTCAAGCCTCCTTTTCTCCAGGCTAAACACCCCCAGCTCCCTCAGCTGCTCCTCATAAGAACTTGTGCTCCAGACACACTTGTGCTGTCATCCACAACCTTTCCCTCATCCATTGAGCTTGTCACCTTGTCACAGAAGGAGATCAGGTTGGAAGAGCTGGACCTGCCTTTCACAACCCCCTCTCCTGGCTGGGCCTGATCCCTTGGTTGTCATGGACATGTTGCATGATGGCCCTCAAAATGATCTGCTCCATGACCTTCCCCAGCACTGAGTCAGTCTGACAGGCCTGTAGTTCCCTGAATCCTCCTTCTAGGCCTTCTTGTAAATGGATGTCACATGTGCTGACCTCCAGTGCTCTGGGACCTCCCTAGGACTCCGACAAATGATGTCCCGCCATTGGAAGTGTTCCAGACCAGGTTGGGTGGGTCTTTAAGCCATCTGATTAGTGACAGATGTCCCTGCTCATGGCAGGGGGGGTTGGAACTAAATGCTCTTTATAGGTCCCTTCTAAACCAAACCATTCTGTGACTTTATGATTCTGTGAAAGTAGGTCAGTGAGCACTTCTTCCAGCTTCCTCAATATCCGAGGTGGGCAGAGAGTATGGCTGTGCATGGTGGCTGTGGAATACTGAAAAGGATTGAGAGGCACAGGAGGAACAGGAGCTGCCAAGAGCTGTTGTTGTAGCCAGCTCTCAGGATGATGGCTGCTGACTTTGTCAGGAACCTGAATGTCCTTTACCTTGAGTGGGTTTGGTACATGTTGTTTTAGCATAACAGCTTTTCCCAAATGACCTCTCAGAGTGTTTTCTTTCAGGCCTGAGTTTGGTGGGCTGAGTGCTCTTTAACAGGACCAGCTTTTTAAGGGACAAGATGTTCTTTCAACTAATTGCCTCTGTGCTCAGGTTCTCTCTTCATTTCCCAACTCCCTGAGCAGTGCCCTTATCAGGAGGGCAGAGGTACTTGTTAGAGCTTTCAAGGAAATGATAAAGAGAACAGTCTGACAGTTACCGTCCGTAGAGAACAATCTGTTTAAAATAACATCACTAAAGGCCCGGATTACTAATTACACTTTATTAGTTGCCCAATATGAGTTTTCTGAAGAAGCGGCTTATGAAAAGCTACTGTTTATAACAGGTCCACAGTGTGAAGCATTACTATGAATATAGTGTTATCAGATTAAATGTAAATGTTGTCAGTGGCTACTGAAAATGTGGCTTTTTTTATGACAGAGAAACTTTCTTATTTGTCACCATCTTTTCCCCCATGCAGGGGAAACATCAGTAGCAGTTAAAGATACAGGCACTGGGGCCTGCCTGCACTGGTGGAAACTTTAACTGGTGAAAAGGAGATGGCTGGTTACTGAGTGTGCTAAATTAGCCCAGCATCCCATAAATAAATGTCTGTCCTTGCATGAATTAGTAGTATTTTCCATATGAGCGAGAAGTGTACGTCTTCCAATCGCCTGTCATGCAATCCCAGAGACTCCTCTTTGTCTGCTTAAGGTCTGGGAGTTATGGAAAATCTGCATCTTGCACCCTTCACAGGTCTGTTTACCTGCAGGAAGTCCTTTTATATGTTTAGGTATTTACCTGTGGGGGCTGCATTCCCTGGCTCCTTGTGGGCTGATCCATTGTGGGGATGGGAGGCAGCAGCATGGCTGTGAGGGTGGCTCTGGCTCCCAGGACCTGGGAGAGCCTAATGGGATGTTTTCCTTCCCCAAGGAGATGAGGTAGAAGGTGGTGTGTCCCTGGAAAGCCCATCCTTTGCTCCCTGAAGGCTGTTTTCTGCCAACTCCCTCAAATCTGTGCCCCAGCATGTCCCCCACACTGCCCCCTCCCTTCTGCCTGCAACAGAAATGGATTTGCCAGCACAGCTTTGAGCCAGCTCTTGGGATTCCCAAAGCTGCTGAGAAACCATTTCTTACTGAGTAGATGCGCTTATGAAAATGAAACCATTACCTGAATCCCCAAGAGCTGAGAGACACATTCACAGTTTGAAGTCCACTGGCTGGTTCATGGTGTGCTGCACACCTCCAGAGAATGTGACTCTGAGCTTACTTCTGAACCCAGGAAGCTCAGAGGAGTATTTTCTATGGCACCATATTCCTGCAACAGCTACATGCACGCCCATCCTGGTCTGTGCTCATTCTCTTTCGTTCTGCTGGTGCAAACCATTATTTAAAGCATAGTTTAAAAAACCCTCTAAACAGATGAATGGAAGAAAAAGCTACCCATGATGTCAGCAAAACAGGTACTAATAGACAGATATCAAAGGGATTCTGCCTTCTGCTATACACTTCAAATTCTCCTGACGTCAGTCTGGGGCACATTTTAGCCTCCTATGCTTTGCATTTAGGAAGCTGAAGTACATTATATATAATTGGTTCCACCTACATAGAACTTGCTGAGGATAAAAGCAACAAGATTGCAGGTTCTCACCACGTCTGTAGGCACACGACATATTCCTGACACCCCAGCAGCCATCCTGCACCCACAGGAGAGTGCAGGCAGGAGCTGCCACAACTCCCAGCCACCACCTCCTGGTCCTTCCCTACCTGAGCTGCAGACAGGGGCAGATTTTGGTGTGTGCACAAGAGGGGTCACAGCCCCATATCCACATACAGCAGATGGCAAGGGTGACATAATGTTCTACCAGGGTCTGTGGTGACAGAATAAGGGGAATTGGATTTAAAAGAGGAAAGGTTTAGATTAGATATTAGGAATAAATTCTTTACTTTGAGGGTGTTGAGGCACTGGTTCAGGTTGCCCAGAGAAGCTGTGGATGCCCCATCCCTAGAAGTGCTCACAGCTAGGCTGGATATGGCTTTGAGCAGCTTGGTCTAGTGGGAGGTGTATCTTGTCTGTAGTCTGTCATGGTCTAAGTGAGATCCAACCAGCCCGTTCTATGATCCTGTGTACTCACATTTTCAGCCCAGGAGCTGAGTGGGTGCTATCCTGAACACTACAGATTGCACAAGAAAATAGTGATACTACTGCAAAAGGTTTTTCTTTATAGTTGTCCCAGTGCTGATGGCACTGACATGCTGACTCAGCTGTGTGGCAAAAAGCATCTGCAAGGGACACAGGACCAGGAAAGGAGCAAGCCCAGGTCCATGTGACTCAGCTGGTGCTAGCCACCAAAAAATATGTTGAAGCCACCTTCTTTGAGATGTGTGAGTGCTGTCTTGATTGCTCTAATCAGAAAACAGATTTATTAAAACAAATAATAGTGCTATTGTTCTTATAGCTGCACTAATGCAATCCCAACAGGCAGGTCAGGCGCTGTGGGGACAGGAGATGGAGGGAGGAAAGACCTTGAGATAAGCTCAGTGGTTCAGAGCATGGTGCTAATAATGTCAAGGTTGCAAGTTTGATCCCTGTATGGGCCATTCACTTTACAATCGTGGGTGCCTTCTAATTCAGAATATTCTGTGATTCTGTGAAAGGGAGGCAGACAGGAGCAGGTTGCTAGTCAGGTGGACAAGAGAAGCACAGCTCCTTGGCAAGAGTCTTGCAGCAAAAGTCTTTGTCCTGTCCAGGAGCTGTGTCTGGCTCACCAGAGCCCCCACCCTCCTAGAACAGAGCATGGATGTTTTTGCACCCCTCTGGCACCCTGAAAAATCTCCAGCCCTGGTCCAACAGCAATTTGTGTAGCAAGAATTATTGTCCCATATTTGCTGTGCTGTCCTGTACTGCCATTGTGGGCAACATCAGAGGGTTTCACAAAACCCTTTGTGTTTATCTTCAGACTTTAAAGAAGCAAACATTTGTTTCTCTGAGTCAGTGCCACGGAAGTCATTCCCCGAGAGAGGCAGTGCTGAAGAGGGGTAGCACAAAGACTTCCTGTCTTCCCACTGCTCTGCAGCTCCTCTGGATGTAGAAGGATATTCCACCTGTGCTGTCTCATTTTAATGCACCTCTTCTCTCTTTCCTCTTGCCAGTTGCAGTTTTTCCCAAGAAGGAGGCCTCTCCAATCTCCCAATAGCCTTTCTTGGAGAAGACATGAGAGAGTTGACTAAGGGAACCCAGCAAGTACCTGAGCAGACAGGCCCTAGTGCTTGCATGCTGTTTCTCCAAGTTATTCTGCAGTCCCCACCAGAAATAACCCCAGAGGCCCACGACTGCCTCTCACAGCACCCACACCAGCAGAGCCAGCTGCTCCTTCCCTTCCCACTCCCCCTCCAAGCAGCTGCACGTGGATGAGCACTCCTACACCCTTCATACTCTTTAGTGTGGCACAGCAAGGAGAGGAGGAGAGCAAAGGACAGCCCTGAACCAGTCACTGAACTGGATGAACCTTTGCTCTGCAGGGATCTCACATCACAACTGATGTCAGGCTCTTGCAGACATGCAGGGATAAGGCTCTGTGTGTGGTGTGCTGGGGCTCTGGCTCTTCACACACCCCAGGAGCTCCTGAACTTTGCTGGAGGCAGCAGGTGGCACAGCTAGGCTGGGCCTTTGGAAATCAGATCTTTTGCCATTAGACTGTATCTAAAAGGAAGTTGGCCTATATCAGAGGACAGCAGGCAGAGGAGGGACAGACAAAATTACATTTGTGCTCAACCTGACCTACTAAATCAAACAAAATTACATTTGTGCTCAACCTGACCTACTAAATCAAAAAGCCCAGTTGTGAGTGTTGCAATGTAACGTCTTTGCTTCCTACAGACTTGGATTTCCAAAAAAAAGAGCATTTTGGAAACCTTCCTGTAGGTCTTACTGAATCTTTTACTTGTCTGTGCCTTAAAATAAATGCTTTAGGTAACCCAATGGGTCTTACTGTGTCTTTGGGGAAATTCTGGCTGACCCTCTGGAAGAGGACGTTAGCACTGTCCTGGCTGCTGGGGACATGAACATTCTTGTCCAGATGAGAGCTTGGCTACTGAATCCTGGGCAGCTGGGACTCTGGAGCCACAGGGCAGATGCCAAACAGATCCATCCATGGCTGTCCCCAGCTGCCCAGCACTGAGCTCCTCAGGGCTTCAGTGGCTGCAGGCAGCACCTCCTACCCTCCCTCAGGCACTCATTGCTGCACTGCCAGGTCTCTCATTCTTTAATTATGTCTCTCACATTATATACCTGAAATGGGAATGTTTCATGTGAGGTGAGTATAATTCACTGAAAGGTCTGGGAAGTGACTGGGGCACTTGCAATGCACACTTCCAGCATCTCTCCCTTTTTATCTCTCACCCTCACTGGAATAAAACACACTACATGGTAGCATAGACAGAGAAGGAAATAGACTCTAAAACTCAGAGTCTTGCCATCTGAGAGGAAGCTGCACTGAGCAAGTCAGCAGCAAATGCTGCAGAGAGCAAGGGACTTTGAGATGGAGGCCCTCTGCTTGTCCAGACCCAGGGACTTTTCATCTCATTCCAGATGAAGCGTATCTCTGTTCAAGTTTCAGTATCACTGTTAGGACTGCTTGTAAGCAGGTTTTAGCATTTTCAGTGCAACCTGATTCTCAGAGAGGCCCTAACTAAGGTGGGAACACACGGCTGGCAGCTGCTGTGCTACCCATACACCCACTGCTCATTGCAGCTACATGCACACCCACTGCTCATCACAGCCCGGAGGCCTCTTCCCAGTCTCTTTCTAGTATTACTACCTTGAATAATAGAATCATCTTTTGGGTCTACCAATCTGAAAAACATCCATTAATTATCTAAGAGCCGGGTTAACCACATGGACCTGAGCCATTGTGATGCCAGTGTGACTCTTTACTGGGGAGACTGTTACCTTGCTGCCTGGAGATTTTGTAGAAGCACTTGCCAGAAGAACAGGCTATAATTTTCAGAGTTAGAGAAGAGGGGGATGGTCTGTTTTGCTAACAGCAGGCAGCGTGCAATTCCCAGCTGCCTGGGGAGAGGGGAAGAGCCCCTGTCCCCACTCTCTGCCCCTCCTCACTGCTGATGACAGTGACCTGACAGAGCACTTGGCTTTCCCTTGCCGTGTCAGACAAACTGGAGGGGCTGACACAAACACTGTCCCTGAGATGGCTGGAGCAGACCATGCCGGGAGGGATCCTCAGAAATGGAGAGTGAGGATTTGTGACTGAAACTCTAAGGCACTGCCTACTCCAGACAAGCAAGCTGTGCCAGAGTGGGTGAATAATTCTTATTAAGGGAGAAGATATTCACAACACAACCACAAAACCTTTTCCATGGGTTTATCATCATCTCTAAAAATAAGCCGCTGCCTACTCAAGTTCTTTCTTGCCTTTGACGACAGCTGAAATATTTGCGGGACTTCAATACCTGTGTGTAGCCTCAAAGCAGAGGGGCTATTTAAGGGCTCAGACGAGCACCTACAGAAGTGCAGATGCTGCCGAGCTCGGGGGATTCGGCAGAGCCGGCTCTGGCTTTGTGCAGAGCTGCAGCAGGGCAGCACAGCCTTAGGGCTGCCCTAGGGCTGCTCCCAGCCGGGGTATCCTTTTTAAATTTCAAGGACATTGTCCACAGCAGAGGGCTTGGGCACCAAGCCAGTGGCAAACTCCTGGGGTATTTGCTTATACCAAGAATATGCCCTAGTTAAGAAATTTCTTAAGAGAGTTACACACCAGGTAAGCACTGCAAAGCACAGTGACCAGAACTAAGGCCCTAGCACTGACACTGGGGTTAATACTTTCCTATCGTCCATGGAATTAAAACATCCTGTCATTGCTTAACCCTGCCCCACCTCTGGCCAGCCTCCCTGTGCTGAGCTTTGAGGGCCCCTAAAGGAAACTTCAAATGTAGCGAAGGACTATAAATAATCAGGAAAAATGAGCCCTCGTGTGTTTTGATAGAGATACTGGAAGAAGAATCATTTTTAAAATGGAAAATACAAACTAAGATGGAAAAAAATTGTGATTTAGCCTAGAAAAATATATAGTCCCCTCAGTATGGGGGCAGTGCTGTTGTAACAACCTGAACTTTCTGAGAGGCTGAGGAGGGTAGTGGTGTGAAGCAGACATCCCTGGGATTTGGGCAAAGTCACTGACACTTGGCAGGGAGCTTTTTCCCATTTTCACATCTCAGAGATGGTTTTCACTCCTCAAGAGTGAAAATACCTCAAGAAAACCTGCTGTGAAAAGTTCAAAAGAGACAATTAATGAGAACAATTGTTTGGGTCTTCTCCTTTATCCATCCAACACAGACGTGAAGCTTGGAGAAACTTGATGGCCTTTGAGACTCCTGAGTCTGGCATGGGTTTGGTTCAGAAGTTGCTGGAGAAAGAGCACAGGAGGAAGGCTGTGGGTAAGGCACAAAACTGGGGAAAAGCTTTTTCACAGGATGCTCTCTCAGATGAGGAAAGCCACCCTGTAGCGAGAAGGAGTCACTGGGTGTGGAGGGTGAGGAGAGGATCCTGTGGAGCCCACTGAGGCAGCAGCTGGAATGCCAGAACATCCCTAGGGGCTGAGAGCACAAACCCGCTCCTCTCTGAAGCTAAAGCAACCCATCTGCTTGTCTCAGACTCCCAGGTTCAGCACCTCCTGCCAGCTATAATGCCACTGCTGATCTGGATTTTATTATTGCTTCTATGGTAAATGTCAGATGAAGAAGTAAACAGCTTTACCTCTAGTTTCCCAGCCTTCAAAGCTCTGGGAAATGTCCTTCTGCCTCAGGGCATTGCTGGCCACCGAAGTGTCAATGGGAGAGGGTCCTGAGCCCCTGGCAGTGCACGAAGGAACCATGGGCAAGGATGGTGAACAGCCACATCCCCTTGGATGTCCCAGCTAATCCAACCTGTTACTAAGGAATGCCAGCTATCAGGGTTTCATCCTAAATTCAGTTTTGGGATATTCAATCCAACGTGAGTCAAGCAGTGAGTTCCTGCCATTCATGGTGATGTCTCTCCCAGGGTGGAAGACTCAAGTAGCCAGGACAAGCTGTTGCCCTGGGGAGCCACTGGCTGGCAGGGAGGGTCCAGCCCAGCAGTAGCCAAGGACCAAAAGCCTCCTGAGCATCACCAGCACCTCAAGGACAGACCTCACAGGCTGGATGCCACCTAACACCTCTGCTTTCTTTTTGGAAACAGAGAAGATGAGAGTGTGATCTAGAAAAGTGAGGGTTTTCTAAAGAAAAGCAGCCACTTTCCCTTCCTCCAAGGTCTCAGCAATAAATACAACCTTTGCAACATGGCCTGCCTAAAGGAGTTTACAGGGTTCCCCCTCAGATGGAAGACAGGGATGGGGAGCAGAATGAAGGCCCCATTTTCCAAGGGGAAATGTTTGGTTATCCTGACCTGCTACACCATTTATACACAAGTATATGGGGCTGGACAGGAATCATCCAGGGGTTCTGAGTGATCTGGCTCAAGTGTTCATTGAGCCACTTTCCATCAGAGGATAGGTTTAAATTCAATATTAGGAAGGAATTCTTTACTGTGAGGGTGGTGAGGCACTGAAACAGGTTGCCCAGAGAAGCTGTGGATGTTCCATCCCAAAAAGTGCTCAAGGCCAGGCTGGATGAAGCTTGGAGCAATCTGGTCTAGTGGAAAGTGTCCCTACCCATGGCAGGGAAATTAAAACTAGATGATGTTTTTGATCCCTTCCAACCCAATCCATTCTACAGTTCTATGATTTACCAGCACTCCTGGCTCACTGGGCGTGTTCCAGTTGACTGGAGGTCAGCAAATGCGATACCCATCTATGATAAGGGCTGGAAGAAGAATTCAGTGAACTACAGGCCTGTCAGCCTGCCCTCAGTGCCAGGGCAGGCCATGGAGCAGGTCCTGTTGAGTGACAGCATGTGCAGGACAGTGAGGGGACCACGCCCAGCCAGCATGGGTGTGTGAAAGGCAGGGTGTGCCCAATCAACCTCATCTCCTTCTGTGACAAGGTGACAGGCTCAGTGCACGAGGCAGAGGCTGTGCATGCTGTCTGCCTGGACTTCAGTAAGGCTTTTGACACCGCTTCCCACAGCATTGTCCTGGAGAAACTGGGGTGGTCATGGCTCGGATGTGTGCACAAAAGGCTGTTAAAGATAGGACCAATGTCCAACATCTTCATCCCACCTACAAATTAGAAAGTGCAGTTTGCTTGTCTCTGCCTGAATTAATACAAGGTAATTAGCAGATCCCTTCAGTAACACTGCACAGGCACCAGCTGGAGGGATAAATTACAGCTCGGGAGCTGATTTCCCAAACAAGCCATGGCAGGCACACAGCACAGGCTGGGGCTGGATTCTGGCCAAGCAAGGAAGAGGCACTAATGCCATCGGCTGTGGGGAAATAACAAGTGCAATTTTCTGTAACTGTTTATAAAAAAAGATAGCAATGTATTTTTTTGTTTCAATAATTGGAATGAGCCCTCTTGACTTTGCCAGAGACTGCTGGATGTGTAACAGCTTAAAGTGAATGGGTTTTGCCCAACTTTTTGTGATTATAACTGAATGTCACTTTATTTATTCATCAGAGGGGAATTTGAAGGGGAGGAATACCACATTTTGAATTATCACTGGAGACAGAGGTGCTGACAACTGTGCTCAGGTTTTTAGTGCCTAATTAGCAGCATGCTGGAATGCACCTCCTCTCATTACTCCTGATTACAGCCTCACTACATTTTGTAAAAAATTAGTGTGATGTTTATAAAACACTTCCCCCAGGGTTTGTGTCTGAAGGGTTTTGTGTTGCTGCCAAGCTGTTCACCTTCCCTGGGGACACAAGAGCTTGTATGTTGACAAGGAAAACGGAAAGGGATGCTGGGGAGCCATGTCCCCCAAAATGTTGGTGTGGTTGTCTGGGGGAAGCCACTGGAGCAGCAGCTGGAGAAGCAGCTGCCTGAGAAAGCAGGAGCAGCAGCATCCTCTGCTCAGCAAGTGGCTGGGAAAACTCCCTCTCTCTTCATCAAAAACCAGTGTGTCAAACCAGACTCTTGTTTGGATGGAGGGTTAACAACTTACTCCCCATCAGAAGCACAAACCACAGCTTCTCAGGGGTCTGTCCTGCAGCCACTCATTGCTTGTTGACAGAAAACCAGAAATTCTCAGGGCTGTCACGTGTTCTTGGCTAGGCAGAAAGCAGCCCTTCAAACTCGGGGTGTCGTTGCAGAACTGAGAAGTTCTGGAGCGGCTGGTAAATCCATGAGCAGGAAGGCAGCTGTGGGCAGGAAAGCTGTTGTAACACAGTCTGTTTTATCTCAGCGTTTCCTCCTTGCCTTACCTGGCAGCTGCTGGGCTTCAAGGTGATGCACTGTGGGCAAGCTGCCCTGTCCTGAGGCTGGGGGTCACAGCAGGGCAGCTGCAGCACTGCACCCCACTGCTGCCTCCCTGGGAACCCCCCTCCTGCCCCCAGCTCCACCAGCATGGCTTAATCACAGCATCAGGAAAGCCCAATGTGTCTGTTGTGCAGGACAGGAAATGAAAATGGCAATGCATTACATGCAGCTGAGAATGAGGAATCCTATGGCCCACAGTAATGAATGCCTCCCTCCACAGAAAATAATTGCTGTGATTTACCTTCCCCAGAATATGGGAACCCAGCCCCACTGGGCTTATGCTGTATAAACTTCTGGAAATAGCCTGGTCCCCCTACAATTTCAGGATAACACAGTAACTCACTGGGAGATGTAAATGAAGACGAGCAGTGCAAATAAGAAAACCAGCAAGAGGCACCTTAAATGAGGAGACATTTACCTCTTAGAGGTGTCCCCCAGAAGCAGCAGGATGACATTTATAGCTCTGTGATACACAAGGGGTCACATTAAATAATAATAGGTCTTTGATTTTAAAACACAAAAGATGAAAGCCAGGCAATTCTCTGTGGTACACAGTGGGAGGATGATTGATCACCGTCATAAATTGAAGAGGTAGAAGTTCAGACTTGCAAGGAGTCAAGCAAGCACAGTCAAGAGTGACACAGGATGCCCAGAGAGGCTGTAGCCTTGGGCATTTTCAAGACCAAAATGAACAAAGCCCTGAGCAACCTGGTGCGACCACAGACACTGTTTGAACACAGATTTGGGAAAGGAATAGTTCCTGCTCTTTCACTTACAAATTTTAATTCACCACAGTTAAAAGCAAACAAGAGGATGGCATTGAAAGATAATTCCAAAATCTTGCCATGGACAGACACAAAAAAAAGGTTAAGTGGGAAACAATCTCCTCTAGCCTGGGGAGTCAGAAGATCAAGTTCAGTCAGAAGATCAAGCTTCCAAGTTCACTTATTTTCTACAGAAGTCTCTGTGAAACTCCCTTGCTATCTCATATGATTAATTTTTTTTATTCCAAAGTCTTCAGAAGCAAATCATCCTATCTCCTTGGTCTATCAGCTCAAATGACAGTTTTTTGTACATATCCAAAGTTTTCAGTCCTTCTAGATACTGATAAATTATCATCACAATAAACCACCTCTGCTTCTTCCTGTTGTCTTTCAGTGAAATCCACAAAGCTACAAAGTCAAGCGTGCAAAGGGCAGAAAAGAGAGGAAGGCACTCTCAATCCAGCCTCTTAGTGCCTGCATGTTATCAGGCTTATCAAATGTTTAGGCTGAAGCCACTGTATCTTGTGGAGAACTTAAGCAAGCACAGCAGACTCAAGATATTTATGTTGTCTGAAACCCTCATAACTGCCCTGTAGTGCTCCTGAAACCTGTACTCCCCATAAACCCACCCAATGAGTTGGCAGGCAAGTGAATGGATCTCTGTCTTCACTCTGCAGCTGTTTCGCAAAAAACTGGTGAATTACGTTCCCACAAAACATTTCAGTTTTCGCAAATCATTGATTTCTAACAAAATTTTCTTTGCTGGAACATTCCTACCCGGTTATAGCTCTGAGGACACAAGTGCACAAACACAAGAGGAGCAAACCCTCTTCAGAAAGGGCTGTACCCCACTAGTGGATTTTACCCTGGCCCTCGGTGGTTTCGTGATCTCCAATCCATTGAGGCTCAGGGAGAGATGGACAGGCTTTGAGGAAGTTGAGACACATTCTGTTGGTGCTCTGAAGACCAGGAATAGCACAGTGGATCTGAGCCAGTATCCTGCTGGAAGCCAGCACAGGGTTCAGCACGCTGGGGTGTTACGTTTGCTGTGACAAGTGCTGCTTGGTAGGTGGCCCCTGCATGCTCAACAAGTTGGAACTCCTTCCACGCTCCCTTCTACAGCCCCAGTGTTTGCCCAAGCAAATTGCTGGAGTTTATTTTGATGTGGAAAGAGAAACATGTTTCAACAGAACCAAATTCCCTTTTCTCAGAAAGCTGGTCCTGCTGCCCTGCTTTTAAAAGCCTGTATTACTGACATGAATGCAATTGCTTTTCCTCACAACAGCACTCTAGAGCAAAAAATCCCTGATACACCATTATTCATCAGCAAAATTCCTGATGACATTGAGTATTTGGTACACACACATGACACTGCCTTGACAGGACTGGTTTAATGTGTTTGAATTCTGCAGCAGAGTGCAATGCTTGTCCTTCCACAAGGCAGCCAGAGCCAGCCCTGGAGCCCAGGCCCCAGGGTATCCTGCTGGGACCACCGCAATTCTCAGTCACAACCACAATGTTTCAGTGTGCCTTGTTCGTCAGCAATATGGGGTAACACTAATGGCCATTCCTATTACCCACAACAGCCACTATTCCTTGTGGTTTACCAGGCCTCATCCAGCAACAGGAACATCAGATTTAGGTTTTAATCTCAGGGCACAGTGGAGTCATAGGGGTAGGCACATGCATACATCCAGCAACCAAAGCGTGACTTACAAAACAAAAAATCCAAACCCTCCAGTCAGCTGGCCATTCTGTAGCTTGGAATTGCACTTTATTAGTCAACGTCATCATCATCCTCATTGTTTATTCCATCCTCATTGTTTTATGAAAGACATACACAGTTTCACAGAATGGCCTGTATATGTTATATAACTTTGTCATTTAGTTTATTACATGTTCTAGGAGGGGCTGTTCTTCTCAAATAGCTGTATGATCAAAACTAAGAAATTTCAGGTCAACAGTGTAAGAAAACAGACTAAGCACAATTTTCAAAGGCTTATTAATTCAGTTTTGAAGATTTAAAATTCTATATGGGATAAGTCAGCTATTACTGACATGCGAATCAAATAATTATAACTATGTTTGGCTGCATACTTCACTCAGTTTTAGGCTGAAACTCACTCATTTGAATTTTAAAGGCATCCAAATTTACTGCAAATGTTTTCTCTAAGCCCCGAATGGTATCTGAATGAAACTAAAGTTCTGAAGAAAGAATAGTCCAATTAACTGAGCACAGTAAAGCTATAAGCAAAGACTGCTTTTAATAGCCTCTTTAAAATGGAACTGCTTTTCCACACATAGCACGTGAAAGCTTCACTGTTGATGTCAGTCTTTTTCTATGAATAGCATTAATCATCCATAAACACAAGCCTTTGCTCACACAGGTTTGAATATGCCACACTTAGGGCATCCCTAACGCTTTGACCATTGCTATTCCTAGCTCCAGTGATTTTAAGAAAACAAGAATTTTACAATGCAAAAATTTCTTTCCAATCCTGCAGCCCTGTAGATTTTCATCACCATCCATGAGATGGATTCTTTACCTTATGTGAACCTACTGAAAATTTCTATTAGTAAGTCAGGCCAAAACTGTCAAACTTTGCATAAAAAGTTAAGCTTCCAACACTGTATTAGGCATCCACATTGTAATGACCTTTCCAAAGACACTGAGATTAAGTGGCTCCTTTTCATTTCAGGGGACTTTTGCTGTTGACACTGAAAAAATATTCAGAAGACAAGCAGGATTTTAAATCATATTGAAACGATTAGTTTCAGGCACTTCCATTTCAGCAGTTTTTGTTTTTCAATGTGTAGCCTGATTTCCCATATAGAAGTAGCAGTTTGAAAACGTGTTTAGATACCACATTTCAAGCATGTGTATGTCTACATTCAGCTTACGTTTGCATGAATATGTCAAAATGGTTTTTAAATTCCTCCTCACACTTTAGGAGAAACATTCAAAAACTGACAGATTTGTGGGAAAAAACCCCTCAAGCTGGCCATTAGCAAGAAGTCAGTGATTTACATATAATTACCTAGACATCCACAACAGAGCAATCAGCCAAATAAATGGAACACTAATGTGACAGCTGAATTTTAATCTACACATCTTCCTTTATATAATTTAAAAAATAACAGCAACAATGGGAAACCGGCCTTGATACAAGGAGACTTAGAACTTTAAATCATTGAATTTAATCATCTGTAAGAAGGATTCCAGTAAATCATTAATCACAAAACATCAAAATAATTTTCAACAAAAAACACCTCAAGCCTCCAAAATTACTTTGCCTGCAGAATAGGAAAAGTGCTTCACTGCTTTTCATTTCACCAGAAAAGGTAAGGCATCTGCACTGAATCAGCATATCAGATAATGCTCAGAGAGGGATCTTGCTTTTTGAGGGTCCATATGCACTTGAAAGGTTTGTTCTCTCAGATATTCAAGGCCACAAACTTTCATCACTCCTTGCTTCCACATGAATTATGCCTTTGCTCTACATGATCTGTTGTCCTCATCAACAAAAGTATTTAAAATAAGTAACTGCTATTCAATTTAATGATTAACTGGATTTTTGTATCCTTCCGGCATGCTGACCCCTACAATCTTACCCAAACCTTGAAGGAACTAAACAAAAAACACAGTTCTGCTCTCAGTACACAGGTAAACAGCCACAAAACATCAGGAAATGTTTTCTATGCATGCCCAGCCAGGAATGGAAATTGGAATCAGATCATGGTTTAATGAGATAATCGCTATGAGCAGATGCTAAAATGCCCCTCAGTTAAAAACAACCAAGCAGAGCAAGTTAGAACAAGATGTCTTGACTATGAAAACCACTGAGCATATGCTAAGCCCTTGAAGCTGCTATGCCTGTTGCACACAAGAGGAAGAGCAGGCAACCAGCTTAGGCAGCTTTCCACCCAGGCTTACCACGGATTTTGCAAGGAGTATTTTGTAAGATGGAATTTTTATCGCACTTCACGTAGGTGGCTGCAACACTAGAAGACAGCAGGACAAGTGCCAGGCAGGCCAGATCTCCTGAGATTTGTGGCAGCTGTTTGAAACACAGT
The DNA here is from genome assembly GCA_013400955.1 of Drymodes brunneopygia. Classification (NCBI taxonomy): domain Eukaryota; kingdom Metazoa; phylum Chordata; class Aves; order Passeriformes; family Petroicidae; genus Drymodes; species Drymodes brunneopygia. The sequence goes on along the minus strand of VZTZ01048573.1, from coordinate 311,877 downwards.
TTCTTGATGGAAAACACTGAAGTGGGACCGGATTACTTGGGGCTCAGCATCCCCATATAAACCTAAGATTTATCTTTTTGTGAGGGGGACACTTGGCAGCTGCGTTTTCACTTTCTTCCTGCTCAGCTTCCAAAATGGAAGTTGGCATTTGTGCACTTAAGAGACAAACATTGCTGTACTGTCATTATCATCCCAGGTATGCTCCTTATGGAAGTTTTCAGCTGAACACACAACTGTGTCTTCTGACGTGTGTAGATGTATCTGATGTGCAACACAAACACCAGGAGATGCCAGGTTTTGGACACGCAGGCTGAGGGTGCAGGCTGGTAATTGGCATAGTACATCAACCAGCCTGGTGGCATGTCACTGGTTTTAGAGATTTCAAGGGGCTTTTTTCATCTCACTCTAATCCTTAGTAACAAGCTTTCAGTATGCTATGATTTTTTAAATTTACCAAATTTGTCCAAAAAAGCAGCGTTTCACTGCTTCACATTCTTCGAAAATTTTCTTTACTCACTGAAGCACATAATTATCATGCATTCTACTTTTTTTAAATGGCCAAGTTATTTTTCAACATTTCTTTTCCCCCCACAAATACATATTATCTTGCATACAATCCCATAATGAATAATAAAAAAAAGACAACTTAGGAACTATAGTAATTTTTGTCTCTTTTCTCCTTTGGTGAATTATGAATTATTCTACACGCAAAATATGGGAAAAAAAGAGGCTAATTGGTGTTGGGATATATAGGTGGAACACACTTCTGGATCTCAACCTGAAGTACCTCCCCCTAATATTCTGCAATTCAGGAAAAGTTAAACTTAAAAAATTTTGAAAGAGTGAATACATAGCCTACACATATTGAAATTGCACAATTAAAATGGTTTGTCTCCCTTTTATGAAAAAAAAAAAGAAAAAGAGCAGCGGTGAATCTCAGAGTCTTGCATATGCAGCAAGTACAGCCCTGATGAATGCAGTTTTTCTCCCAACATTCACTGAAGGTTCTTGGTGGCTGCTCTGCAAAATTTGGGTCCTGTTAGACTGCACTGGGATTAGCAATTACAGTGGGACCTCTTTGGCATCTAGCTCCTAACAGGTCTTGTCATAGCCTTCCTCTGACAGACCCCCGTGTAGCATTGCCATGCCATGCCATGGAACTCTAAACAAACTCAAAAATAATCTAAAAGGTATCTTCTGTAAAACAAAGATTTGATTTTTCAAATATGTTTCTGATTATGAAGCAATCTTAGGGGGAAACACTGCATGCCTTCCCTAGTCTCCTTAAAAAGAGGAGGAAAAGGGCACACCAAGGTTGCATTTATTCAATCCCATGATTCCAATTTTCTTTTTTATATTGGAGAGTACTTTCACCACAGAGGCATGACAATTTAGGAAACAGAAAGCATCAGATATTTTCAATGCAAATGCCCTATATCTTATCTCTGACATACAACTCAGTGATTTACCAAACATTGTCTGAGGCTTCCTTGACGTGGAATCCTGAATCTTCCTTGACGTGGAAGATGCAAAGAAGACTGATGTGACATAACATTGGAATAATGAACCTCCAGGAAGCCAAATAAATGTGTGAGCATGGAAATAGACAACTCGAGCTGAATGTTGTTAGCACATCTTGTAGGAGCTGATCACGGCAGCTGATCACTGCAATGAAGCAACACTCAGTGAAACAGAGTTGAAATAATGTAACAATCACACCTCACAGCAGCTGATGTACATCAAGTTGTGTTACCATGTGATGAAACTCAAATGCAGCTGATACTCGAGAGCAGAGGCATCCCTGAATATTGAATCACGTAAAAATACAACACGCTAACAAAATATTTTGAGATATTCAGTATTTTTTTTCAAAAATCAATTACAGAAAATACACAAATGTGTCCTAGTGAAGAGTCAGAAAATCTCTGTAGATCAGATCACTTAAAGATTACACTCCATGTGACTCACATATATGCATAAATTGTTTCTGGAGGAGCACTCATTAATACAATCATATCAACCTAAAAATCTGTGTACAGACAGAAATTTCAAATAGATTGAAACATCAAATTAAACACATACACAAATGCATGAAAAAGCCTAGAATGGCTGGGTGTTTTGAGCACCCCCTAAATTCTCTGAATACCAGAAATATGCACTAAATACAATATTTTGTCTCTTGGGGAAAGGCTGCTTTCATATCTATTGTGTCAGTAAATAATTGTAAAGCTATTTCTCTCTATTTCCAGACAGATTCCTGCTGTGCGTTCTCTCTCCTGGATTATATAACCTGCGGAATGCAGATCAAGGACACGGCTGATGATCCTGCTGTAATTAAAGCTCCCTAATGATGCAAACACGGCTTCTGTAACAAAGACCTGGGTACAAAGTACCTTGCTCTCTTCTGAGCCCTTACATTCTCTTATGCAGGCAGCAATCACAAGCCACTAGAGAGAAAGAAAGAATATAATTTATCTGTGCTTTTGTTACGAAACTTGAAGATATTACTCAGTTCATTTCAAAACTGGTGATACCTACAATCTTCCTAATATATCCAACACATTCTTATAGAAGTTCCCCAAAGAATATCTTTTAGCGAAGACCAAGGGAAGTTCATAACTGCCTCACCAGTCTATCATTAAAACTGGAAACAATGGATTTCAGGGATCTCTGTATTTAAGAGATGAAGTTGGTGTTTGTTTGCATGGTAGTTGACTTGCACAGTTCATTTATAGCAATCAATCAGTAGCAAAGCTGCTGCAAAGCAAACCACCCTTGAATACAGATGATGTAGAATATTAATTCAGTAATAATTGAGTACTTAGAGGCTTACAGGTAAAGAGACTAATGTATTAAACATCTCACATTATGCTGTGAGAGGTCAGAGGATTTTGAAACCTTACAAAACCAAAACCACTAATAGTGCATATTACATTGTCAAGAGGGAAAAAAGCTCTGAATTTCCAAGACACACAAACTTAAGATCAATTCGGACAAATGTGGAGGGAAAAGTGGAGATCTTACACAGCAAAGCCACTCTTTGGAAGCAAACAATCCATACCTGGATTGTTTAAACTTTTAGAAAAGTCACAAAAGTATCTTCAGTGTAATACTGCAGCCCACAGATAATGAACATGTAATGAAATGTTTTTCTTCTCTTAGGTAAGCGAAGGTAAGCGAAGAGGTGGTTTCATCTATGAATACAATTTCAAGAAACTGCTCTAAGACAACTTTAAAAACCCCAAACCAATGACAAAATGAACACAAAAACCCAAACCCACAAATGCAAACCAACCAACCACCACCCTGTTCCACAGGGCACAAGCCAGGACGTCCTACCCAGCTTCAAGCTGCTGCTTCAGGATACAGATCTGTGGATCTTATGCTAATCTGCCAGCCCTCTGCAGATGTCACAGACTGTGTGGGGGATCTGAAGTGGCCCCAAATCCCTGTGTGCTACCACCACCTGAATGCCACCTAAGGAGATGCAATCTGATTTATGACTAACTTCTGAAAACAAAACTCGATTTAACCATTCACACACATACCTCAACACCTAAAAGTCACCATTGCTAGGCAATTAAAGGCTCCAGTCATCACAACTACAAATCTGGCAGGGTCTGAACTGTTTGTAAACCCTCCAGTCAATTTACTTTCATTACAAAAGACAAATAAGATTCCAAGTGAAGAATGGTCCCAGATCATACGTGGATACTGTAACAAGCTATGGCTTGTATTTCTGATGCAGGACTCAGGTCCTTTGTTGGCACGTCTCACATGTTAATGCTGTAAATACTCCTGGTTTCTCTTTCCTTCTGTTTTCCCTCCCACAAGGCGGCGATCCGAAAAACCCCTTGGGTAACTTGGACGCACATTTTGTGGCAAGGTACAAATTTGTTTTTAAGTGAGAAGAAGTCCAGGAAGAACAGTATTTAAAACTGCCTTCTCTTCTACTTACCAAAAACTACTCCTGGAGAAGCACACCACCCGAAACACAGCTGCCACCCTATGATTTCACTAAGAACACATCAAGTAAGATAGTTAATGCAGTGTATTTAAACACATTTCTCCCCCCAGGGCTCAGGGCAGTTGACTTAATACAAGAAGTTCCAGATAGTTTTTTTTTTGTAAAAAAAAAAGTTTGTTTTTTTTGTGTAAAGCACACAAGACAGCTGGCTGACCATATGGGCTCCACAAAGGATACAGTATGTATCTTTAGAGAACATAACTTTATTTAATAGAAGTTTTTTGCTCCAATATACAAAATAAGGGACTGCAATCCCAATTAACATTTACATAGTTACACAGCAAATAAATTCCACCATTTACAACAACCGACAACTTTCCCACACTCCTCACTGTATTACAGTCAAGAAAAAATCCTATAATGTTTTACATACCAATCAGTTATATTTCGTATTTCTCTCTTTTAATTTAAGTTGCAGTTTCTGATATCAGTTTAGTTAAGAACTCACAATTATTTCAGCTGCACTAAAAGAAAAATGAAATATATAATTTGGAATACTATCTCAAAACCCCTATACAAAATAAAAGTCAGTATCTTATAAAAATACATAGCAGGAGTAAAACCAGTGAAACAAAAAAAATGTTTTAAATTTTGTTAAGGTATAAAACATTTATCAACTAGCCTCAGCTTTTTACTACATTAAAACAAAAGAAAAAAAGAAAAGAAAAAAAAAAGAAAAAAAAAGACCAAACAAATTAACAAAAAGTAATATGATAGTTCTTTTGCAATACTGTACCTTTAGTATGCAAAGGACTTCATCCTTCTAACATGCACCATTATCCAACTGATTTACCCCTTTAACCCTTTTTCTACTGAAAGCCAAAAATAGGTGTTAACATTATTTGAATCCTTTCAGAAAAATCCAATCATATTTTTCTCCATCTCCCACAATATTTAGGCTTTACTTTACAATGCTGGTAGTTTAATCATGATACATAATCTTCTATAAAAGAATTCTAGCCAAACCAAGGCATTAGAAACCGCTGCATCTTACAAAAGCGATTTGTTACAGTATGACAGTTGCTAAATAGCCCAATTTATTTAGTGACCCTGTTAAAGATTTGTTCAACTGACTGAATAGGTGAAGTCATTTCCTGAGCTAAAAGATACAGGTAAGTAAATAGTCAGTTATAGCAGCAGACAGGAGACATTCTTTTTAAAAGTTGTAACAGTATCAATAAAATAACCTTAGAAAATTACAGTAATGTAAAAATCACTAGCTGACGAGGGAGTGACAAGGACATCCAAGACCTGATTGCCATAATCTGGAATGCACATCCAATGACCTTCCAGAAATTACATTCAGCTACTGTCAGACAATGTACTCCTAAGTGAAGAATGTCAAATAGTTCACATTTCTTACAGACCAGGTGTTCTGTCAAAATTTAATTCTTAATGCTGTTTCATAAACCTAAAGCAAGGTAAACTGCTTAGTTTCAAAAATTTCCACTATACAGGACTTAAATATTATTACTTTTACAGGAATGTGGTATCTTCAGTCTCATGAAATTCCAAACCTATTTCTTCTTATTACTCATTCATAATTTAATGTTTAACAGAAGTTGATCTACTTTTCGGAGAGGAAATAATATTCTTAAAATTGTTTACTTCGATCCAAATCATTCTGATTTGCGTAGAGTATGAACCATTAACAAATCATCAAAGAACTCAAAGACCAGTATACCACCACTGCACCAATATTTTCTTATGATTTAAGTCTTTTATATAATAGTTTGCTCACTTTTTTTCACCCTTTAATGGAGAGAGTCTATTCTGATTTAATTAAAGTACCTGAGTTAGATACCAGTTCCTCCAGAAGGAAATCTCTCTTCTGTGTTATGAATTTTTTTCAGATATTGTAGGAGTTGTTTTTGTCATTTTTATTGTCTCTCCTTTAACATTTAAACATAATTATTTTAAATTGAAATCAATATATAAAATCTCCAATATTTGTTAGAATAAAGGACAATACACAAGATCCTAAGTGACAATAATTTATAAATAAAAATAAACTTTCCCCGTACGGAGATTAAAAGCCATAATCTTGACTGATTGCTCCCGATCACACATTATAAATAATGAAAGCTTCTCCAGAGAAGCAGAGCATCCTTGCCTCCCCGACACCAGTTCACACCTTCAGTTAAACCACTTCCATCAAGAAGGCAATTGAGTTGGGCCCAGACATAACTTCTTGCTTACAGATTAACCCTCCAAACCTCATTCTTTCAAACTTAAGCACAGGAAACTGACTTCATAGGGAATCCTTTACCTTTTATACACCAAGTCTGCATAAATACAGATTAGTAACACTCCTAACTGCACCAGTCTGGCAGAGCAGTCAGAACCTGATTCAGAGGCCACTGAAGTCCACGAAAGGCTCCAATGGGCTTTGAACCAGGACCACAGAGATGGCATTCTCCAAAGGAAAGCTCCTTCAAGAGCGGCTGGTATCTCTCTTTTTGCTTATGGGATGCAGTGGAGATGTGTAGTCAGCATGATACCTGAGCAAATAAAATGAAAACGATACAAAAGTTTTAAGAACCCCAAACTCTTTCCTTAGTTGTGTGCAAACTGTGCTATTGCCCCTAGAGCTCCCTGCTTTCCTTCTCTTCAGTGCTTGCTCCATATTCCAGGACAGAGAAGATGTGAGACACAAAAATCTCTCTTCACCACGGCTCCCCCTCAGTCCCGAGACTGATAGAAGAGGATGTAACCAGACTCAGAGTTCTTTGAGATGTCTGACGTCAACCCGTAGAATTCTTCAATAGCTTGTGCATCAATTTTCTGCATGTAAAAACACAAAAGTTGAAGTAGCAATGTTCTGCATAATATACACATAAAATTAAGTTCCACTCTAAAAATCTTTGTCAAACCAAATTAACATAGCATAGTTACATAAAATAATAAAATCCAAATTCTTAAACTTGTAATGTTTCAGCTTCCCCTCAGCCATCAACTGCACAGAGGGTCGCAGCTATGTATGTTTTATATATAAATTTTAAGTGTTTTTTTAAGTATTGCATCAAGTTCCTGTGCATTGTAAGCTAAAAACCCGATTTATCTATATCATCATTTGTCTTCTTGCCACAGAATAGCTTATTAAACAATGGTGGAAGACAGTGGTCATAAACAAAAGAGGTTCTTTTAAGTATCAAATCCTAAATGCAATTCAAAGTGTGATACAGTCAAACTGTAAGGCACAGCTCTGCACACACAGTTATTGCTCATTTAGACTGGGGTAGAAGGCTCTTTTCATCAGCACACCAGTCATTCTACTTTAAATAATCATATCCACAAGGGGAGTGCATGTGCTCTGGTTGGGCTTACCTCAACAATATCATCATCAAAAAGCAACCAAAAATCATGACTCTTCACTATTGCAATGTAATGTCCTCTGTTAGGGCCACTGTAAAATAAAATTAGGAAAGACCATAAACAGTAACACACATATATGTGGAGATGCAGTCCATGTAATTGTTTTTTCTTGTAGAAAACCAATACTTAACAGTAATTAAAATGGCTACCACTACAATTTCTGTTTGGATGTGTCTTTTTTTTTTACTCTCTACTTACATCAGCTTCATAATATGGTCCTACTTATTATGCTAAATAAAGGATTATAATTTCAAATGAGGAATAAGCAGCACAGGCATTGAAAATAGAAATGAAGTTTTAAACAGAGACAGAAAAGTGAAATCAAGAAAGTGTTCTGGTATTTCATAGAGACAGAACAGATCCCAAACTATTCCTGATCTTCAGAAAGAAAAAAAGGCTGTAGAACTGCAGCTCATCTATAGTCTCAATCATGAATCTTTTTATCTGGTCCACTGCAAACAGAAACTGAAGTAAATTGTCAGGTCAGGAGTCTCAAGAAGCTCAGCAATGAGAAGGGCTCCCAATTAAAACTGTAACAATGCTCAGCCTCTTCAGTTATGGCAGACCAGAAAGTTCTCCACAACTGTGAAGAAAAAACCCCCCACCAAAACTTTAAGTGTGCCTTATTTCTCATCAGGTTTCAGGTAAGGAAACAGTACAATTTCTGAAGCAGTTGAACCTACAACTGAGAGTGCACAACTGAGTTAAAGCAGTTCTGGAACTGCCTCACCTAGCCAAAAGCACTCGTCTGGTTTTTGTGCCCAGAGCAGGGAGGGAAGGTTGCCATCCCTGAGGGACATCTCTGTGTACCAGACCACCAACACCACGAAAACAAGGGGCCATCTCCTGGCATGGCTCTGAGAATGGAGGGATCCCCAACACTGCAGCTTCAATAAAGGAGGCAGAAATGGTCAGAATCGGACAGAATGACCAGAAAGATTTTCCCTTAAAATCCAGAACAAGAGTGTCCTAGAAAACTATGGCACAAAGGCTTATTTTCTGAAATTGTCCAATTTGAGATCTATTTATCTTAACTCTACTCTCTAGTTACTGTGAGAACACTGAATAATTGGAGCAAATTGACCAAAGAGGAAGTGAAATTGGCATTCCTAGTGATGAAACTGGGACCAGTGCAACCTAATCTAATGTCAAAGCTACCCTGCTTTGAGTTTTAAGTATTTGACCTCACAACATAAATTATTCTGTGATTCTAGATGTCAAATTGTAATTTTTAACTTTGGGGCTTTTATCTACTCAATAAGCAGTTTGTAGAATAACCTGATTTTAAGCCTTGAAGCCACAAGAACATTTGCTGAATATAGCAAAATCAAATACAAATCCAACAGTCCTATTTTGAAAGCAACAAAACAAAGCAATCAACAAAACTCATAATATATGGTTGTATTTCAGAAAATGTTGCTCAAGACTCAAAAAAAACCAACACACCCTAAAGGAAATTCTTTATAAATTAATCCTTCTATAACATTTTCCTTCCTAAGAAAGCTTTTTTCTCAGAAATTGTTTTTAAATGTTATTACTCCTACATGATAGCATGCATTTTGTGTTTTTGTTTTTTTTTAACATAGCTAAGTTCATACAAAGATCTATAATGTGAAATACAGTTACCACTTTTCACAATGATCTATCACAGCAACAAAGCCAAAATTTCTGTCAGAACTGGTAGTTTCTCCCCACAGCACTTTTTTTCCTGAAAAACTTTTCTTTTTAAGAGGTCTTTAAATGCTATTGATTTATATGATACTGGGTGCTTTGTGTTGTTCTTTTAAACACAGTTATGCTTATACAAAAATCCCTTGCTTAAGAGAGAGTTATTACCTTCCACAATGAACTACCACAGCAACAAGGTCATACATTCTGTCAGGATTGGTGGCATCTCCTGAGGTGTTAAATAAACGAAGCTCTAAAGGAAAAACTACTCTATAAGAGAGTTTTGTGTATCGATGCAGCTGATCCATGTACTTAAATCTCTTCAAATGGAGAGCTAGAATCATAGGCAGCTTTTTTACTTTCATCCTGAAAAAAAAGAACAAAACCAAGAAACCAGCAGTATTTCCAACATTCATCCAAAACTTTCAGTTGGTATCAACAAACAAGAAACTTGTTTTGCCGAAGTCTTTAAAAATTTTTGCAAGCATTAAAAGAAATCAAAATAATCAGCTGTTTAAAAATATATTCTGTGTTGCTAAACTAAAGGGAGATTTTTTACAAATGAGAGAACTGAAAATGTATTTAAAACAATAAGCTATAGTACATTAAAACAGCTGTGATGAACTCACATAATAATTTAGACATAAAGATCACATAGGACAGAATTCAAGTTTTAAATATATCTACCCATACCCTTCCAGAGTTCCCAAAAGCAAAGCCTAGATGCCACTTGATATACAGTGCAGGTATTGCAACAGAGTTGTTTTAGAGGTCCTGTTCCAGCCCAAATTCCCCGTAAACCAGCCAAGTAAAACAAGCTTTTTAAAACAAGCTTTGTTACACCACTTTGCCACATAAGTATTACTCCAAGTTTCCCTGGCCATTCATTTCCAAGCCATTCATTTAAAATTTCCAAGGGACACAAATAGCCCACTGTTATCCACCTACCTCCTGGTATCCAAACAAGATAAGGCTGTGCTCTGGCACAGTAATTTTGCACAAATGTTGCAGCAATGTTTTACGGCAGTCAAAGTCAGAAAGTGACCTAGCTTTACTGAGGGCTCAATAGCCCCTTTCCCTAGCATGAGGTATTGAGATCTCAATCAGTGCCTAAAAATCCTCCTCAGCCAACCATAGCTAGCCTGGCAGCACACACAGACTCCCTAATCTTTGGGCAATAAATTTGCCTATCCTAACAGAACAACCAAACCAGAGCGCTCTGCTTGGAACAACCAAGTGCTGAGTTTTCAAACTTTCAGGCCCAAAAGGCAGCTCAAAAGTGTCTGCAATACAGCCCAGGTTTCAGACATGCCTATTAAGACCATACTTTCAGAATGTCAGGAAAGTTGTAAAGGACAATCCTTTTTCAAAAGATAGGGCACTGTGGACAAACTCCTTGATAACTCACCAGCCCATAAGGGAACTAGAAACGAAAACAGCTGGAGCAGGGCAGAAAGATGACAGAAGCAATTATTTTTTAGGGAGAGTTATATTTTTATTATATTTAATTTCTATAGCTATAATTTCTGCTCTATTTTTTTTTCAAAACTAAGTCATCTCCTTATAATGTAATTGTTTGATAACAGGAGCTCTTTCAACAGTGAAGAAATTTGGTACACCATCTTTGCTAGCTGAGTTGAGCCCATGACAGATAAATTCTGTTATATAGAGATGGAAGAAAAATATGAGTGTAGTGAAACTGAACTGAAGCCCCATGTGAAACCCAAAATATAAACAATCAAAGCTGTGTTTTGCCAGTATGGAAGTGCCTACAGTACAGGTTTATATCAACCCAGTTTATATTGGTCAGGGATCACATTACCTCCCACACAGAAAACGAGCTCAGGCAACAGAAAAGAACAGGCCAGAAAACAACAACCTCTACCAGACACAAATTAGTGAGCTCAGGCAATGTGTGAAGACAGACTTGGCAGATGAGATATGCAAAAGCTGTGTGTGCAATCTATGGTAAACCAAAGAACCAGCAGCAGTGGTATAACCAGTAGAGCATGTCAGAGTTCCCACTCCTTCAGACAAGTACTTTCTCAGAGAATAAATAAGCACACAGTGCACAAAATGACAGGTTTTTCAAAGGTGTAAACAAGACTAGAATTGTTGGGCAGACAAGAATTGTTTTTTAACATAACGATTTTCAGGCTTCCATAGAGCTTCTGATGATTTTCAGGAGCACTGTCAAGGAGTTTAGCACAACTAATCAAACACTTTTAAGAAATCAGAAACTCAGTTACAAAAAGTGCTATCAAAATGATTCTTTCAGCAACTGGAAAAATTATTTTATTTTTAAAACAGACCTAAGTTTAAAGTCACATGCAATCAATGACTTTTCATCATTGCCAGTTATCTTTGATTAGTCACCAAGAGTTTAACTTGGCTTTTTAACTTATTTTTGGACTTAAGACCCTTCATTTTCTCATTTGTAAAATAAATAATGATCAAAGGAGCATCCCAAAATGCTTTACATGGATTCTCACTACTCATGGAAACAGACACATTGATTTCTAGCAAGAGGAATGAAGGCAAGTTACTTTCAAATGGAAGAAGAGTAGAAAAATTAAGGGGAAAAGGGTGTTCTCTCCATGACAAACACACACCAAAGGAAATACCAGAGTGTTCTCATTAAATGCATGGTTATTTTTCCCTTCCCTAAGTGTGATGTACCTTTTATGCGCTTCTTGCTTACTGCGACATTCTTCACAGTAATACTTGTATTCACTGCACAGAGTTTCTGTGTTGCTGAAACCCCTGAGGGAAAAAAGAAAGCTGTGAGTACTAGTTTTTATGGGGAATAGCCATATAAATGTACAATATCAACACAACTTTACCCACTTAAATCTACGTAAGATAGAACTCTCAGGTTTCACTTTTATTTCCTGCTTTCTGGGTAACAAGTGAAGACAAATTACAAAAATTTGGATTTTCATGTCTACCTTAAACAGTGAGTGATTGAAGTATTCTGCTCCACATCAACAGAAAGGTCTAAGAAATCTTCATCCTTGCTGCTTACCTGCATGAAAAGAAGACCAAGTAGAACACAGTTAAAACAAATGATACTAATTTACCTCTTTTTCTATTGACAGAATGCATCTTTTACCCTATGACATCCTTTTAGAAATTTTTGCAAGTGGTCTTTCTATTTCAGAGATTTGCTATATTTTCTGATTTTGTTCAGGAAGGGGGAAGTGTGTATACAGGTAATCTCTGGGTGTATATAATGCCAGTTGCCATTATGCTGTGATTTCAGATCAACAATATTAATGCCAAGCTTATTCTACACCTCACATTTTTCAAAAGAACAGTATCACTGTGATTCTTCTGCTTTGTGCTCTCACTTCTGTTCTCCTCTGACTCCCTTGAACTGAAAATTATGTATTTGCAAGTCATAGTGTACCTAATAAACAGCATGAAGATTTTGAAGCGTCTTCCTGGCTAGATTCATACCCTTAAAGGAACAGCAGACAGTAAATTTGGCAAATGAGAGCTTGGGATTTGGTCTGATAGAGGCAGAATAGCAGCCAATTCTCACAAAAATATAAGAATAACAAGTAGGTAAAACAGAACATTCTAGAAGCAGGAAACAAATTCTACCACAAATCCCGACAAATGATGAAAAAATGCACAGCTGCCCTGAAAACCAACTATGTTACTGAAGTTTAAAAAAACCTTTTAACGTGCAACCTTAACTTTTGCCTGCTACTGTCTCCTCTCTGTATCTAAAGATACTCAGTGTCACTCATGAGAATGTCCTCTGCCTAGATACAAAAGTAAATGCTTTTAGAAAAGATACCTGGGTGCAGTTTCTTGATTGAAAGAAGGAAAAGTGAAATGGCTATAGGAGAAGTAATGTAAGTTGATCTTTTGAATATATGAGATTTGTCATTTCCCTTTTCAACTCAGAACAAAAAGAAAAGTGGAAAGCTGTTCTCTGATAATCAAGAGATGAGAAACACACAGCTCCTAAGGGCAGTGTACATGGAGAAAAAAAGAAAAAAGCAGATGGTCGAGACAAGTTTTTTTGAGAATTAATACCAGAGGGCAAATCCAAAGACTCATGAAATTAAGTTGAAAGCTTCTGTTAATACCTGTGAGAGGACTGGGCTCCCACTGCTCTGTACCTAGTCTTTCCAAGAGTTAAGTGTGCATGTCAAAAAATGCCACTATGTCACTACACATCATTTCTACTGCTATATTCAGATGCTCAAGTGTAATGTTTATACTTTTAGAGAGACCACAGAACACATATGGAAAACTTCCAAAATGTTTAGAGTGGGAAAAAAACCCAAAACACTGGCATCTTCAGTGTGCTGCAAATTTCCTGTATTCAGGGATGTAATATGGTTTAGTATGGACAATTCTTCAAAATATTCCCTCACAAATCACTCTTGGAATTATCAGACCTGTGTTTATAACACTAAGAACTCTGGTGGAAATCATCGTAACTGGGGATTAAGAATGGCTCAGGAAAAAAAAAATCAGTTCTAGAAAATACTCTGTTGTTGCAGTCTTCAGCTAGGACAGCTGGAATTAGGGAGTCATGTGATCAGTGTTATTCAGACATGCAATTAGATAATTCTTCCTCTTCTGGTCTAATCAAAGAAAATTACGTGAAACAATACAGATTTCACAGGCAGCTTTATCCCACGCGGAAGCTCTAAGGGCAGAGAGGATACGGAGAGGAGGGAAGGGATGTGTTGTACTTGGTTAAAAAGAGATTGGCACTGAAAACAGGAGTTTGCAAAAGGACAACTTCCATTCTCTGTGATAACAGCGCCTTAAAAAAACCTCACTCAGGTTAGGCAGCCCATTATGCACTTAGGATCATGAGGAACCATTAAAGGATTTATTACAAGAACAGCCAACTGGATTTTTTTCCATTTATTTTGGTGATTTATAAATTACTTTTCTTACTTTTTAAGATTCTTTGTGCCTTAGTATTTAAACAGATTTTTCTAACATGAACTCATGCAGTTTTAATAAAAAAAAAACCTAATAGCCACTCTGCAGTCTTATAAGCCTCTCCCCTTCTGCAAAGGTTCTGTTTCAAATAAACATCACTGAGCTTCTTAGACTACAATCACCAATGCTATACATTTCAATCCTCTGTAGAATGAAAAAAGATGGGCACTACCAGAAAACCTCATCACTTGCAGAATGGAGCCCTGATGTGTTCAAAAAGCTGCCTGAGTGCTCCTAACAGGAACATCTGAGTAACAGTGAGGAATTTGGATGTTCCAGTGTTCTGGCTGAAGAGGATGGTGTGCTGTTCTCATGTCAAGGACATAATCTGCACCCACACAGCTCAGCTGTACTCTGATGACCAAAGCTGCACAGAACAAAAAGCTCAGAAGGCTGACACAGAATCCATTAGTTCTTACAGATGGGAATTTCCCTGGCAATATGAATCTGCTCACTGGCAAAAGAGCTCTTGCAACTATAGACTCCCATGTGTGCTAAGACAGAAAGGAGTCTTAAAAGAAGCTGAAACAAAGTGTGTGATTTATTATGGTTTAAAAAAAATTACCAAAAACAAAGGGAGAGAAATAAAAGCTGAGTATAGTTAAAGGCTCTCTAGCACTCATGTGAGAGAGAACACAGATTTTCCTGATTGACTTCTCTCAGTCCAAAGAAGAATTGAGTCAAAGAATTTTATGCCTTATAGAGTCATCTAAACTCAAGAGCAAGACCATCACCTGGAGATAGATATGGTGGTTTTGACAATTTCCTATATTTCTCTGTAGAAGTACTGGCCACATTTAGCTGTTTGACATTTAATCTTAATGAAGCCAATTATACTATTTTCTGGTTTACTGTTATTCTTCCTTAAACTGTGAGAGAAATCTGTAAAACTAATTAACCTCTAGATAATTTCTATAAACCAGCCATAAAATTTACATTCACTTCATCATTCTGCCTCTATCAAGGAAGGATGAAAGCATTATAATGAGAAACCACATTAAAAGCATGTAAAGACAACTTACAATCCTTTTGTAACATACTCATTTAATCATGTGGCTCGATTTACAACACAAATCTTTGTTAAAGAATCATGTCTACGTTCCTTATACTCCACCGTCCATACTTAAACTGAGGTTACATCTTTAGCCAGTTCAATTTTTAAGAAGGGCTAATGAAACAGTGTATCCTGGGAAGAAACTCTTTTCCACAACAAGGACAACTAAAATTAGAATACAATTTTGCTCATTTTAGGAACATTGAGGAGGTTTGTCCAATTAGAAGATAATGACTGTCACTTTGAGCAAAGATATATGTTATGCATTAATATTCAAATATGCAATAGATTTCCTTTTTAAATTAAAAATATACTAGGGCTATTCTCTTGTCATTAAGAAGCAGTAGTTCATCTACTATTGCTTGTACTCTTCCACATGAGCTATTTCCAAGTACTCGTAACATTTTAACTTATATTTCTAAACACAGGAAGAATCTAAATGCCAATAGCTTCTAAAAAACATCAAAACAATCATACATACTCCATATATTTAAAAATAAGACACTAATCACAGTAATATTACCCATTTTATGTGTCCAAATGTGTTCCTAAGAGCTCATTTTCAGGTCACTGTGTTTTAGACAGAAGCTGATATACTAAAAAGACAGAAACTGATAAAATAGTTTCAAGATTACTTTGACTATTATCTTGTTCAGCAATAGCTGAATATTTCTATTAGCAATAGCAGTGTTAGTAGAATTCTCAAAATTGTGACAGGCCCAATAACTAATAAAATATGCTGGCAAAGAGCATATCAGTGTTTTAAAATTGCATTAATGCTGGTACCTAGATCAAAATTCTGACAGTAGTAATTCATTATGCCACAGTGAGGAAAGGTGATGATGTCAGTTGTGTCAAAAGACTTCAGCTAAACTCATGTTTCAAGAAAAAAAAAAACAGTTCAAGAACTAGAAGAGAAGCAATTGACAGTTGCAAAGAAATACTTATTAGGGAGGGGAAATCTGCCAGAAAAAAAAATAAGGTAGCTTGGAATCAGCACCTAAATTACTCATAGTCTGCAGTTACATTATACATGACATTATGAAGCTCTTTTCTTTGAAATAAAAGAGGTGGGTATTTCTAGAAGACTGAGAAAATTATACGTGAAATATACAGATTTGATTAATTCCTCCTTTCCAATGTCATGGTGACATATCTGTATTACCTAATTAAGTTAAAGAAAATAGGTATGAAGAGTTATATAAAACCCACAGTCATTTAGCTTTTTTACAATCTCTAAGGAATAGACCATAACAGAATTACTATAATTTTCAAATTGTGCTGCTTTTACTCTTTCTCAAGCTGGTAAAATCCAATGTTAAGTTTTTATGAAATACATTCTTTCTCTTATTGTAGAACTTCTCAAAGAATATTTTAGTATAGCATACTCAGAGAAAGAGTTTATTTCTCAGGGTGCAGTACTAGAAGAATTCCTGTGGACAGACATTTGGGAAAGGATTACTTTTTGTGAACATGAAGGTATGTTTTTTGAGAATCCCAGTCTACTATCCTGGTGCCAAAAGCCAACCCTTAGTATCTTGATTTCAATGGATTTAAATTTAAAAACTAGGAATCCGTGGAAACAGATTCATAATACCTGTTTATGGGATGTATCACTAAGGATGACATTAAGTTATTAAGACATTAAAATTAAGAAAAACATCACACCCTCAAATTGCAGACTTTATTTTTCTTAAGAATACGTCACCTTAGAATTTTCTGATCTAAATTTTGAAGGTGATTATGATCACACTGACAAAAAATCCAAAGGAAAAAACACAGATATTCACATAAATACAAAGATTACTAAAGAAAGATGCTAATCCAGCATCCTGGTCTGCTGGGATGAATGACTCGTGAAGCGTGAAGTTCAGAAACACGGCAGAATTCACATTAACAAAGCACACAAATACTTACAGTTTCACAGGTAAGACATCTGGTTTCATTAGTTAATGTTCCCTGAAAGATTTCGTGCACCCAGGTGGGGTCTGGGGGGCTGTTGTTCTCACTGTCCACGTTGCCATTGGGCAGGCGCCCGTTCTGCTTCTCTTGCTTTCTCTCCTCTTGCAAGATGTCCGCGATTGTGTTTAACAGATAGTTTAGGAACTCGTGTGCATCCTGCTGCATGTAGTTATCAAAAAGTTCTGCAGGATAAAACAGAAGGTTTGCTAACTGATCAGTTAGTGCTATGCTACAGAAACGTTTTTGAGAGAGTCAGATTTCAAAACCAGTCCTTTATTTCACACCTTGAATCATTCATGACAATACAACACCAACCCAAAATGACTACTTGATAAACTAAGCCAAAAAAATAGGGGGTGGGGAGAGGGGACAGCAAGTCAGCTTGCACTGAGAGAAATCAGTCACTTGATAGGAATTATCAGAAGACTTAACCATACTGCAAGGGCACAATTCAACTACCTAAACACAGGTGTATGTGGAGTGCCACCTGAAAGGGTATGGGTCATCCTGCCCAGCCTCCAGATGCCACTGGATCTCCTACAGGGGCTGTGCTATCTCTGCCAAGCTTAGGTCAATGTCTTGGATAACACAGATTTAGCAATAGTTCTTTTCTCTCTGACCAGGAATAGCTAAGAAGGAATTTACCTGCCTATTTAAAAAGCATTCTACATCTCTAGCTAATACCATACAAGTCTTTTAATTTGCAATTACTTCACTTTGCTGGCAGCCCGAAAATGTTCTACAAGACAGGTCTTCAGTGTACAGGAGTGGACAGATGAATGAAAAAGATCCTCAGTCAAGTTCAAGTTTTGAAATGCATACAGGGACTCCATGGAACCTTTACTATCATATACCTGATGGCATCCAGGAATAAACTTCAAATAGAAAAAAAAGGTCCGGGCTTATTAGCTAAGTAGGGAAACCCTGATGCTAATCTAGGTCATTTGGAGAGGTTAAGTAGTGCAATAGGTCAGGCAAGAGCATGAACCATGTAGTTTATTTAATGAACTACTACACTACTTTTGAGATGAGTGAGTTCAATCTAGCCAACTAGCAAGGTCTTTATTTAATCAAGTAAATCAAGGCAGAACAAGAGCTACATGTCTCTTGAGGTAAAAGACTTCAGAGGTTCTTCACAGTGTAGTATCACAGGTCTCTCAGGGCTACATGCCCAGTCAGTAATTAGCATTAACTACAGCAAAGTGAAAGCTACAGATTGCTCATTTTACAATTAGAAGAACTCTATGCAAATGTAACAGTACACCTTCAGCTGACTTCAAGCCAGCAGCTGCTTCCCAGGCAATTAAAGTTTAAGGTCATTAATAGAGAAACACAGAATTGCTTGGGTTAGAAGGGATCTTGAAGATCATTGAGTTCCAGCCCCCCTGCTCTGGACAGGGACACCTTCCAACAAGACCAAGTTGCTCAAAGCCCCATCCAACCTGGCCTTGGACACTTCCAGGGATGGGGAATCCACAGCTTCTCTGGGCAACCTGTTCCAGTGCCTCACCACCATAGCAGTGGAGAATTTCTTCCCAATATCTAATCTAAACCTGCTCTCTGTCAGTTTAAAGCCACTCCCCCATGTCCTGTCACTACATGCCCTTGTGAAAAGCTCTCCAGTTCAGAGATGTTTAATATATGCATGTTGTATTCAGACATTGAAAATAAAGACGGAACAGCAGCCTTGAGACTATGTCCTCAATTATCATCCTGGTATAGCTGGAAACTGACTGAAGAGACTCTAGACTGGTGTTGCACACCTATCTGGTTCTTAAACTAACTCTTCTTTAAGGCTCAAATTATATACCTTTACAATAAGCACTCAATAGCATATGATACCCACGTAATTGCAGCCTGAATGTAGCTATTTATTTGTACAAAAGGTGAGAGAATCATCATTAAAAGAGACCCAAAAACACAACAAGGGTTGAACTTCCACATCTGACTTCTCTACTGAAGGTCTTCCAATTGCCTTGCCCTGTGTAGAATTTTAGTGGATTGACATAATTACACATTACAAAGAACACTCTCTATAATGAACTTAATGGCTCCTGTGGTTTGCTTTCTGCTTTCCATCTGAATGATTCTCTCCATTTGTTATAATGAACTGTTTCTGTAAATGTATCAAACACAAGCACACTTACTCAAGTGTACGTGCCAAAGAAGGGAAATAGTTTCCTACTCTTCACAGGCAAGTGATTGTACAGCACCCGAGAGCTTTTTTTAAACAAAAACATTACAGCTCATGGAGTGCATTTGCTGGAAGAGCCATGTCAAACTAGGAATGTCATACTAATATTTTATTTTTTGTTTTTTACTACTGAGATAGCCATAACACCATTGAAACACTTTTTCAGTCTGCATTCATAGTCTTGCAAAGACTGCAATAGTATGAACATGTCTATTGTAGCAGTTCTAAGTATGGTACCTCATACAGTTTATTTAAATATAGCAATTACTTCTTAAGGAAAAAAAGTAATATTTTTATAAAAATGCATCTAAGTTGAGTAATAGATTACAAGGCTTCATTTCTATTTTCACATCAAATCATTTTCTAAAGCATTCTGGCCAATTAGCCCTGCAGATAAGAAACAAGAAATGTGAAATATTCCCTAGAAATCTCTTGAAATTCAGGATAACAAAGACATTTAAAAAACAATTTGCCAAAACTACTTAGTGGTTTTAGTACTAATTAATTCTTTAAAAAGTAGACCAAGTTACATATTGCATAAATTCTAAATCAATTTTAAAGTGTGGGGGGTTTTAAGCTAGATTCTTACAGGCAAGTCTTTCTACACACTCAGGTTGGGAGACTGATTCCTCCATTCAAAAAATATTTTTTTAAAACAAAGAACAAAGGTTTCACAGAGGATTTTGATTACAAATACAAAACTCCCAGAGAAACAAAACTAGCAAGCAATTTCCTAAGCAGCCAGTGACAATATGAGAATACACTTTAGTTTTATATGAAGAGAGAGACACAAGGATTCTATCTCAAAACTGCTCCTCCTTATCCTGGGGCCACTTCTAGTTTATACTACAGCACCAAGAACACTTTCTATGTGTAACAAATAGATAGGTATTCCACTATGTCAACTTCAGAATTAAATCATAATTGCTACAATTATTACACAAGAAATGGAAAAAAATAAGTTACCGTTTTCTTTTCGCAATCTTGTTATAAATTTCTTGGGAGGTATTACTCCAACTTTTTTCTTCTGGGTGGCTATACTGTGGAAGAGATCAGCTAAGCATGTAAGGAGATTCTCTTTTTTTCTTGGCTGACTCTTGTACGCTAAGACTTTGTCTCGAAATGGTCGACAAAAATAAAGTGCCTGGAGAACTGAATTGCAGTAGCACGTATTCCCAAACTACAAAACAAGAGAGAGATCTGTTAGTTTGCACTGTATTACTCTAGAGGGGTAATATTAATTCCAAGGTATAACAACTTCTGCAAGTTGTTTTTTCCTTACTCTAAGTCAGAAAAACATATTAACGTGGCACAAAGGATTACCAAGTACACTGCATGTAAATGAACAAAAAACTGAGGTAAATTTGAACAATACTATTTAATTGTGTCTCACTTAAAATTTAACTTATTGGTAATATTTTATATCTATTTGGGTCAAAATGTTCAAAAAATACACCCAATTTCACAACTCCCAAAATATGCCCAGGTAAAAATATCTCTCTGTCTACCACACATCAGCCACAACAGCAAAGAACAGGCACAGTATGACCTTGTACTGTGAAGAAATTCCGCTGAAATTGGGGAGCTTCTCACACACTTCAGGAATTAAATTCTCCAAATCTTAATAGCTGTCATCGAAGTCAGAAATAACTACTTTAATCTGCTCCTACATTTTCAGTTCTCATTCCAGGGTGACAATATCGGTTTAAGGAGACTCCTGAATGCCAATGTGACACGGCTTGCTTAAGATTCAGAGCTATGGCAGTCAGTAGTGTGAAATCAAGATTGCGAGGAAAAGAGAGCACAATTTGGATGTGCACACTTTGAAGAAGAGGAGCCACTGGACTGGAAGGGGAAAGCAGAGTCAGCAGGAAAAGTATCCCTAACCCACTTTGTACCAGGACACCCCAGGTGGGACACTCCAGATGTCCCCCTTCCTCAGACTCCTTTAGGCACCTGAGGTCACTGACACCATCTCCAGCTCAGCCCAACACTGCCAACCTCCCCATCACATCTGTGAAGGCATTGTGAGCAGTCGGTGGATAAAGCCATTCTAATTTTATGCTGCCACTCTAATTTTATGCTGCCCTCCTCCAGTGAAACCTATTATCCAACACTGAAAGTGTGAGAAAAACCTTCACAAGGCCCTCAGCAAGTAATCCAACCTTTCAGCTGCAGTCACACAACCTGCAAATTGAAGCACGCACCAAACACATACACCCTGCAAAATGTGGAAATAACATTCAGATTTCGCAGCACATATAGATAGGAAATCCTGAGACTTTATTATTGGGATGGGGAGACTTATACAGCAAAAACTGCCTTTAAGAGATAGTTTAAGTGCAGGTTCCTTCAACAGACAAAAAGAACTAAAAGCTTTCACATCTTAGGAGTAACAGGGCAGTAACTACTTTATGCTCTCTCCCAATTAAGACAAACGAGAGCACCATGCAATTTAATCACAAAACATAAAAATTAATTACTTTCCTCTATTTTAGACTAATGAAATACGAAGAACTACTTTCTAAATAACTAAGACACACTCAAAGAATACATAAGAAGCATATTTAAAAAAATATTAAGACGTCATTAAGATATCCATATTGAAAAAGGATGAGTTTAACATCCACTATTTTTCTTTATTTACGGTAGGAAAACGCTTACATCAGCTTCTTTATGGTCCAAATCTGCAAATAAGTCAATGAACTTAAGAGGAAAACTGGGGCTTTTTACCTTAAAGGAAGCTGATGAAATCACACAGTAGCTTCTGTCAAAACATTTAATATTGGAAGCTAACTACTTATGAGTTTATAATTAGAAATAGCCATAAAAAGATAACTACATTAAAGTGTTAAGAAAGTTCTTAAAAATTAATCAAATTGGAAAAGCGCTAAAATTTCTACAGCAAATGTCGAAAGATTAAAAAAAGCAAATTAGAATTTTCAAAAGATTTCAGTTTTAAAAAGGAGCAGACTGATCATTAATTAGAATGGCGACCATGCAGTGAGAGACGAACAAAATATGAAGACCTCAGAACACTAAACGGGATTCAGATTAATTTAATATGAATGTATGTTAACCTACATGCCTGTGAGTATGAAATAAAAGCAACCAGATTAAGTTCATAAAAGGCTTTCTCTAACTAAATTCAGAAACACAGCAGGCAATAGAAGAATGTTTGAAAGCAAACTCCTGAAGAAAATTTAATTAGTTCACATCTGCTTTATCTCTAAAGCATCAGTCTTTTTCACTTCAAAACTCAAAATATTTTTAAAATAAATGCTTCCAATCATTAAAAAAATTAAAATGGCACCTGTACTAAACAACAAGTGGGAAAAGGTTGGGAGGTTTCAAGACTATGCAAATACTCAATCTGATACATTAATAAATGCTGGTCTTACCACCATTATTACTTCACTTCCCATCTTTAGGTAAACACCCAACACCTTGCTCCAGTCTCCCCATCCTCCCACCACCCACTCAACACCTCTACTCTGCTTTCTAATCCTGGGTCATCAGCACTGGGCTGTGCTGCCAAGAGACACCTTCCTCCTCCTCCCCAGCTCAGCCAGCACAGCCTCAGAGCCACAACATCTGGGAATGCAAGCCCTGCACTGTGGAACTTCATGTTTGTCCAGCCTGCCTCAAAACAGCAGTAAAAAATATAAGAAAGACCATCTTACACTCTGCATTTCTAAGAGATGTAAAAAAAAAAAAATCCACATTTTCTCTTTTTATTGGTTCATACTGTTCTTCTGTTCTAAAATCTGAGAAACCAGATTGTTTCCTTTCACAAATATACTGCCTTCTCTATGTTTCACACCCTCCACCCTTTTTTTTTTTTTTTAAATTCTGAAATCAAAGTTACAGCACCCAAACCTATGTGGAAAAATGAGACAGTAGGGGAAACAAAAACACTGCACATCCATGAACACTTACAGTCTTATAGCTTACTCTTCTAAAGCACATGCAACTGGGAAGAAATGTGGAAGAACCCCATTCAACAAAGAGATTTACAAGAACTTAGATCTTTTGGGAACACTGTCTTTGAGCAGCTCTAGGGCTCCTCCCAGCTCTGATGCACGGGCAGCTCTAAGAACTTTTCGTTGTTGCAATGGGCCATTCCAGTGAATAGGATTTCTCCAAAACACACGGATCCACTACAAGAGACTGAATAACCCAACATTCTGCTCTAGAAATCTGGTAAACTGCTGAAGAGTTTCCAGATTAAAAATCTTATTTCATGCTCACTGGATAAAATGACTGATTTAATTTGTGAAGCACATAGATTTGAATAGTTTGCATTACTGCACTGAAGAGGGAAAGAAGAATGATAAGCAGACTTGATGCTCCTGATTGTCCATATGCATGGGACATCAAACTACTAATGCTTCCATCTTACCACATATCTTACGTAATTCCTGCTGATTTAGTGAATGGTATTGTCCCTTCAAATCTGAGCTGATTTTTCCATTCCAATCAACCATCTGGCCCTCCACATGTTTCCCATAATTGCCCTTTCTTAGGTCTTCTTTTACCTCTAGAACTGCTCTTTCAGCACATCCTCTGAACAATCCCTAGATTCTAGCACACAGCTGGAAAAGAGGTAAGACAGTGCTTCTGCCTCCTCTTTTATGCTTCCTCTGGATAAATTGACAGATCTCTATTTCAGGATTGTCAGCTTTATCTAAAATGCTTTTCTGTACTCCAGACACCTCAAATGGCCAGCTATCACACAATTAGAAGAAAGCTACTGACTTACACATTATTTCCCTTTTTTCCATTACTCTGGAGAAAGTCAGGACAAATGAAATCAATACACAAATTAGAAAAACTTAGCAGTAAATGTTAATGAACCTCTAGGAGATTCACTTGTTGTAATTGCTACAAAAAATTAGAGAAATAATGAAGGCAAAAATTGTGATTTCTATTGTTTCTCAATCTAATAGCACTAATTTATTATCTAATTACCTAGTATTTCTTCTCATTATCATTATCTCTGTCATTCTTTCCAGTCATTTGCCACAGTTTGCTACTTTCACTTTTCCTGGCAGATTTACATGCTGCAAGCTTATTACACATTTATGTTGTACACGTGCTGTGTTAGCAAACACAACCTGCAGAACAGACCTAAAACCATTCAGGCATCAACGTCACTGAATTTCCTCAGCCAACCACTGCACCTGAAAACCAGCACCAGTGTGCCATAAATGTAACGAGATCCCATTTTATTATTTGTTACAATTCAAAGAATTTTAGTCCATAGAATTTTATTGTTTGAAGCTAAAATAAGCAGAATTCCTGTAGTAGACAGAAAGTTAAAAGCCCTCTGATCTATTGTAGCTGCCTGTCTCTTATGTGTATGCTTGAGGGCTCAATGACAGATATTCCCTCACATTTCTATTCCCTCTTGAGTACAAAAAGTCAGAATTTGTTGATACTCATTACATATTAGGAAGATTGTCCTTTATCGAACCTTCTCTTAACAGTACAAACTATGTAAAACTTCAAGATTAGGCGTGCAATACAATTTCTCTGTTAAAGTCTTAAATCCTCTCTGGACTTGGACAAGAAATTAGGAAAACAGTTTATCTGTCAACAGAGTAACAGTTTTGTGAAAAACCTGTTATTGGAAAAATGGAAAGCCTAAGCTCAGCTGCAGAACTGACAAGTATTAACAGTGAAACTGCTGCATTTCCTCTTCCGAGAGAAATAACGCAGCATTCAGAGGGTATTTCAGCTTTCATGAGAAAGGAAAAGAAATCACTTAAATTAAAGTGTTTGGAGATGCATGGAAGTCAGCTTATCAGTATCTACTGACTCCACAGTGCATGTCTGGACTGCAGACTCCTGAACCAGGTCAGTGCTAAGCACCTGGAGGTAGAGACACGTTACAGTACCAGGACAACATTTAAATCATCAGTTGCATTAAGAAAAGCAAGGCAATAGCTCTTGTTAGATCAATCTGCTTTAACTATGTAGCTTCTGAAACCCCAATAAA
The DNA here is from genome assembly GCA_013400955.1 of Drymodes brunneopygia. Classification (NCBI taxonomy): domain Eukaryota; kingdom Metazoa; phylum Chordata; class Aves; order Passeriformes; family Petroicidae; genus Drymodes; species Drymodes brunneopygia. Next base: position 286,622 of record VZTZ01048573.1, on the reverse strand, counting down.
GATAATAATCCAATATTTCACATCACTATAATGCTAGAAAATACCAGAAATTAAAGTTTAAATCATTCCTTAAAACTAATTATTGATTTAAACAATCCAGTATTTTTTTTTCACCACTGCTTTCCTCTTTGGACTGTATTTTTTTTATCTTAATATAAGTAGCAGATATAAATACTTCATAGCATCATAGTCTTTCACAAGATTTGTTTTCTTTTAATGCATTTATTTTACTTCATTGGCATATTATGAACAACAAGCTACATATTTTAAATAGCCTTAAGATTTATACATTTTAATAACATGAAAGTGATGCAAAATTACCCTACAACTCCTAAAATGAAATAAAGTATTCAATAGAGAGGCCATATCAACAATTCAGTAGCATATTTCAACAAATACACTAAATACTGAAACACATTTCAATAGTATAAATATTCAGTGACTATATCTTTCAGAATTTTAAGTATTCACTCATCCAAGTCTTGTAATTTAATCAGCCCATTCCTGTAAATTCAAAGCAGTAAGTTACAGTCTGAAACTCACATTAACCAAACCAAAATAGTGCTCATTGACTGGAAATTGTTCCGGACCAATCTCTTTCTCCAAAGCTGAGGCATTGGCGCCCTAGAAAAAAAATCAAAAGCAGCAAAATATTAGTGTGGTAACAGTGAATTTAAGCAGCTGAAGAAAAAGGTTTTTGGCAAGGATAAACAATCAAAACCAACCAGCCATCCATAAAAAAAAACCCTGCAAAACAACTGATTACAACTGAAAATTACCTTAGAGATGTCTTCAAATATGTTCCATTCAAAAGCATCTCAAAGTTATATAATTTTCATGCGTTTTCATGCAATTACGCTGTTTTGATGTTCTGTACTTATTATTTCCAGAGTCAAATTACTTTAATAACACTTGCACTAATACAGGATGCAAAGCAGGTCATACAAGGCCAACTGGTGAGCTCCTCCTAACAAGTGCAATTTTCACACTGTAAAGCACATTCCAGAAAAAGTCAAGAGATTCAGATTGTTCATAGGAAATGAAGAGACTGGTCTGTTTCACTTACACTGAAAATATGAGGTGTCCAAAGTGCTTTGCTAAATACCTTGAACTTTGTAAAACTAAAAGACAATGCAGTGCAGCTAGTGATGGTGTGCCTTACAAATGCTGCAGCCTTTGCCCAAAAAGTCTATTTGGTCTGATCCTCAAAAAGAAGTCAGAGAAGGTAACTTTGGTTACTCTGTGGGTGTTGACTGAACTAGCGCAGTAAACACTGGGTTTCAAAGAAAAGTGCTGTTTTCTTTTTTATTTAGAGAAAGAAAAACCTCAATGCTGGAAACGTCACAGAACAAAAAAAACCCTAGCTTTCTATGAGCTCTTACACTGATTGCTTTTAGAGAAATGGAAATGTGTACAACCTTTTGCACACAACAAAACTGATATATATATTTATCTATATATATCCTCTAAGAAGGTAATACATGAGCATAAATATTCCAGCAGGTCTAAGTGCAGCTAAAATAGAGCATAATATACAGCAAAGAACCTCAAAACCAGGTGCAACTCCATCCCAACAAATTCATTCTCTACACCAAAGATATAGCAAATAGCCATCCCATAGGATATTACAATTAAATTAAATCAAAATCACAGACTGCACTAAAAACAGCAAACAGGATTGCACAGGTTAATTACAAACAGGGAGAAGTGGAACAGAACGAAACTTAGAACTGTATCAAAATGTATACAATTAAAATGAAATGATGACATGGCATCTGCCATGGTATGACCATGGTACTGCAGAACTTCAGGCAAACTACTCTAGCAGTTCTGAAACTGGAAGTACGTGCTCAAAGGCCCATTAGGAGGTAACAACTTTAACCAGAATAGGGCAAAAGACAGGAAAACTCCACATTTGAGACCCCACAGCTCTGCTCCATTCACAGCACAGCCCCAGCTGCTTTCATCAGTCATATCCCCTCCAATTACCCAGTTTGATAAAGCCTCTCCTTTACTGGGGATTTAGCTACAGGGCTTATTACTTTAGAAGCTGTTCTCAAATGGAGATTACAGTGGTGAGGAAAAGGGGTATAAACCTTCATTTAAGATTAAAGCACTCTGTGACTCTGAATATTTAGTTTTGCAGTTTTATTTAAATGCACCCACAAGCTCTGGCAAGATGAGTATTACAAATAAACTAGGAAAAAGAAGGAACTGTGGGGGCCTTTTATGCCATTGTTAAAATCTCTACTTCTTTAAAAATAAATTCAAGAGCAGGCTTAAGGAAAATCTTGCCCTTTTCGAAGCTAGGGTGGAGTAGCTGCTTTATTCTATCTTTGAAAGCAAAATATTATGATATAAACATTGATGTTTCTGTTTGTACAGACCTGAACACTGTATTTAGTTTCCTAGCACAATAAAGATCTGACTTGGCAGTAAGAAAGACATGCTGAGATACTACAAGATCGTCATGGCTTTTTGATTATTCAAAGACACTTCATTCAAGGCTCAGACTTCCACATGATTTCAAAGCACTGCATCATCTGTGTTTGAATGCAGTTGTTTATAAATGTTAGTACAAACCAGCACGGATGTTTTACACCACTATAAAACCCCTCGAGCTACTCAGACTTCCCTTTACAGCTCTCTTTTTGTCTGTCATAAAGGATGCTACCTCTCCCTCTAAAGTAATCACTGATACTGTGCACAGTGTATTGGTCTCAAAGAGCAGAAACACAGGAAGAGTACACTAAAATGCATGTTCACAACTGACCCATAAAAGCTCTTTTAAAACCTAACTATCCCTTGCTTCAAAATGTTTCCCAGTCATGAGTACAGTCCACATTATCAGTCCCAGCTGACTCTTCCATTATGCAAACACAGATGCAGGGGGAGAGCACTGCAGCACCACCAACTATTACGGTACTGTATCATCTCTTGGACACGAGGACAGCAGAGGTTTAAGGCAGAAGTGGGGGTGTCTCTCTTTTCACCAGCCAAGTTGGACTTACTGGGCTTGGGAACTAGAATTTCAGGCTGTGCTGTATGCTGCGGAGTAGAGGATTTGTTCCTCTGCCACTCTACTGGAATCCCCAGGGAAAATCCCCAAATAAACCTCTCTTTTTTGGGGGGCTCAATTAATGACACATACAAAAGGTGTTCAGTCCCCACACTGCAACCTGGCTTTGATATTACACAGGGGACAGAAAGGAACATCATTAAGTCCAGCACATCCACCTCCAATTATCCTCATCCTTCTGAGGGGAAGCACACAAGGTCATTATCCAGAAATGAGAAGCAACAGAGGCACAGCAGAAGTCCAAAAAGCTAATAATATTGCAATAGTACTGGGATTTACCACTTTTTGCATCACATCAGTGTAAAAGCTATGCAGCTACACAACCAAGCGTTGCCTTACATTAACCCCCTTCCAGCACAGAGATAATAATAGGGAACACTCATTTCTCATAGTTGATGAAATACAGCTTTATGAAGTGGAAAGTTCAGCAACTAAGGTGTGTTTACAAGAGCAAAATATGAAATCAAGATTTGCTTTTTATTTGTTACTGAAAATTATCTTGGAAACAATGTTAAACTATCAATGATTACACAAAAATCTTCACAAACCTAATGAAAGTTAGGTGCAAAACTGAACAACTGAGGATTTCATCCTTCAAAATGATAAGTCATGTAACCTTTATTTAATCATGTTCAAATCAGTTAAACATTTATTGCTTTATCTCCTCCATCAAGTTAAAGACAAAAGCTATACTATTGGATTTATAATATTGCCTTAAGTGATGATTTCTTAATGAAGGGGTAAGAATCTGTTTGCCACGGTAGTCCCTTAATTAAGTTTCTCAACTTTTATTTTTACAAGAGCTTGAGTTTTCTACAAATCAACACATTTAGCATTAGCCAGATGAGGGTTTTATCTCAGTTTAGTGAAATCAAAGCCCAGGAAACACAGTGGAATAGGAAGGTGTATTATCTTTGAAATGGGTAGTTGTATTTTCCTGATTTTCATGTTTCACGAACATACATCCCCCAAATTTCTAAAATAAACTAAAAAAACAACTGATGCCATACATTTCAATGGAAAAGGGTGGAAAAAGCAAAGCACAGACAAACGCAGAAGCGTTTTTTTGGTTGTTTGGCTTTTCACTTGCTGAAACAAAAATGTCATTAAATGCCATTTCCGCTTTTATTATTGCCTTTTTTCACAGCCTCGGAAGCTGCACTGTTGTGGTGTTACATGTTGAACCAGTCCTCCTGAGACACACCAACAGCTGACACAGGGATAAGATAACTGGAGCCAATCTGTAAAACAAATCAGTTGGTGCTTAGGATCTGACACACACACTTCGGGTTTCAGAGCATTCTTGCCAGATTAGTTATATGCTGGTTTTGTGACTGAACACCAGCTGCAGCTGAACTGTGTTGTCTGATGTAGTTTCCTCCAAAAGCCATCTAATTTGTGCACTCTAAGGCCGTTCCCAAAATGCAAACCAAAGCATGGAAATTGGGATGCCATCCTACATTAAAAATACTGTCTAAAAATATGTCAGCAAGCAGGCAAACAATTGCAGTTTTAAAGTGTCCTACCTTGTCATTACCATCCAACCTAGCAGGCAGAATTTCCCTTACAAAGCCTTGATTCATAACCAGCCTAACATGCTTGGAAGCTCACACATCTTACTGGACTGGGATAGGGGGGTTGGATCTATCCCTTTCTAGAATAAATATCAGTTGATAGCTTGGTGGGTCATCTTTTCACTAGTTTAACAGCTTTACCCTCTAGTTTGACTAAGTTGCAAATTTCCTGAGTAAAATCAAAATTTCACCTTTAAAACAAACTTCTGCTTTTAAAACTTACATTTGTCACCAATATCCTGAAGATCCATTTCTCCCTTCACACATGCACTATGCCAGATCCTTCCCTACAACGCTCTCCACCTTGCTCAAGAAGCAAGGAACAACCCTGATTAAAGATGATTCATGTAACTAAAGCATGTTGCACAGGTATATGTAAGCCAATTTTTTTAAAACATGACCTTAGCTATAGGTCAGTACCACCACACAACACTGAATTACTACTCTTCCTAGTGACCAAAAGGCATTACAAGTAAAAGAGAAATTCAGTAATCAGGAATAACAATGTTCCTGAACAAGTGTAAAATTAATTAATTATTTATCATTTGCAAAAATAAATCTCTGTACAGAAGCACTCACTAGTATTTTTACTTCTGGGCTGGTTTTTTTTGCTATCGATTAGAAGATTCTTCCTTGTCTGTGCCACTCAAGAAGATATGCACAATTTCACAGCCTAATGCACTCATTAATGCACAGGGACTGAAGGAATCCTCTGTTAAAGAAGAAATAAACAATTCTACTCTTCCAGTTCTTTTATCAGAGTATCTGAATTCATACTTTTCCGTGTATTCATATGAATCAGGATTAAGAGCAAAGAGAGCAGCTACATTAAATCACTTCATTCTCGTTGCTTCAGTTGCAACCGAAACTGAAACGCAATTCTTTTGATACTGTTTCTAGCCAGAAAGCAGCAGTGAAATATGAGTGGGATTCAATAATCCTTGTTGTTCTTTTTTTTGCAAAAGAACATGGGTTATTAATACATGAAATATTTGGATTGTTTCAGTTAATACTTTTTAAATACTTCCAAATATGTTATTTTATTAATCAGTCTAAGACAGAGTCCTGTATACTCTTATCACGTGCAGCTAAGACAAAAGAGTTTTTGAGTTTGAAATAAAAACAACTCTGCCTGGGTAAAGAAAATGATACCAAAGCACAAAATTGATTTCTCTTTGCATTTGGTATGTCTACCAAACCCATCTTTTCAAGCCCCACTGAACACTCACAATGTATTTTCCTTCACAGCAACTAGATATAGTCACACTTCCTTGTATATGACAAGTGTATGATGGTGTATCCTTTTGAAGAACGAAGTCAAAGACAAGGTAATATATCAGAACAATCAGACTCACCTAACGGCCCAAAATGCAGGGCGAGTGGGGAAAACACATTTGATCAATCACTGCTTCTGATAAACTGCATCCTGTGATGTGTGTCACATGCTTTTATAAACACGCATAATTCCAGTTTTAGAAAACAAATATATTGCTTTTGTAACTTCCCATTTTCATGGAATCATAAAATGAATTTGAGTTTATAAAAGATGGTAAAAATGTTTCCCCATTCTGCTCTACTCATGTTAATACAACCTTCTGGTTTTATGCTACAGAAAAGATCCAGATTATTTTCTTCTTCAACTGAAATATCAGATAGCTCTTACTCAAATAAACCACTTGTTAAAAGCATTTAACTTTGGCAATCTTCCTAAGCTACAAAAACAAAAGTTACCCCTTACATAGGGCTTTTATACACCTCTTTCCCTCAAGAAATTTGAAGAGAAAAGCCCCTTTTGCCACATTTTTACAGAATCACTCCTAGAGGTTTTAATGCAAATGAGTTGCTTCAGGAATGTAAACAGTAAATACAAAGACTACATAACTGACCGATCTAAATATTCAAGTGTTGTCTAGTAATGGGATCAGTTGTTCCCACTGACACAGCTAAAAATTCTGCTTCCAGGACTAGAGTCCAAATTCATATTTCATTGCTTCTTTGTGCTTAGAACTTGCAAGAAGAATATATACACGTGTGCAGGTAAAAAGAAAATGGAATACTTACAAAAATAAAATTATCCAACTAAGTAATATGTCAACTAAATAATTCCTTGTGCTGGTATAAATACTGCTCTTACAACTCTATAACTCTGAGAATTTTTTCTTTGTGTTTCATATTTGACAATTGTTTTATATTAGAGTCAAACTCCTATTTTGATGAAAATAAATATGTCTAAATTAATTTGTATACTAAATAAACTTTGTACACTGCCAAAAACTCAGTATTTTACAAGACCAAATATATATATTCATTTTTTATTACCATATTGTAGCATATTACAGCTACAAAAATGACGACAACAAATGTCACAATCATGCTTGAATTTTAGTGTCATGTTTATTGTGAAATAGTCTCCTGATAAGAATTCCAACAGATGAATGAACCTCCCCACTGTGGTGGAAGTTCTTGCCCCAAGTGCCGAACAAATACTTCTCCAAAATCTCCCGTGCTTGCAGCAGAGCCACCACAGCAGAACACGCGCCTGAACACCCCAGTCCACAGAGCAGGCAGATCCAGGTCATCGTGCCAGAGTGAAATGCAGTGGCTGAGGCACAGCACATGTTCCTTCTTGCCAACTGTGCTACATGAGCAAGTCAGGTGGATAAAGGAATGCCACAACACTGCTGTTTCCTCTGTGTTACTTTAGTCCTTTCCTTCTCTGCTGTTTTTTTCTGTCACCTCCTCAATTTTGAAGCTGTTTTCACATTTCATTTCTTTCCTTGTTGTAATTCAATTCTCATTTCTTCCTGCATGGGTCCTCTGTATACTTTCCTGCAGAATCTGTTAACCTGATCATCAATTAATGTTTAAGTATTGTAATTTGTGTTTCAGAGGAGACAGTGCAATTAGAAAGAACAGGACTGAGTACATCACAGCCATTGCTGGCTGGCTGCAGACTCTGGCAAACATCAATTTACATTAAGTGCAGATTCCACAATCAGGTTTGAAAACTCTACTGTAAACAAACAATTCCTGAAGCAGTATGAAGGCCCATGAACATACACCTCTCTCACAGTTAGCTAGAAAATTTTCCTGCAATTAGAGTTTTTTAAAGCCTCTCTGCTACGACACTCAAGGTAGGTGCACTGCAACCCAACCTTCTCTCAGTTGGGCACTTCCAGGGTCTGTTTCCTTTAAGATGCCTTTTCCTACATATGCTTGTTTGAACTCCAGTACCTCTGAAACATCTTCACCCTTGTGAAATGTACTCATGACATTGCCCTTTGACAGAAGGTAGGCAGGACAAGGACAATAGCCAGCCATTCAGCATGACTCCACATGTCTTAATCCTTTCAAAAACAAAACAAAACTTTGGATTCTAAGATAGGCAGAGGTTCTCATGCAGAACACACTGTTACATCATGCAATCAACATCTAACCACAAACTATATATTTGATGTCAGAGCTGGGGGTTCTGAAACAATCACTGAAGACATTCAGTGACAGACCCTGTATGCAAGATGCTGAGCTGGCAGACAGAGACAAATACATAGACAAACCCCCCCAAACATGAAGATTTTGATGTCTAATGCTACAGCTTCTAGATTAGCATTGTTTTCAAATATCATCACACTTTTTCAGGTTGTGCCAACATCATCAACCACTTTTTAGAGGAAACATTGAAAACAAGTACTACTATTACAACTTCCTTGTGTATGTCTGGGACTGACATCTTGGAGGCTTTTCATAGCTTTTAAGCTACAAATGTAATTTCTATCTTCTCTTTGCTTCAGCTACTCAAAGACTTGATGGCTTTCAACTGCTGGCAAGTGTTTCCTGGAGTCTAGACAACAGAAGCAGAAGCCAGAAGTACTAGATGCAATCTGTGAGTATAGCATGGGGCACATCTTCATTGCAGTTAGCCTAGGTTATTTTATCCCTTCTCAGCCATGCATAAAACCCCCATATAGTTCAGTAAAGTGAGACTTTGATTGCAGCTTTACTCATGGATGAGGGTAAAAGATCAAGTTCTACTTTTACTGCAAAGACATTAAAATAATTTTAAAAAGTAGACCACACAATTTTAACCTCATCCATTTTGCAACAAGAACAGTGGCTAAACCACTCAAGGGCAAAGGTATTTCCAGTGCTTTTCCACAATCTCCAGACTTGTAATTAAGACTCATTACAGCACAAGGAAGCATGGGAATGGTGATATAGAGCAAGGAATTTTAAGGAAGCTGAAAGGCAATACAAGACTAGGACACATTTCTACAGAAAGAGCTCTGTTAACATTGGTATGAACACTGGGGTATAGATCAATGAACTAATGCAGCATAAACAAAGGAACCAACCACCACAGACAGGATGTCCTCTTGGAAGATCATCCCCAAAAGGTACCCATGGTAAACTAAACATACTGGTTAACACTCTTCACGTGTACCCACACGTCCTGCCAGTACTTTGAAACATAATATACTGCTTTATAGTATTCAGGGCTTGGACAACAAGGGTGAGACACATAAAATATAAATGGACAGCAGAAGCAAAACTTGAATTTGGATTGAAAAAAAATAAGTCACAAAACACAGAACTGCAATGGATGAGTTTCTTCAATATAGTTCTAGACTGCTCTGTTATAGGTTATAAGTGTACATGCCTGCTAGGTTTGTGTAGGCACAAACTGTCTCTTGACAAAAATTGCCTGTTACTGGTTTTGTACTAAGTAATCACAAGAAGACACAGTCTGAGAGTTCTTGTAAGAGGCTTGGGAAAAGGCAAGAAAAACTTGTAAGAATTCTTAGGTAGTTGTCTGGCACTTTATCAAAGTGTGTTGACATGAAGAATCATTGCCAGAAAAAAAAATAGTATTACTCAGCAATCACAATCCTCAATTTTGTAAAACATAAGCTTGAATGTAAGTGTTTGACTCTTGTTAAAACTAAAAAGATCTGCCTCACCGCAACCACACTGTTCTGAACAACCCCACAGTAAATACCAAGTGCTCCTTCACACTATCTTTATGGATATACTTTTAAGCACAATCTTATATTAACTGCTGAAAAGCTTTTACAGCTCATACCCTATGCTATGTGTCCCATATCATAGTACTGTTAAAACTCATGGACCAGAAAGGCCCAGAAAAAAATCTTATGCCTGGAGTTTATCCACCTCAGTGCACATGACAATGATTGGACAGATAATATCTAATTGCCATCAGAATTTCAGCTTTATGGATACAGACACTTTAGTTAGCAATAAGAAGATTTTTAGCTGAACAATTTTTTTCAGGATTGACCTAAATCTCAGTGACATAACATCATTTCTAATAAACATACATACAGAATAATCCTAAACTATCTGCTGGGCCAGTCCGGACCTATGGTTCATACACAGTCCAGAAGCAGAGCAGTGAGGTCTCACACTTGATCCAGATCAAGAGGCCAGCACTGAATTTATGCTGACACAAAGGCCAGCGGCCAACTCTGGGTGAGCAGATGTCAGCTAGAATTGCAATAAAAGGAGATTGCCCCAGCTGAGGGAACAATCACACTGATTCCTCAACAGCCTAAAACCTGCCTTCAGAGAATGGAAACTTCTGAGGCACATGGTGCATGTCCTACAAATCTGGCTACATAAAGATGTCAGTATACAGCTGACAAATTCAAGAAGTCAGACCCTTCCAATTCCAAACTAAAAGATGTCATCTCCCACGTCAAAAAAACCATTATTCCAATGACTAAACACCACCTGAGCAATCCCATCCTAAGGGCTTACAGATATTCACTCAAAATTCTCACAGGCCACCTCTGAAATATCTCTTTGAGACATTAAAGCCTCCTTGCAGCAAGATTTATGAAAACCATAAATCAGTTTCCAATAATATGAAATGTAAGCATTTCCCACTGTTTGATGTTATGAGACATTATAATGGCAATTCAGCAAATTAACAGAGTAGATGACAGAGTGTGTTCTCCTTAATCATCTCTTCCCTTCCCCCGTGGAAACAGATTTGGTAACAAGAACTTTCACATGGCCATGGAATAGGTCGAAGAGAGCACAAATGCAAAACCTTCTGCTGTGAACCATCAGCACATCTCTTCCATGATAAGTAGTAACTTCTACTGACTAAGGGATATTTCCTTCCTTAAATTCATCACTCCTCCATCAACGAATCCACTGAGCTCCCCACCCCTCTTTAAAACAACCCAAGAGAGCCTTATCGCATCTGTGCTTCTGCTTATGGCTCTAATTTATCACCAGAGAGAGTACTGAGAAAACAATCACTGGCAGAAGCCTCCTGTCGGGACCTGGATCGATTCACACCAATCAGATCCCACGGGGCGCGCCGGGCCGAGCCCATCGGGCGGGATGGGATGCCCGCACTTGCCCGGCTAACCCGGGGAGCACCCGCCCGCCGATGGGCGATTCCAGCCCCAGCACGGGAGCGCAGGGACGCTACGGAGTGTGTCGGGAGAAGGAGGCCACTTCCAGAAACCCGACCGTAATCAGCATACACCCGCAATGGGCAGCCCCGAGCTGAAGGCAATGCTCTCGGGCGCTGCCCCCGCTTTCGGCACACTTCGGGGAAGGCTGTGCTCGGTCCAGCCCCGTCCGCAGCCGGGACCCNCCACGCCTCCCGCCACGCCCCGCCGCGCTCGGCGCACGGGCAGCGGGCAGCTCCGCCGGTGGGCTTGGAGTTCATACAGGGTCATCGAATCGCCCAGGCTGGGAGAGAGGTCTGAGGTCTTCCAGTCCAACCGTCTGGCCAGCACTGTGACACCTAAGCCACGTCACCCAACGCCGGATCCAGACGCCTTTTAAAACACTTCCACCACCTCCCTGGGCAACCTATTCCAATACCTGACCACAGAACCACAGGATGGGTCAGGCTGAAAGGGACCACAGAGCCCCACCTCAGACATTTCGGAAAATAAAGCTGACGTGTAGAGCAGTCATACCGAGTACTTGAGGGACCTACTTGAGAAAGAGCTTAACCATCTTGTTTGTCTGCAGGCTGTAAGAGAAATCTGGATAACTCATCCAGGATGTTGATAGCTGTGCTAAAGAAGCACAAAGCCAGCCGAAATATCTGCCTCCCTGTCTTTATTCATACATAGGAAAAATCTAGTAGATCAAGATGCATTTTTATTAAGACCAATGTCAATGCATACAAGGTCTTGATCGTAAATCAAGATCTTGATCTTGATCTATTCACTGTAAAAAAGGTATTTTAATATCTATAACATTAAATCATTACAATTTCTACGATCTTCGTAAGTAAATGTTCTTCAGCAACTAAGTTAATGGAACAGTAAATTTTCCTTCAGCTGAAACATAAAGAATATGACTTTAGAAAGTATTATAAATGAACTATACTGCAACCTGAAATATCCTGAAATACCACATAAAATCATTTTATATGATACCTGTCATCTAGAAATGTATATTTCAAAAGTATAGTAGCTGAGAAAATGAACACCTCTTGGATGACTACATTCTGAAACTGTTGCCACAGAAACCATTGGGGGAGGACAGCATCAGGGGAATGAGAGAGAATAGAAACAAAAGTAGTGGATTGGCCATTTCTGAGCAAAAAAGCAAGAATGGGTATTTAGCAGGATAGAAGTGTCAAACCTTCAGATATCCAGCAGTCCATCTACTGAAATACGTTTGCTGCCAGAAACATCTACAAAACAATTCCTTACAGTATTAATCAGACCCACCACACCAGAGACTCCTCTATCATCCAGAGCAGACCAAATTTCAAAACATGACATGAGAAAAATAAAGCAGTGTGCTGTCTCCCTGAAGCAGAAAAGCACAAAAAGCAATTGCACTGTTGCAGAAGCTGATACCGTTATCTGGGAGATAATTCAGTTTGGAACCAATTATGTGGCATCAAGTGGAACCGTGCAGGCCAGAGGATACCGCAGGAAATTTTGAAAGGCACTCAACCGGAAAGTCAGAGATTGCCTTGAAGTTTCTTCCAGCCCATAAATAAGAGAAAGAAGATAAAATATGCTTGTTGTGAAGTGCTCTTTCTGTCTCTAGTTCCAAGGCAAAAATTCAGTTATTTTGGAGGGTTGGGTTACATTTTGAAAAGCGTGGAGAATGTATGGCTGTGCTGGCCTGTATCTGGCAGGTGTGAGTAGCTGTGGCTGGGGACTAAGCAGAGCAGCTGGGAAGATGCTAAACTAGTAACATACAGAGAGACTGATTTTGTTCTAAAATGGTGTGTAAATCGAGTTGCTGTGTTATAAGCAAACCAAACTCACACCACATAGAATGAGGGGAAATCCAGAAACACTTTCTATACGATCAACCATTAAACTAGGGTAAAATATGAGGAAATGAGGAATAGAATTGAAAATTATCCCTTAATTGTCATCATCAAGCCCTTTGGGGCAATTGGAATTATTCAAAAATTAAGTATATTTGGTGAGCTAAGGAAAAATAGGGTAGGTAGACCAGGACTGTGCATGTGTTTGTACATGCTTGAGGCTACAGAGATTTGAAAACAATGACTGTAATTTATATAGATAAGCATGGTAACTGACCTGGTCTGAGAAGAGACATCAGTCACGTCTTGTATTGCTGGGGAGAGACAAGATCCACCCGACAGAAGGCAACCAGAGCATCTTTGCCAACTGGCCAGCCAATCTGCTGAGGAGAGCTTTAAAAAGAAATAAGGAAGTTTCTTGATCACAAACCCTGGGTTTGGGATAATTTTAGCCTGTCTGATATCTGCTGCAAGTACAACACATTAGGATGCGAGCAATCAAGGAGATTTCTGGAAGGCATCAAGGATAACTTACTGATCATGGCTGGGCCAACCAGGAGTGTTTTGCAGCTGGATCTGCTCTTCACTACCAAGAAAGAACTAGGGGATGTAGTAATCGATCCCTCGGTTAACAAAGCCTGGGCTGTAGTGACTGAGGAGTGGAGTACATGATCCTGTGCAGAGGAAGGAGAGCAGGAAATTACCGACCCTGGATTTAGAGGATCAGAGAAGTTTACTCAGGAAACTGGTAGATGGGATGCACAGGACAGCAGCATGGAAGGGTAAAGCTACTCAGGAATGCTGGCAAGAGAGTGCCAGGATCCTAACAGTGGGAAAAACACATAGAGGTATTAGTATTTTCAGCATTGAGAAAGCAAAATTGATATGCTGTCAAGATAGAAAGAGTAGCTAAATGAGAAATTAAATTCAGTCTGGGGTTATTGTAAAATCTGCATTGTTTGGTAAATTCATCCCATTCAGATACAATATATTTCAATATATACTCAAGTAGAGTTACTTAAAAATACAGTGAGCAGATCACCTCTGCAGAGATGAGGGGCTCTGTTGTGGAGAGCAGTGACTGAAAAGAAATTTAGAGTGGCCAAGGGCCAGTCTAATGCTATGGTATAAGCAAATAAGGGAATCCTTGCCTATATAACCAGGGAACCAGGGATGTGGCAAGCAGGAAGAGACATTTCTTTCCCTTTAGATATGGCATTGAACAGATTTCTGTGGTAATAACTGCACTAGCCTCTGGTGTCCTTGTTGTCAAAAGAATGCTGAGAAATTATTTGAGGCAGGAGAAAATTCTTTGTATGGAAAGACTTAAAGAGCACAATCTGCTTGGCTTTTCAAAAAGACTGGAAGGTGTCTATGGTGATGTTTAATCTTGCACAGTGAGAGGTATAACAAGAAAAATACCTATAAACTGAAATGAAACAAATTTTAATTATAAATGGCACACGTTTTTTAACAGTGGAAGACATTAATGGCTGGAATGTGCTGCCAAGAGAAATGGTACCTACAATACCTCCTAAGGGCTTCACTAAAGAATGGATTCTTTTCTTACAGAGGTACATTAGTTGAACAGATAGAATTATTTCTCTGCCCTGAAAATCTCTCAGAGCATGAAGTTCTGGTTATTGCATAGCATTTATACTACCACAGCATCTAAGAATACAAGTCAGAGGCCACAGCGCTTTGTCTCCTCAGTCAATATGTGAGACATTAAGAGAAAACCCCATTCCATCTTCTACAGAACTTACATTCCAAATGTGCAGAGAAACAGAGGAGCAAAGAGAAAATATAACAAGGGTAAACTGCTGCTGCTTAACCTGTGCCTCTCCTTGTTTCATAATCTTGTGGTTTGGCCAGCACCCAGCTCACTCTAGGGTGTGTGGGTAGGTTGGCTTCAGAAACTGAAGAGTAGGCATGGTACAGGTGTGTTTGTGCCTGTATCATCTATCTGTGACTATAGATGGTTTCACTGAATCTGGGGCATGTCAGGTTTTCATTAATGTTGCTTGACAATGGAAGTGGTCCCACAAGTCTTTTTGCCCCTCCACTAATCAGTCAAACCACCAGCTGGTCAGACTATTGCTGCATTACCTGAATGCAGACATACCATGCCTGTTGTTGGACTAGTGCACAGAGTAACTGCAAGAGCATATTATAATAGGATAATTCTGGTTGGACAGGACCTCTGGAGGTCTCCAGTCCAACCTTCTGCTCATAGCAGAGTCAGATCAGAGGCCAGAACAGGCTGCTTTGTCTATACGGCAGTTAGGGACATGGGTTAGTGTGGACTTGGAAATGCTGGGTAAACATTTGGAGTTGATTTTAAGGGTCTTTTTCCAACCTGAATGGTTCTATGATTCTGTATACCTCCACTTGTTCCAGAAACTCCTTAATTTGATCCAGACATAATAGTGGGGGTGGAGGGGAGGCGGTTTTGTCCTTGCAAGAAAGCCATCTGAATTCACCATCTGTATTTTTATTGACACATATCCCAGTGAAGGTCATCCACCATTTTCATGATAGATGAATCAGCCTTGCTATGGAAATGCACCTTACTTTGTGGACAGTGGGTGTCCCAGGATTTGTGCTATGAGGCAGTAGATAGTAAGACATAAAAGACATTTTCCCCAACTCGTATCTCATAATTCCAAGAAAACCCAATGCTGCATAAATTGTACAGAACTGGAATCTTAACACATTATGAAAATTGAAATTTGATCCTTCTGGGGAACTGAAGAGACGACAGGAAATATATTTGGAAAATAATGTTATCAAACCATCTTGTACTGACTGACAGATAGTGAAACATCTGTATTAGTAAATTATTTTTGTAACTTACATTGAGGCTACATTTTCAGAAAATACAACTATTTTCCTGGAGGAGCTATACAACTATTTCCTCCAGGAGCCATGACAGGGGTGGTGGTAAACTATCTGGATATGGGAGGATCTGAGCAAGTAGTTAGATAAGTGATGCGTTTTATTCATAGGTTCAAAAGCATAAGTTGTCTTAGTTGTAATCATAAGCAAGATATTAATAAATTATTATCATAGGAAAGTATATAAACTGTACAAATTATCATATATA
The DNA here is from genome assembly GCA_013400955.1 of Drymodes brunneopygia. Lineage (NCBI taxonomy): Eukaryota > Metazoa > Chordata > Aves > Passeriformes > Petroicidae > Drymodes > Drymodes brunneopygia. Next base: position 270,582 of record VZTZ01048573.1, on the reverse strand, counting down.
ATTGTACTATAGATAAATGTTATTTCATTTCTTAGTATTTTTTATCAGTAGATCTCATAATATTTTACAAAGAGGTGTGAGAAATAATGGTAAGTAGACCAAAGCTGTTAAGAAGATAGAATAGGCAAGAGTTCTCTGACAGGGTAGATTTTGCTCATGATTTTTCCCTTACATTCATTTTAGAAGATCAAAGCTTTCCTCAGTAAGGGTGTTGAGTTTTGTTGTTTTTTTATTGGTTTGTGTTTTTGATGGGTTTGGTTTGTTTTATTTTTTTTTCCTTTAAAGCAAAGGGTAATATTTGTTTCTTGCAGAGTTCACACATGGAGATATTTTGATACTTTGATTTTCACAGCTCAGCTGATACTGGGCGTATTGCCATATATGTATAGCTGACACACAATTAATCTGCTATACAAAGGATAACCAGCATATGAGAAGTTAAAAGGGAAAATAAAAATTTTCTACAAATATAAAATATACATCAGTTAAGACAGATTTCCAATGGACTGTCAAATGTAAGAATTTAGCTGTGTTGAAAATAACAGATTTCTAAACTGTTTTCACTGTTTGAGTCTTTAGACTTCTAAAAGAAGGTGGAATTCTAACTGGAAATAAACTTACAATTCATAGAAAAAGAGTCCATTTATAAATTGGTAAGTCTTTTGAAAGATGTTATTATATCCTACAAGAGACTTGTGCATAGCTTGGATCTTGGTGATCTTGATATAAAAAGATGTGGGCTAGACACAAAAATAATAGCTGTGTGCTTTTTTACACTGTTCTGAACAGAATCTTTTGAATAAATAGAACCACAAGTATACTTAAAAAGAAGAGGGGGGTTAATATTGTAATGAAATGCTTTCAGTAACAGAAAGTTTTTTAAAATTAATGGCTTTGATCCTTGATTCAGGCATTCGAGATGCCATTGTTTCAGTAACTCCAGTTTCTCCTTAGTCTGAAACTTCGGGAGCCAGTGACAGTGTCTAACACTAACCTGGAAAATCCATTATTAGAAGTAAGAAGTGCAAGATGCTTCCTCAGTCTCTGTGTTCTCTATGAGAATACCAAGCAACACTTCCCATTGCAGTCAGCACAGTTTTATTTTTGTGATCTGCGCAGCAGTTTCCCAAAAGCAAGATTAGCTGTCATGGAATAACAATGGTGACGCACCATCTGACAACAGGCAGCCTCCAGGTGAAGAATTTGTATCGTTACAGTCTCCCCCACTAATCAGTTCTCTACTGTACCAAGATACAAGGGAAGCTAAGGAGGAATATGTAAACCAGCACAGATATAGATATGCAGGAGAAAAAAATACCCAGTAAGAGGTGGAAAAAAATACTGGAAACTGCTTTGTGGAGAAAAAAAATTGTTAAAGAGCATTTACTCTTAATAGCTTGTGTCTTTCACGACACTAATGGGTGGTGAATTACTTCGGTTTTAATTGAAACATATGTCACAGCAGTATTTTGTGCTTCCGCTGATTTAAAGCTATTGTTCAAGTTCTTGTTGCAATCAGTTCTCAAACAATGCTCTCTTTGTCAGCAGTACAGAAGTAGAATGATTTTGATTTCTTCTCTTGCAAGATTTATACCCTGGAGAACCCACAGTTCCCCTCTGTACTTGCAGATGGTCAGTTAAATACTCCCATCTGGTTATACTTGTTTTTCTCTGCTTATACTTAGTTTTTTTCTAAAAACAAAGCTAAATAAAACCCCCCAAACAAACAAACAAACAAACAAAAAGGAAAAAATCAAACAAAGAAAAAATCCAAACCCACCAACCAACAACAAATCATTGCATGAGCAGCAGAACTAATAAAGATCCATTTCATATAGTTTGTACCCCGTGTCTTTGTACTGCAGTAATCCAAGCATCACCTCTTTGTCCCGTATGGTCTCATTTCCTCCTTCCATTTCCCCTGCAATTTCATTTCCTTCTCTCTCCCTGCAGCACTTATTGCCATTTGCCCTGTGGGATTTTTTTTTCTTGTTTCATCCCTTCACATGCCTCTCTCCCTTGGATAAGTTGCAACTGCCTTGGAGCAGCCCGTATGCTGATTAGCTCACATTGCTATTTTCCGTATTCAGTGAAGGACTCCACAGCATTTCACAAATATTAATTAATTGATCCTTAACAATTACCCAGCTCCATATATATGTGCTATTATTCCTATTACATAGTCAGGAAAGTTGATCTAGTTTATCCTTGGTTGGTCAAAGTTTAGGTCAAGTTTATTCTTTGCTAATTCTCTGTTTCACTTCTCCTTGACTGACCATTAATTTGTTCTTTTCTGGCTGCAGTTTTTGTTCAGAGCAGCTATTGTTGTCTCATTGACAGGGGTTGTCAGGGTGTAGCCAACTCTCATTATTTTATCGCAAGCCTTGTGATATTTGATAGCTCCGTTGCAACCACAGTTCCTGGGTTCAGGTGATGAGGATTACTTGAGAAATTCACTTTATTGTAATAAGTTTATGGCTCAATAAGCTAGAAAGTTGAAAAATGATGGCAGGACTGAAAATGTTCAAAACAGGGTGAAAATAAAAGCATATGCACTTTTTAAAAAATTCAACTGTTTTAAGGCATTTGTACATTGTGATGTCAAAGGCTCTGTCTCAGGTTGATCATCTAAGATACTGGTATGTGTAAGACTGCAAAAGCTACAGACCATTTCCCACTTTGGAAAGGAGGCAGAAAGCAAATCACTCAGTGAAGGCTAACGCTTCCTGACCATAGATCCAAACTCTGCTAAAGCACCTAGGAAAGAATGCGTAAGTGGAATTATAAACACGCGTGAAATGCTCTAATGCAGATAACAGTGTGCTTTTTACTGCTCTAGTTACTGGATGGGATCCTTCCTTCCTTTTCTTTCAAGAAGATGCTATGAAAGCAGGATAGGATTTTCTTTTGGCATCCAGAAGATATTTAGAACTAGAGTCAAGATAATAATGTTTACTGAAAGATTGCTACAATGAGTTTGCAATAACTCTGGTTACTTCATGCATTATTAAAAAGAGCATTTTGTAGCACCATTAAAATCATAAATATTCTACTTTGTCTTTAGGCATTCGTACAGAAAAACAAATTTAATCTGGCATAGTCGGAAGTTAAATTTAAATTTCTGCTTACTGGAGTTCAGCTAGCACTAAGTAGAAAACATTCCCTTACCTCAAGTGAAACCAGCAGTATTTTATGTAGCCCTTTTCTTCCAGCAAGGTTCTTTGCCATTTTATAAGTAATTAAAAACAATTATGTTAGTAACTGTGATCAGAAAAATCAATAAGAAATGCAAATGGCTACTTCAGATGCCAATATGCTAATAGAATGCCTAGAGTATTTATAGAGTAGAGAATGATTCCACCACATTGTGCTGTTACACACATTAGACCTTTTTAAACTACAGCACCTTTATTTTGTTGATGATTGTGGTCATCCTCAGTAATAGCAGAAAGTACCTCAGAAGTAAAGGGTGCACAGTAAGCAAGTTAACAGGGACTGTTGTGTATAAATTGGAACACTGATAATCAAGAGAGGTGTGTGGGAATAGGAGCAAATGCACAGAGCCTGATAAGTGTGGGGAGGCTTCAAGAGCATGGAGTATTTAGCTTGGTAAAATGAAAGTGTAAAGGAGATATTCTGTGCAAATAATTACAGAAAAATCGTCAGCATCATTGTCTTCCAGCTAGAAGTATGCATAAGATCAGACATAAAGGAAGAGAAAATAGCATCCTAATCATTAAGCCAGTTCTTAAATTGTAATTAGTAACTCTCAGGAGGGCTAGCAAAGGGCTCAAGGTTGGATTGTGAAAGATCGGATTTTTAAAAATATATTTGAATATTATTTCTATACTTACATTCAGTACGTTATCAAAAGAAAATCCCCACAAAAATCCCCACATTATGCAGATTTACTACTGGCAGCAACTGAGTTCCTCCATGACAAAGGAGTAGAATTATCTGTAATTATCAGCTGTATCAGTGTAGGAGTGGCTAATCACCTTTAGCCAAAACAAGTAAATGTACAGTGAAGCTGATGGTGACAACATAAGGAGTTGCTTGTGCCTGGGTAACAGGTTTGGACTCAGGAGAGATTACAGAGAGACAAAAATGTGGTAACACAAGGAGTTTGAGAAAACACTGAATGATGATACCAGTTGAATAAGTGAATAATGGATACATTGAATAATAAAACCACTTGATTGATAAGTTGTTCTGTTAGTGAGGGAAGAAAGGCGCCTTAACTGCTTTTGAAATGAAGTCTGATAAATCTGAAGTTTGATAAATGGCTTATATTATAAGGCACCTGAAAGATAGTTAAGATCTTTCCAGCTACAAAACAGCTTCCTTGGAAGTTCCTGATGATTTCTGTATGGGCAGTAGTGTAGCATTCACTGACATACAAAGTAGAATGCCATGCTAATCAAATAAGCAGTTGAATGACAGAACTTGTTCAGTATTTCAGATTTCATGTTGCAGTCTAGATAATGATGGGAAGAAGGCCATTTGTTTCACTCCAGTGTCAATCCACCTACATTGAAGAACACTTTGAATTGGCAACAAATCTATAAGTACCATATGAAAACTTCCACCCATGTGTGACATGCTGAGCCCCATCACAATTCTTCTTGGTCTGTAGAGTTTTTGCCTTTTCATTTTTTTCAAAGGCAGGCTGTTGTTTTTCCCATTCCTTTCCCCACGATATACCTCAGTGGCAACGCAGCTCAGTACAGCCACCAGTACTGGCATTTCTGCAAGTCCACAGTGAGCCCTTTGAAGAAGTTTGTCTGCACTGTCATTTTTGGAAGATCATTGGTTGCTTAGACACTAATTTGACTGATTTTAACTCCCATGGAACTAGGCTCAGGCTTGTATTTACCGAAGGGGTTTTGTGGATAAAGGGATGAACTAACTACAGAAATAAAAAGGTTGGTTGTTAGGGCTAGAATCACAGGGGAGCTGAAGAGACCATAAAAGGGGACAGAAGCATGACTCTGAGATGCCATATAACATGATCCTTTTGGGAAGAGTGAACAATGGAACAACTTGGTCAACTGAGGCGGCACAGATTACTTTGGTCAGTAACTTTTCAATCAAAAGCACAGTATAGATGCTGCACTTCTGTGAATGGGGTAACCAATTAACTTCACCATCTTGATTTTCAATTTAGGAACTTACTTTTGCAACGTTATCACAAAAGGAACTTCAGATTTTAATCCTCTTTAACACCTATTCTCAGTTATTTCTGTTAAAATTTTACTCCAGTCCTAATCAGCTATCTTTTTTTCTTTTCATGTAATTAATGCATTATGTGAGACACAGGAGACCTACACCCTACTGAAGGGGAATATTTTTCATTTTTCACCTCAAAGTCCTTTACAAACTCTCATTAATTTAAATTCTTTCCACACCCCTGCTGCATAACCCAACATAAATGGAATGTCACACTCAAGACCTCTGTGTATCACTTGGTCTGCTGAGCATAGGAGCAAGCCAGATCCCACTGTGCATTAAAATTTCAGTGAAAGATTCCTGGCAAGCCCATGTGCAGAATCATCACAGCACATTTATTCTTTACAGAGAGCCATCATCCAGATGCTGCAGAGAAATGTCAGAAGCAAAATAGGGCTCTCCCAGAGAAGATACCAGGATCCTGACTGTGAGAGCTTAGGGACTGAAAATGGTTGGGGTTTGGCATGGTACTTTCCACTCCGAAAAACAAAGTGATGTTTATCTACTCTCCACTCCTCTGACTTCTAATGAGCCCTCCCTTTCAAGCTCCCTTCCCCAGCAACTTTTGAATTGGCTCCCACTGAAGTTGTTTTCCCTGTCTTGCTCTACGTCCAAGCCAGGGAAAGTGGGAGTGAAACAGTCTACCATTGTGTAGAAAGATTTCCAGAGTACATCGATGGATGGAGCACCAGTCTGGGACCTTCATGGTGTTTTGGATCTTCGTGTTAAGCTATGCATTGCTACTTGTGTTCACCCATCTTGAGTACCTGGTGTTTCTGGAGCAGAACCAGATGTGGTGCTTGTCCTACAGCCTAGGAGAAATTGGAGTCTGGATCCCATAACTTGCAGTTTTGATCAGGGAAAAGCAGTTTAGGCTGGGTTTTTGAGAGGGCAGGGCAGTAAGGGGAGCACATGCAGTCTGGAATGAAGAGCTGCAAGTTTCCCCCACATCTACTTGGCTGCAAGCTCCAGTTTCCAGACCAGAACTCACCCCACAAATTGTGCACCTTTATCTGCTGGAGACAGCCATTATTAAGAAATCTTTTTGTGAGGAACATGCAAAGGCTTTGCAGTCTTTAACTGCTCATCAGATCTCAGTTTTGGGAAACTATGTATCAAATGCTGGTAGATAGGATGCACTTCTGGATCAGACTTAGCATGCCTAGGGAATGCTTCAGTTGAGACAAACTGTGAAACATGCTTGTTTCTTTGAAATGTGAAGCTAAAGAAGGATCCTGGGAATGTGCTAACCAAGGTAAATTTACGAATAAAAACATTACTGAAATTTTGAATCAATATGTCATGAGATTTATTCAGGAAAAAGATATGTAGCAAATTCTGAATGTGCTACCTGGCCACAAACAGAGCAGAGTTCAAGTAAGTTCACAGTTACCACTCCCTGATGAATGACACTTTCCATACGTGTTTCCATATGTGTTCTGTATGTGGACATGAGTTTCAACACATGGTGTTTCTTCCCCATTCCTTCCTGGTTGATGTGGAGATTTGCCCTCCATGTAAATCACCGGTAAGATTAAGGCATTCAGCTCACTCCCTGCAACTGCCTAGCTTCCTTTATCCAATGCCTTTTAGGATTTGACTTCCTGTATTTACTTCTGGTTGATATCCTCTCTGAAATCTGTTGCCAATGCACTTCCTCACCTCAGAACCGTTCAGGCTTGTAACGATCTTCATGCTTGGAAAAGCTTCATGGTACCTAGGCTGAACGCAAATTAAATGATAGACTTTTCTCTGCACAGATATCAGGCGCTGTAAATTCTAGATTTGTCATGGTGAAGAGATGGAGTACAGACACATTTTTCTAAATATAACACTTTACTCCAAAAGGTTTCATGCAGAGACAGGGCCTGTCTGTCAGAACATGTCCTGCCAGGTAGCTCTGCAAGCAGAACTTGATAGTGCATTTAATCCTCCATATCCATTCTTGTGATCTATAAATACTAAACTTGCTTTAAAGTGATGATTGAAAGGGCCTGAGTTTTGCAAGACAACATTAGTACAACTGTGAAGTTAGTCAGAGGATCAAGTATTTATAAGTTTTTATAAGCCACTTAAAGTAACCATCCCTCCCCTAAATTAAATAAGTGCTTCGTTCATTCAAAACAAAAATTTCTGCAGAAGTGCAAGTACTCGCTGAGACAAGTTTTGAACCGTCCCTGCATGTTCACCTTGGGGGAAGGAGACCCCCTCTTGACTCACTGCAGTCAGCTTCCCATGGTGCTTGCTGGCTGCTCCGATACCGGAGATGCACAAACACAGTGAGTCACTCACTCTGCCAGCTCGGGAACCTGCTCACCATTCCCTTCCTTCTCAGGCACCTCGCAGCCGGTGCAGCCTGTGGTACTGTAAGGGTTCCTTGTGGAGAATCCGGGCTTTATTTATCTGGAGGAAATCTTTGCTACACAAATTGGAGATTATGGCATCACAGTACGAAGAAACCTCATGACAATACGAAGAAACCCCAAACCTGCGCAGCCTCCTCGCCTCTGGTATTGGCATGCTTCTCCCATGACGCTTCCCTGACCGGGAATCCGGGATCTCCGGTCGGGCAGCCGTGACTGACACGCACAGCAGCAGCGGGCTCACACTGCCGCAAATTTAAATGTCGGTGCATTACTTGCGTGTCGTAGAACACCCTGCTGACTGCTTATGTTTTAGACATCCAAACTCCACTCCTTACGGATGGCGGGCCAGCTGCTCACCGCAGGACTCGCTCCTTGGGATCCCTGACAGACACCCGGCTCGTCTTCCCTGCTCCCCGCCACCCCGCGCCAAACCTCTCCCGCCCCCGTCCCAGAGAATCACAGCATGGCTCAGGCTGGAAGGGACCACAGGGGGTACCTGGTCCAACCTCCCTGCTCAGGCAGGGCCATCTCGGAGTGCATGGCACAAGGTTGCGTCCAGACAGTTCCTGAGTATCTCCAGTGAGGGAGACTCCACACCCTCTCTGGGCAGCCTGCTCCACTGCGCGGCCACTGCACAGGAAATAAGTTCTTCCTCACGTTCAGCTGGAACTTCCTGTGCATCACTTTCTGCCCGTTGCCATGAAAACACGCGCACAGCCATGAAACCCCCGGCGTTTGTCCCTGCCTTAGCCAAAGGGTCACACTTGCGCCGCTGCTGCTTTTGGGGATCAGCATCGCGGGGCTCGCAGCCCCTCAGGGCAATCCCCTCCCGTCAGGCGCGGCGCGGGCAGCCCCGCCAAGGCCCCGCTGTTAAGGGCGGGCGCAGCACCGCCCCCTTCCTTTGGAGCCGGGGCNGCAGGTGCAGGTGCGGAGCAGTGGGGCTGCAGCACGTGGCGGCGGGCCCGGTCACCCGCGGCCGCCGGCGAGATGCCAGGGCTGGGAAGGCGGCAGGGGTGGCTCCTCGGGGCGGACACCGCCGAGATGGCTCCGTCGGCCTGCGGAGCATGTGAGCTTTGTGTCAGACGTAAGAGAGGCCGATAAATGTGGTGGAGATCCTGCTTTACGGATGGAGAGGCTTAGGGAACGGGGCAGAGGGTGATATCTCACAGTGCCACAGTCAAGAGGATGTGTGCTGGTGCGTGGCAAGGGCGTGTGGAGGAAGCATGAAACAACCTGTTAAAGTCAGGAGAAGCTCGGACTGGATATAAGGGGAGTAAGGTTCATGGGAACAGCTAGGCCTCCAAACATGCTGCCTAGGGAGACTGTGCAGCAGGGTCTGGAGGGCAAGTCATACCAGGAGCAGCTGAGGGCTTTTGCGAGACCTCCTTGCTACAGCTTCTGCATGAGTGGAAGTGGAGGGGCAGGCACTGATCTTTGTGGTGACCAGTGACAGGACCTGACAAAGTGGCATGAAGATGTATCAGGGGAGGTTTACTGTTGGTATCAGGGAAAGCTTCACCCAGAGGGTGGTTGGGCACTGGAATGGCTTCCCCAGGAAAGTGGTCACAGCACTGACAGTTCAAGAATCTTCTGAACAATGCTGTCAGTTACATGCTGTGAGTCTTAGGTGTCCTGCACAGGGCCAAGAGTTGGCTTTGGTGGTTCTTGTGGATCCCTTCCAGTGCTGAATATTCCTTGATCCTTGAAGGGTTTCAAGACCTGACTGGACAGAGCTCTTGAGTAGCCTGGTTTGATCTCATGGTAGGCCTGGCTGTAAGCAGGAGTTAAACTGAGTGCCTAGCTGGCATCCATTCTAACCTGAGTCAACCTGTGGTCCTGTATGCACAGATTTCTTTGGAAGCCTAAAGCAGTGTCATTCTGAATAAGCTTGAAGACTCCATTAATCTGAAATACCTGAACGTTCCATCAGCTTTGTGGGGAGTGAACTAGTAGTTCTGAATAATTTGCCTTCATTTTTCCAGTAATCAGCCAAAATGACGAACACAAAGGGAAAGAGGAGGGGGACACGTTACATGTTCTCGAGGCCCTTCCGCAAGCATGGTGAGTACCCCTCACAGTGCCAGCACTGCATCCAGTTACTGACCTGATGGACAGCTGCAGTCCCTGAGGATGGACTGCAGAACCAGGGCTTGTGCCAAAGGGTTGCTGACAACTTGTGCTAAAAACTGTAGGGCCTTATGCGGATGAATTCTGAGCTCTGACTGCAAATGCATTGGTGTTCTGATTGCTTGACATTAGGCAGAGTGCTGATTCTGTCAGTGCTTGAAAATTAATTTGAATTAAGGAAATGTGAAGAAAATATTTCAGCAGTTACTTAAAACCTATGGGGCTTTTTCCTCTGATAAGCAGTTTCATTTATAATGACATACTAAATTGTTTAATGTCTCTTCAACCTTGGCATTAGGAACAAAAATTGATTTTTCTTTAATGTGGGTATTTTAAAAATTGGTAGTGTGTAAAGTGTGTAATTACTGCTTAAAAAAAAGGATTGGATTTTTGATACAATTTAGGAAAATTGTATCAAATGTATGATCTGTGTCCCCTGTCCTTTTTTATGTTCGTGTGAAATTCTGGACTTCTAAAGTATCCAAAATTGTGTCTTTTCACAGGAGTTGTCCCTCTGGCTACTTACATGCGGATCTACAAGAAGGGTGACATAGTTGATATCAAGGTACTTTCTGCAGTGCTGTGTAACTAAGAGTTAAACCAGTGGGGTCCTGTGCAGTCTCCAGTTCCTTGAGATGGCCTCTTTTGTTACTTGGGTCACACTTGTGTGTTGAGCCGTGATTTATGGTGGGGCAGTTCATAGTTGCATGATTGCAAAGCTATATTAAAACTAGAAATCAAGAAATGAATGTAAGGATCCATCATTTATATTAATAAAGGGGGGAGAAAATGAAGCAGCATTTCCCATCACTTGGTATGTTTTAGAACTTGTCTTTTAAAGTCAGCTGTACTTTCACAACTGACTTGTAGTGAATGTGAAAGTCTTTCACCAGGGATTCCTACTTGGTTGGATCCTTTGTTTTCACTTGGAATGCCACATTCTTGTTGCAGTCACACAGAAGGTGGTGTTTAATTTGCTAGTTTGTTGTTTGACTCTGGGAGAATGTACTGTTCAGAATTGACACTTCCTGGTGCACTGGAGCTTGATGATGAATGTCTCTTGTGATTGCTTGCTCTTTCTATAAGCAAAGTGATCAGTCATTTCACCGACACTGAAAGCAACCAGAACTGACTTAACAAAATTTGGTAGTCTTCAGATGCAAAATGCATGATTATAAATACCAACTTTAAGATAAAATGGGAATATTTTAAAGTGAATCTCAAATAATTTGAAATGTATGCTTTACTTCTGGAAGAATAATCCTTAATACTACTCCCCCCCCTGCTTTTTTTTTCTCCTTTTGTTTTTGCTTCTTCACAGGGTATGGGTACTGTTCAAAAAGGCATGCCCCACAAGTGTTACCATGGCAAGACTGGAAGAGTGTATAATGTTACTCAGCACGCTGTGGGCATTATTGTTAACAAGCAGGTTAAGTAAGTAATGAAATTCCATGTATTGAAACTTGGTATTTGAGAAAGTTGATCTGTAATTGCACCCTCCTTTCACTTTGCCAGTGAGACAGTTCTTGTCTTGATTGGTCATTCAAGGCGGGTAAAGTGTATTTCCTTTTTATAACCCAGGCAAATGATGCTCATTTGACTTGGATCCTGTCAGAGGAAACAGTTTTTATTTTTCTTACCAGCAGCTAAAGTCACATTACCTAGCAGGGCTTTTCAGCTAGTGTGCTGGTATTGAAGCCCTTTTTTAAATACTAGTCTGTAGCTGTATCCAGCTAGATTTTGTACAGTTTAGTCAAATAAGACAAGGTGGTTTCTTTGTCCCAGGAGCTGGATGGCTGTGCATTGGTAATAAGATGACTTTGTGTGTATGCTGAGAGGGTAAAATTAAGTATTCTCCACAATTTTAATTTGGAATTGTCAGCACATCGTTATATATTACATTGTTATATACTAATAAGCTTTTAGTTTTATGTAAATTGTATCTGCTGTGCATCTGCAGCTGTGTTGTGACGTATTGCCCTTTAAAAAAAAGTGGCCTGTAATTGAGCTTATGGAGTTACTTCTGTAAGGGCTGTAAGTCTTTGATTTAAAGTGACTTTTTTCAAGCGCAGATTAAAAACTGACTCCCTTTTTTAGGGGCAAGATTCTGGCCAAAAGAATTAATGTGCGTATAGAGCATATTAAGCATTCCAAGAGCAGAGACAGCTTTCTGCAGCGTGTGAAGGAAAATGAAAGGAAGAAAAAGGAAGCCAAAGAAAAAGGCATTTGGGTTCAGCTGAAACGTCAGGTAATGTTTCTATTGGGGTCACAGTCCTTCTGCAGGAGGTGACTTAATTCTTGGAGTAGTTGCTGCATGCAGTGCGTCGGCATCTGGGCTGTGTGGGATGTTGGGTGCCTGAGCAGAACTGCTCTGTGCTGGTTGAAAATTATAGTTGTAGCTGTGGACAGAGAGTTAGGTGCTTCCTGTTCTGCTTCTAGTCTGCAGCAGCAGCTCTGGATGATTTTAAGGTCAGCAGTCTTCAGCTTAGTTGAATTTTCAGTTGCAACATGTTCTATTGTAACCCTTGAAGGAAAGAATTAATAACCAGACTTCAGAGAAGAGGTAATGGTTATTGCTTCTGGAACTGCAGGATATATCGGTCCATGTTCATTGGGTTGGTGACCTGCAGAGAGTAAAGCATAGGTTTTTTTAATTCAGCAGCAAGAGTCAGGCACACTTACTGGCAGATCATTTTCTTACTGCTACTCCTTGAATCAAATTTTTGAGACTAGGAATGGTAAAACTGCTGTAATGTTTATATAATAAGGTGCTAAATGGTTGACAAAATGTCATTTTCTTAAAGGTTGCTTTTGAGCTGTAGTGCCATGAGTTTTTGTTTTTTATTTTTCTGTTTACAGCCTGCTCCACCAAGAGAAGCACACTTTGTGAGAACTAATGGCAAGGATCCAGAGCTGCTGGAGCCAATTCCTTATGAATTCATGGCATAATGTACGTTTCAAAAATAAATTAAAGATCGGGTTTTGGACAAGTGTATGTGATTGTGTCTGATTCATTTAGTTGGGTTTGGGGTTCCTTTGTTTGAACAGATGCTTTAGAAACCTTCTTTTATTGAAGTTTATTTACTTAGCTTGCATTTACCATGATGCTTAGTCGTTTAAATCATCTGCAGCTTTTGCTGATGAGTTTTGTCATTTATATAGATGATACATGCTGGGAACACTGAAATTTAGTAGGGCTTAGTAATGGTTATGAGGTAATATGAGGGGACATGGAATGTTTCACCAGCAAACTCTTGTGCCAAGAGCTGCCCAGTGCCACTTAAAGGCTTGATTTTTTTTTTGATAGGAAAAGAGATAATGGGCTTCAGATTTCATTGATACAAGGTTTTGGCTAAGGGGTCTTGTGAATACTGAGGAATTACCAAAACCAGTTTTGAAAACAACCTCTAAAGAAATGTCTTTGGGCAGATTTTGATGTTTCACCATTGTAACCTGCTAAAGGATGTTCAGAGCATCCCCATGCCAATAAACATTTTTATAAATAGTGGTTTAGAAACAAGGCTTTCATTCCAAAACTGCCAGCCTTTGTGTTTTGATTTCTAACATTTTAATTGGCTGGCATAGCTGAACACTTGCATTTTATTTGTTTATTGCACCCCTGTTGTGCTCCTCTCACCCCAGATTTACTGATCTCTCACAAAAACCCAGTGCTACTTGTGCAGTTTCTTAAATGGAAGAAGCTCTTAAGCTGTTTACTAACAGCTGGTTTAGTGAGCTTTGCTTGAGGGAGCATGGAGCTTGCTAGACTGCTGAAGGTAACCTGCTTGGTTAGCCTTGAAAATGCACAGTCTCAAGCTTAATTGTGTTGTAGTTATGGGTAAATAATATTTTACCTTCAAATGTCATGTTAGGCATTGCTCAGTTGCCTTCAGTAAGTGATGTAAAACTAATGTCTACATGTAGAGAGAGAGAATACTGGAGAAGCAAGCGACCTCAAGCTGTAGGTGTTGACTGTTTAAGGTTACTGACCAGTGAATTGCTGGGCAGCTTGTAAGAGTGGGAGTAAGAAATGAAGAGATGATGTTTGCTTTTTGCCTAACTCTTGATCATGGCTGTTCCCATTCTCATGGAACGTAGGTTTCCGATCTTGAGTTCAGAGTCTGGCTTGGGCTTGTATTTAAGGGTGACAGGCTTTAGGTGCTGGAGTTTCCAAGTTACAGTGAGCAGATTGCTGTGTTCAAGGTTCTCCAAGCTCCCTCTCAGGAGATGGAGCAGGCTGTATATATGGAATGACTTTGGAAGTGACTTGGAGGAGCTTGGCCCTTCGCAGGCTGATCCATGACAGTAGCTCTTGGACACAGTGCACCACTGGAGTTCTATGACACTGGAGGTGTTGGACATGGAGTGAGTGCAGCACTGTATCCTGAAGTCCTCATTGTCACACCTTTATGCACTTGGCTTTTACGGTCGTGGGACTTTTCTTGGAGCAACAGGATTTGTGCACTTTATCAACCTCTTTGGCTTGTCAGTTTCCACAGCCATTTAAAATTAGTATTTGCTTTCCAAGATAAGCATCATTTTCCACTAGGCTTTGTAGGAATTAAGTGGGAGGCTATTGGATACAAACTTCGGTGATGGCATTTTAAATTTGCTTCTCATGCATGCATGTCTAAGCTATTTTGGTTCTGTGTTTGGTTTGTACTCATTTGTCAGAATCATGGTGGATTAGCTGTAGCAGCTTGATGAAATGATTAACATCATAAGTGGGGCATAGTTCTAAACTTCTGAACTTACTTTCAACAATTTGGAGTAATAAGACTGGACAGCATTACAGTGGTCTTGTTTAAGAGCTGTGCTCCCAGAGACACTGCATTGCAACATTTCCCAATTAATTTAGTAAAAATGTTTTTCAGGTCACTATGCCAACGGTAGTTGATCATGAATGCATATTTGGAAGCCCTGTGTGGGCTGGGATGAGAGGGAGGGAATGCTTTCCTTGGTCAGGATTCCCAGAAATGACTGAAAATGAAGCTGGGTTCGTACAGGAAGAGAATAACCTTTTTTGTTGTTGTTTTTAATGTTTGGAAACAGGACAAATAAACTAAGGTGTAACCTGTTCATTTGTTGCACTGAGTGCAGGGGAGTTTTCATGCTCATCTGAGGTTTGCAGAAGCACAGCCCAGACACTTGACAGATGTCAGTACCTGCTGCTGAAGTTTGCTTCCTGTGTGTTCAGCTGCCCTGTTTTTGCACAATCCTGACGAAAGAGGGAGATCTGTGAATTGGGAAAAGCTGAAGAACTGCCTGTCACGATGTCTCCAGTCCTGAGCTGAAACATGAAGCACTTCCATACAGGGTTTGGGGTCACCAGTTTTGATTTGCTCTGCAAAGGGTTTTACACACTGAACCCGTAAGCTGTAACCAGTTCTCTGCAGTCCTGTTCTGAGGCACCTTTACTGCTTGTTCCCTGCCAAAAGCCGTGACAAAATCTGTTGTCTCCTAGAGAAGCAGCAAGGAAGCTGTCTCCTGAGCTGTCAGCTTCATCTTTTTTAGCATACTGGCAACACCAGGATGTGAGGTTTCCTGAGCACTGTGCAGGCAGTGTTAGGCAGGGAAAGTCAGTGAAAAGGCAGAGAGGACTGGGAAGGAGGAGGAACTATGTCAGTGCAGAGGCTGCAGGCTGAGGATCCCAGGAGGGAGCAGGTGAAGGGTGCACACCTGAGTGGGGCAAGGAAATTGATAATCTTCCCATTGTATGTACTGGATGGAGTAAACAGTCTTGATGTTCTCTTCTTTGTCCTCAATGCAATCCTGGACTCAGCATATTCATGGCCCTCACAATCAGATCCCAGAGCCAGGTGCTGTGCTGGAGTTTCAGTAGGGGCTGACATCTAGGAGATGCCAGCTGTCCCTGTGATGCTGAGGGTGGTGATATGGAGGACAAGATACGAGTTTTTTGTGTCCGTGCGTCTGCTTCAGTGGATGCACTGCTAAAGTCTCCGTGTAAGAATTGAGTTACAGCTGCTGGGAATTGCATGGTCACAACCATCCTTGCTCAAGCATGGGATAGGGAGGTCATTCTCACCAGCAGTGCTCATACAGCTTAGGAACCCAGAAAAAATAGAAGACACTCCAGATGCTCTCAGGATGTCCTCCCTGGCACTGCCACAGGAGAAAGCCACCTACTCTCCCCCCAAAAAGGCTGCTGTTGAGTGTTGCCAGAGCTCGAAACAGGGTTATGTGTCAGGCAGCAGTGTGGCATAGCTGGCACTGAGCAGTGTTGCTGCGGGAAAGGGGATAGTGATGGGCCACAGGGATAGTGGCACAGGCCATCTGCAGAGGGTGGGTGAAAAAGTACAGCCTGGCACTTCCAAGTGGGGCCTGCAGAGCTGAGAAAGGTCCCTTGGAAAAGCTTTGAGGCGTACACAGCCCAGGGGTGCTCAGTCTGCAGAATGGGGACAGCTAATCTGAGCCCCAGCTGCTTCAATTTACTGAGCTGCTCCTGTTGCACCTGGGCAGGTGTTGATGGAGACATAGTCCATCACACCCTGGACATTAATTCCTTCATGGAGTGTCCTACCTGGACTTGGGCAACGTTATCTCTCTGCTTGACCACCCCCTTTTGCCCTTTAGGGGTGCTCCCAGCAGCAGGCAAGGCAGCCCAGAAAGGGGCAGCTGCTCAAGGTTTGGGAAGGGTGATTTGTTAATACTGCTTTCACAGCTTGGTGCCTGGGAATCATCAGCCTGGAACGGGCTTGTTTTGGTAGCATTCTTTCGGAGGCACACTGAATGTACTCTGATCGCTCTTTTGTAAAGAAATGTATAAAAATAGCTGCTGCTGGCACTGTGAGTGAGGCCAGAGACAAGTGATGCCCTGACAATAGGAACAGATGACAATAGCAGGAACCTCTGGAAACCAAAAGCTTTTAGTGATACAAGAGAAATCTTGTTTCCCTAAAGAAGAGAGCTCACTGGCATGATAGGGAGTGAAGTAGAAACTTTAGGGGCAATAGGTTTTGAAAGTTAAAAGGGGCCTTGGTGTGAACCATAGGTGTTCTTAGAGTTACTAGTGTAACACAAATAATCAACAGTCCTTCTTCCACCATGCTTTTCTGCAGGTACTCCTTTAACTGATGTTAATTAATGTTGTCTTAACTCAGCTACCTATGTGTGAGCATCCAGGGCCAGTTGGGCTGTCTAATCATCTACCCCACATCCAGAGCCCAGCAGCTCTCATGGTGGCTCCATCCCTCTGTGTCATGAGATCAGTCCTTTTGAGTACTATTCACTGTCCTCTTCCATGCTGAGTCCTGCTGGCATGTGCTACCTCCCTGATAAAAATTAAAGCTGCCTCTGAATAGATAATTTAATTTTTAAGCACTTAAACACTTACAAAGCAGCACACAGCAGAAGCAGGAGCGAGGGCAATGGTTTGTGGAGACTGAAACAGCCACACAGCTGCTTGCAGGTCTGAGGCTCATTTAAGGGCAGCCCGTGCTGGAGCACCATTCTTCTCCAAAACTTATCTACTTCAAAAACTCAAAGGGTCCAATCAAGACATCTTAGGTTTCAGGGCTGGCTGTTGCTTATCCACAAGCTGGGTTTTCAGCACTGGCTATAGAGGGATGTGTTCAGGTGTGGGAAACAAAATAGTCTCATGTAAAAGAATAATTTCCTTCCTTTCCAGACTGGAGTCCCTCACTGCAGGGAGGGTGGTGCGTCTGCCCACCAGCCTCGGGTGAGGGGGATGCCCAGCAGGGTGCTTCCCCCAAACGTGGGCCGCAGTTTAAATGGCCTGCCCAGACTGTCCCCCAGCCCGCTGCTGCCTGCGCCCGCTGGGGCCACCCCCCGCCCTGGGAGCGGGGCGGGTGGGAGAAAGGGGAAGGGGTACAACNGCCGTGCCGAGCGGAGCTGTGCCAGCCCTCCGGCTGCCGAGCCGCCTCTCCCATGCGCCTGCCGAGCATGTCCCAGCCCTCCCTGCTGGCGCCCATCGCCGAGTGCCCGCCGGGGCCGCCCGGCGCCCAGGTCCGCCTGGCCGTGCTGGGCGCCCGCGGCGTCGGCAAGAGCGGTGAGTGCGGGGCTGCCCGTCCCCTTCCCCTGTCCGTCCGTCCGTCCGTCCGTCCCGCCTAACGCGACGCTCTGTGTTTCAGCCATGATCGTGCGGTTCCTGACCAAGCGCTTCATCGGCGACTACGAGCCCAACACAGGTGAGGCGGGGGGCGGCGGGCACGGGCGCGGCGAGGCCCCGCGGCCGGCGGCTCATGGCTCTCTGCTCCCCAGGCAACCTCTACTCCCGGCTGGTCCATCTGGACGGGGACCACGTCGCCGTACAGATCCAAGACACGCCGGGATGCATCCAGGTACGGAGGTACTTTGGATCAATCGGTCCTTCTCTGCCACCCAAAGGCTCAGCTTTTGAGCCCAAATTTCCTGCATGCCCAGACTTCGTCTCCTGAGACAGAGCTCTGGCTTCCCTTTGAACCCGTTTGACTGTGCTGTGATAACAACCCTTTTACTTTCATGACCCAATGCCGAATCTGTGCTTTCTGTTGTACTTCAGGTGCAGGAAGACTGCGTGCAGGTTCTGGACTCCCTGTCCAGGTGTGTGAAGTGGGCAGAGGGCTTCCTGCTGGTCTACTCCATCACAGACTACAGCAGCTACCAGTCAGTGCAGCCTCTCTACCAACACATACGCAAGGTGCACCCCGATGCCAGGACTCCCATCATTGTTGTGGGGAACAAAGCAGACCTCCTCCACGCCAGGCAAGTACAGGCACAAGAGGGACTACAGCTGGCAAATGAGCTGGGCAGCTTGTTCTTGGAAATCTCCACCAGTGAGGACTCCCAAGGTGTCTGTGATGTCTTCCAGTATCTTTGCAAGGAGGTCAGCAAACTACAGCATGCCGGCAGCACGGACAGGAGGCGGTCATCCATCATCCCTCGGCCCAAATCTCCCAATATGCAAGATCTAAAGAGACGTTTTAAACAGGCTTTATCTTCCAAAGTCAAGTAAACCTCCCAATGAGATCCTGTGGAACTCGATAGAATTTATTTTTGTAAACTAGTTAATAAAAATCTTTATTTTTGTACTAATGCCAGCAGTGTAGAGGTATGTCAAAGCTTGCCATTTCCTTGCTGTTCTCTCATTTGACTGGTTGGGTTGTTTTTGGGAAAAAAAAATAGCTGCATAGCAACTAAATAGAGGTAGTTGGAAACAGGACTTTTGCCAGGAGGCTTTGATTCCATTTATTTTTTTGGGGGGGGGAGGGGCAAGGAATTTTCTGTATTAAGCTACTCATATGATTTTCTTTGGATGCCTCCATTTCCTGTTTGTAAAATGGGAGTGTTAATGATGTAACTCATTACCTGCCATTACACAGTGCTTGGAAAGCCCTTGGTGGAAAACTTTGTAGGAGACAAAAGAAAGCTCTATTAAACATGAAAATATAAAAGTGTCTGTAAGAATTCTGATTATAACAGGTCTGCTTTACTCCCTCAAAGCTGCTGTTTTGCTTGCACCTGTAATAGCCTGAATGCTGATAGGCTGTTAGGAATGAGCTCCAGTTTCTGATGTGCCTTAGAGATCTGTTCCACAGAATTAATCACTGGAGCCCCAAGCATTTAACAGGAGGGTTGAGTTTCTCCTACAGATTGCTGTGGAACAAAGTGTTGAGCAATCTGCAGCAGAGGAGTGTGTGGGTTGGCTGCTGCTTTCTCTGGAGATGTGTGATAGGAAGGACTGATGCATAGGTTCCCTGGACAGAAAATAGCTACATTTTAAAGGAATCACACTTTTATCTTCCCCAGAGTAATTTTGTAGCTATTTGAAACAGATCAGACTTTACTCTTCACATAAACTCTAAACCATACTAGAATGGGTTTTATTAACTGTTTGCTGGATGTCTGAGCATGGAATGTAGGATTTGCCCTTCCAGTATGCCTCTGAATTATGTATGTAAGAAATAAAACTACTCCATGCTGAGCAGAAAGTGTGGAGGTGGATCAATTTGTACAGGGGAAACTCGCTGTCCTCACTTAAGCGCAAGCCCAGTAAGGTTTTCTTTTATACAGTCTCATAGATAAAGTCCAAAGACCACTTCTTCTTTCCTTGTGTTAGGAAAGGCAAGTAGGTGCTGTGCCTTGCAGTTAGTGGGCAGTCCCTGTTGTTTCTGACCCCTAGGACTTGAAGCTTCCTGGGCCACCTTCGCTCTTTATCTGCATCTGAGTCTTCCTGATGGTGGTAACTGAGGGAAGGGTGGCTGAGCAAGTCAAAGCCAATGCTCTGTGCAGAAGCACCAGAGGCCTTTGTGAGCACTGGGCAGGGCTGGGGGATGCCAGCAGCACTATTCCCCACCCAAGGCTCTGTGCACGCCTTCAGTCCAGGCACGTCACCTGTGTGTCCCTTCCCTGAAGGCCCTGTGCTGCCCTGCCAAAGGGCACAGGAGAGCTCATACCCAGACCTGCAGGAACAGACTGAAACTGGCACTGCGGGCTGGGTCCAAAACTCCTGGAGTTAATGGATGTCAAAAGCATGGTGACAGCCTGGACAAACCAAAGTACTGTTTAAACATGTTAATACAATACTTGATACATGTTAAATATTTCTTCACTGTGAGAGTTGCTCTGCAGGGCCCGGGGCTCTAGGCTTGAGGGGAGCAGGATGATGGGGTTGGTGAGAATGAGCATATCTCAGGCAGACTTGAACTCACCACATGGACCATGTGTCCATGGAGAAATTTGGAGAGGAATTGAAAAACCACAAGTGGGATATTTGTGAAACATTTCACCATCTTGAACCCAGGATAACAAATTGTTTCCAAGAGAAAATACCACTCTGGTACAGTTTTGGTTGTTTCTTAACCTGCAACTTTTGTCTTTGGAAATGATTTCCTACTCATGTATCCAGCACAGAGTTTCACCAATGAAGTTGCTAAGGATATTCAGCACACACATGAGTACAAAATATCCTAAAGGGGCAGGTAACGTGTACTGGACAAGCCTGCATCTCACCATGGTCCTCAATGGCCAGGTGAAAAATCACATTAGGCAGCAACTTAGGTGCCTTTTACTGCCCCTGGCAAAGCAGGAGCTTGGGTCCCCACTGTGCTGCAGGGGAAGAGTTTGTGCAGGAACCAGAGGGCAGGGATGGGCAGAGGCAGGAGGATAAATGCAGTAATTTTCCCCATCTCTTTCTCTCATGGGAAAAAACTAGAGATGGCTCTTGCTACCTAAGCACCCATGCTCAGGTCAAGGTGCAAAACCTCCTGTCTCCATCCCATGCTTCTCGTGCTGTTGGGCTGCTTCATCCACATGTCAGGAGCAGGATGAGCCCCTCAAGGATGTAATGGGGAATGTTGCTGACTAGAGCATGCCCATGGCAGGGAGGGAGGCTGCTCTGATCTTCCTCCAACCTAAGGCAACAGCTGCTTAGGGCCACTGTGGGTAACACTTTTGAGTACAGGTGCATGAAATAGGCATTTATGCTGTTTGTCTGAATTTCCCCTGGCTGGCACAGATCTACTCTCACCCATAAGTTTTCAACCCTGAGCTGACAGGTAAGGCACAGGAAGAACTTGCTGACTCCCAGCTCATTTTACCCCAGCATTTTCCTCAGTCCTGAGTGAGCAAAGAGGGGCACACCAGGGCAGGGAGCATCTCTCAAGTACTAGCAGAGCAGCTCCAAAGCCTTGTTTCTCCTGGGCCATGGCCACTTCTGCCTTCCCTACTGAATACTTGCCATCCCCAGTCTCTAAGCCCTTCATACAGAGGGCAGGGTGGCTTCAGGGGGGTAAGTGGTGCATAGCCTGGCCTTTCTCCTTGTTCAGCGGAAAATATGCATCTGCCTCTTTCCTCCCACCACCTCCGCTATGAAACAGAATCACAGCAATTTTCCCTGACATGACGGATGAGTGGGTTTTCAGAAGCAGGGATGTGTGCAGCATCACACACTCTTATGGCTGCTACTACATCAGCATCTCCCCCCTGCTGGACTATTTTGTCTACTTATCTCCAAGCTCTGAAATCAGCCAGTAATGCTTTAAGACTTCATGAATTTTAAAATAGCAGCTGCCACCAACCTGTTCTGTGCACTTCAACTCAGGAGCTGCACATCCCTAGACAGAAATAGGGATGTTTTCTTCAAAAAGCTTTATGGATGTCCCCTTTATTTTCTGCCCCACTTGAGCCCCTGGACCCAGGCTGCTTCTTCACTGTCTCTTCATGGGGGCTTTTCTCTCAGCACGGGAGATGATCAGTGCTGCAGGTTTGTGCTGTATCCTGTGGTTTGTTTGCATGAAAGATCATGGACAAAGCAGACTGTGTTCACACCATGGGAAAGAACAGGGTTCAAGCTTCAACAAAGGGAACAAAAGTGATTGAGATATGGATGGATGGATGGATGGATTGATGGATGGATGGATGGATGGATGGATGGATGGATGGATGGATGGATGACTAGAAACAAATCTGCATCCCACGCCTGGATTTCCTGTAAAATGGTTTTATTCCTGAGGACTTCATTAGCTTTTGGTGAATGGAAGGTCTGAATAGATTCAGAATAAAGTCCTTTAGGCAAAGGTGACCTTTTATGGCAGTTGCACTTGACACATGAGCACTGGTGATTCACAGCAGCATGGTAGCAGGATCTCTTCAGTTTCTTCTGAAGTGAGGATCCAAAGTCCATTATCCTTCTAGGAGCAATACCTTTGAGGGTGATGCTGTTGTTGGGTCACTGCATCAAACTGTAGGCAACACTCCAAAGAGCTGTGTCCCTGAGGCACCTTCCGTGACATGCCTAAAAAGCTTGTTATGAGTAGAGCACGGCTCACAAAACACCAGCTCAGATTGGATCTGGGGTAATTAATGACAATTCAGATTTCCCTATTGATTTCCAGGCTTGCTCTTCTACCACTCTCCTCATTTCACCTAACTAAAAAGGAGAAAGCAAAGCCTTTTTATTGAAAATGGTTTTGAGAGAATTGGTTCATGAAGTTTTCTTACTGTATTCAATGCTTGATGCCTTCGACTGAAAGAATAATAAATGTATATTGTGACTTGTTATACACAGTAGTGTATACTGTGGAGCCTAATCAGCTATATACTGTCTTCCCACACTATCAAAAGAAAAATTAGGATATAGAGATTGAGCTTTCATTCCAGTGCCCTGTGATACTTGATTTACAACTGAAAAGCTACGTAGTGAATTTAGCATAATGATTACAGACTTTCATTAGATGTCATAGCTGCTATTTTGAATAATGAGCTTGGTTGTTTGCTATCCACCTTTTTCCTTTGTGACAGAAAATAAGCAGCCCTAGGAGCAATCCTCACCAGAGACCCTCACGGTGTGAGCTGCTGTGTAGAGGTGGCTTCTTCAGCCCCATGCTCTGTGCTTTGGGCTCTGCTGGGCAAATGTTTGGGCAGACGTACCCATGTACCCGAGCTTGGGTGGTCATGGTTCAGCAAATATTTCTTGCTCTTGACCTGTGCACAATATTTCCATTAAAATGTATCTGTTCAGGAAGTTGTGCAAGGTTATTTGTCAGCCTGTATTACTGGGAAGCAGTAATTAATTCCTAAAGCTGGAATATTTATCTTCTAAGGTATTTGGCTCTTTCCGCATTACTAAAAACATCCTCTTCTCACGTTTCAAATTCTCCTTGTAAACATTTCGTAGTGATTTTACCCCTTGGGATGGTAAGCCAATATCAACAAATATTGTTTCTGGGAGCAGCTCAGAGAAGAGGGGACTACACTCTCCTCCAGCTGGGGCAGTGAGGTGCACTACAGACTCCGGTCCTGCAGCTGATACTTCCTTCCACTCCCGTGAACAAATCCCAGAGAAGGCAGAGTAATGTGCCTGTTGTTTGGGGCTCAGAGCCTGAACCCTTGCACGAACCTTTAAAAGCTTGGGGGTTTGATCTGAACCATGCTCAGCAAGCAGACCTCCCAATGCTACCATTTCTTTGTGGTATTAGAAGTCCAAATATCTCTTTTAACCCTAGAAGACAGATCTGGCAAAAGCCCGAGAAGTGCAGAGATTGTGGAGAAACCATAGCCACAGCAGGGTGGTATTGGCAGCCCCTCAGGATCTGAAGCAGATAAGGAGGTGTTGCCTTCCTGTAACAAACCAGCAGGCAATAAATATGGATGTGATTCGGCTGGTTTGGGCGAAAATTCATTGGTTGCACTCAGATGCTGAGAAAGAAAATGCCTGGCTGTCACCCCAGTGCCAGTGACGAGGGCAGCTGCCCCCCAGGAGTTACCCCTGGGTCCTGCCTGTGTCTGGGGAGGCTGCCCTCACCTCAACAGAGACGTCTCAGCAGCCTCTGAGTACAGCATGCACTGCAGCCCACGGAAAGGGGTATGTCTGAGATAGATCATTTTGCTCCTCCACAGGGAGAAACCAGCCTGCATGATGCCCCCATCGTGGGCAGCCACCCTGCTCTGTGCTCCCCAGAAATGAGGAGATAAGTCCAGATTTACAGTAATTTTTCACTTTTCACCATTTTTGAGCCTCTGAACTGAGCTGGGGAAAAGCTGGCCTGGGCTTTAGACATGAAGTAACCACTCCATCAGTACAGACAGGAGGAGCATTTGAGGATTTTATATCAGAATTATGATTTTTTTTTACCCTTTCTCTTATGCTTCATGGCTCAGACAGCATATAGAGGCTAAACCAGAGAGCTCTGATTGGGTTTATTGCATTCTTCAAGGTGACCAGTATCCCTTTCAAGTGGCAATGTCCCTGCAGATTAAAGGTACCTAAAACACAGCATTAGTCAAGAGGGAATTTTAACATCTACCCAAGTGCTGCTCACATATGGCCTATTAAAAAGCCTCCTAATGGGCTGGTTTGTGGCTGTTGCACAACAAGGCTTTGGCTGTTATTAGAATGTGCAGATGAGCTACAGCACCTGCTCTGTGCTAGGGGCTCCCCATCCCTCAGCCACTCAGCAGGGGAAAAGCTGCTGTATTATTTTAAGGAAGGCCTCAGGAAAGCACTGGTGCTTCTGCAGTGAGCTCAGTCAGGTGCAGGTGGGCTCCTTTTCCTTCAAACAGGTACCAGTAAGTGATTTGCTATTAAAAATGTTTATAAAATGTCATATCTGGATGTTTATGTTTTTTCAGCACATAGCAAATGGATGCAGATGGAGTGTAACTTCTGGTGACCGGTCAGTATTTAAACAGGAAGATGCAAACATAA
Organism: Drymodes brunneopygia; assembly: GCA_013400955.1. Classification (NCBI taxonomy): domain Eukaryota; kingdom Metazoa; phylum Chordata; class Aves; order Passeriformes; family Petroicidae; genus Drymodes; species Drymodes brunneopygia. The sequence goes on along the minus strand of VZTZ01048573.1, from coordinate 245,694 downwards.
GAGTTAGTCTGAGTCTCTCATGCCTCTCTCATGCCAATGATCCTGCTGTAGAAGAGCCTGTCTAGAATTAAGGACTATTGGCAGGAGGCAGAGGTCTGTGCTAATTCAGGCTCATACCCTGAAGATAAAATATGCATCTGGTTGTTGAGGTGACTCCTAATTTTAGCTCTGGTGTTGAATAATGGAAAAGCATTAATAGTCTGATGTAAACCTGTCCATATTCCTTATGCAAAATCACCTTCTCAGTAGTGAAACAGGCTTCTTTGATTTTGCCTGGATGCTGAAGAACAGTGCACAATAAATATGCATTCAATTAGTTTAATGTGAGTGAACGAAGATGTATTGCCTAATATAGCTGCAATTCCAAGAACTAATGCATCAAATGCAATGAATTGTTTTCCCAGGCTTTTGATTGTTTCAGGAATTTCTGATCAAGCTTGCTTAGAAGGCATTATAATCTATTTGTCTGTGTTAATGAGACATTCAGATATGAAGCTGATAAAATATAAGAAAGACATGAAGGAGAACTGAGTTATTTTAACCTGGGCAGTGAGCTGTCTTGCTGGCTGTACTGTCCTCTTGCACAGTGAAGGAAAAACACAGGAGGAAACTGGGATTTTCAGCTCACCTTCATGTGGACACAGCAGAGGAGAGGTCAGTTCTTCTCCCAGCCACACCACCCAGGCACGTGCCTGCATGCTGTATGATGGGAACTGGTAATTATAAAAGTTTCTTGCTTACCTGGAGGCAACACAATGGGCTCCACTCACTGCTTGTGCCCTTCCTGATCTGCAGCATCCTCCCAGTAGGGAGCTGAGCTGGCAGACATGACTTAGACACTGGGGAGGTTCCTCCTGGCAACTGACTGAAAATCTCCACGGCTGTGCCTACTGAATCCCAGTCCCAATATCCAGTGGACTGGTCCATACCCACTTTGCTGAAAGCTAATTGCCCCTAGATTAGGAAGGTCTTCATGAAATAATATTCAGTTCTGGGACTCTTCTGGGCCCCTGGGATACTCAGGTCCTTGATGACTTTTTTTCTTTCCCCCTGCAGTTCAAAATATCCCAAATTATTTGAGAGCTGTGTTTGAGCCCCCAAGAGTGGTATTTTAACATGCAAAACAGGCTTTGTGTTTTCATGCACGAGGCTTGTGGAGGCATTTTAGAGTGCAATGCCCAATAGGGTCCTGTTAAAGATTGTCTGGGCAGGACCTTGCACCACCCCATGCATGCTGTCTTTTGGGAGACAGCTTGTGGGAATGAGCTGTTCCCAGGGCAGTGCTTGGAGGGAGCTGGCTGGGGCCACCCCTGGAAGAGCTAAGGCAGTGAGCTGACAGATGGAGTAGGTGGGCAGAATTCCACCACAGGGGCCCATTCCATGACCCTCCTTCAGGCCCCTGAAGAGACAAACCTGTTCATCCCAGTGAAGATCAGGATTTTTTTCTATAGCTTGCCACTAATGTAGAGAGTTTGGCTCCATTATCTTTGTCATTCCCCTTCAAGCAGAATCAGGCTGAGTTTAGACCTCTGCTAAGACACCTCTTTGCCAGACTACCCAAATCCACATTCCTCAGCATCTCTTTGTGGCTCATGTGCCCTATGCCACTGACCAGCCTGTGGAGTTTCTCCAGTTTCTCAACGAATTATTGAACTGCAGGTCCTAAATGGGACAACGCTTCTGGGGCAGATTTACTAGCACAGAGTAGAAAGGGAGCAGTAAGTACCCTCCAGCTGTGCTGAAGTCTCATAGCAAAGCCCAGGTCCTTTCCTGCATGGCTGTTATGTAGGCAAAAGGATACCATCCTACACCAAAGCAAAGGGTTTGTGCTGCTCTCGTTAAACTCTGTGGGATTTCTATTGTCACAAATCCCAAGTTTCTCAAGGTCCCTCTGGACTGCCTCTCTGACAGCTCTGCCAAATGGAGATGGCTGTCATTACTTCTAATCTATTGCCATCTGTAAATGTGCTGAAAGTGCCCTCTGTGTCATCCGCCTGGTGACTGATGAAAATATTGAACTGTATCAACTCCTGTGTCATTCCCTGGGGTCCTCTGTTCATTACTGGCTGCCAGATGGCCCATCACAACATTGATTATTATTCTTTGACCTAATGGTCCAGCTAATTTTTGGTTCACACAGTTTTCAATCCATCTAACAATTTGTTCATCCAATTCGTGTTTGCTCAGGTTTTGCATGAAAATGCTGCAGGAGAATTTCCAGCTGTCAGAGCTGTTCCCGATCACTATGAGCTTCTGATGATGGACAGCAGTCATGAGGTCACATCAGCACCCTCAGGTGAATCCTGCCTGCTCACCTGGATCCCAATACTTACAGATCCCAAGCTAGAGAGATCTTCATCCCTTTCTCCTCCTATTAGTTGTTACCCTTCTTCTCAAATCATGCTGGATACGAGAAGGCATGGGATTAAGACTTGTCAATGAAAATGTAGCCCAAAAAAAAGCATTAAATGCTCTGGTCCTTTTGCTTGTCATCTGTCAGTGGGTTGGCTCACACGTTCGTTGAGGGACTCACAATTTCTCCACTTTTGCTTTTGCTGCTAAGACACGTGTGGCATCCATCCTTCACATTTCTTCTTGTCCCATGCAGTCTGAGCTCCAGCTGAGCTTTGTCCTTTCTGATTTCAACCCAGAGTGAATGAACAAAGCTTGCAGGCTCCTTCCGGCTGCCTGCCCATTTCCAGTTGTTATCTCTTATTTTGCATGTCAGTTAATGGAGAAGATACTTGCTCAGACAAAATGCTGCACAAGGGGATGGTTTGCTCCTGAGCTGTCATTTTCATACTTCCTGGGCCGCTGTTACTCTTCTCTGATCTCCCAGGCCTTCAGCTGGGTTTAGGGCACCAAGTCACAAGGATTCCTCTTTGGCATCCCACCTCTAGACTGCAGTCCCCCATCTGTTTGCACTTTGGGTCACTGGCACCAGCTCAGATCTCACCTCATTTCTGAGAAGCACAGGCTTAGTGCTGAGGAGCCCTCCTGCCCTCAGGCATTTCGACAGTTCAGCTCCATCTCTGTGGGGCTTGTCTTGTCTCCTTCATGTCAGCTGTGGAGAAGACAGAAAATAATGGATATAAGCTGCAGCATGGGGATTTAGGCCAGAAATCTGAACATAATTTCTAAGAGTCTGGGCAGATGGGCCTGGAAAAGGAGCACATCAATCCTATATAATCTCACCCTTCAGAATTTTTTAAGAAGAAAGAAGAGGGCAGCGGGGTTAGGTATTCCTGCACTGGGTCTGGAAAAGCTGGATGAATTCCTAAGCACTGCTCAGCCCCATTTTTTTGTCATTTCTTCAGTGTACCATCTGCTTTGTTCAGCTGTGAGTCTCTGTCCATTTCAGCTCCTTTCTCCATATGACCAGGTCCTCAAGGGCTCCCTCTGACCTTCCCATTTTCTGGTCTAGAAAAATGCATTTCATTCCTTCACTTTCAGGAGCCCTATCTCTCCATGCTTTGACAAACAACGGAGCCACGGATCACACAAGCTCCTTGGGGAAAGGGGCTGCTATCCTCCCCTGGAGAACAGGGCTGAAGGCTGCCCACCCACCCATCAGCTCCTTCCTGGAGGACCCAGAGAAATGCAGGGAAAGTGTGCTGCTGATCTTGAAAGGGAGCTGGAAATATAAACCAGAACAAGTCTCCCCCCGGCATGGCTGCCCACCACCAGCATTGGGAGTTCTGAGTGAGATGGAACTGGAAGCCTCCCTTTGTCTGTTGGAGCAGCTCTCATCCAGTACAGAACCCATGCTTTCAGGCATGACCACCAGCAGTGGCTTGAACATTGCCAGGGAGCATTTTAGATGACTTAATTTAGAGAATCACTCAGCAAATACCAGCAGAAATCTGGTTTAATTGTCATAATTTCCACTCTCAGCCATAACTCTCTTTTGTCCTCCCCATATCCAAAAGCAGCACAGCTGTGCCCTGTGGCCCTGTGGTCAGGACACTTTCTCCATCTGCAGCTCAGCAGCACGCCATGGAAAGGTTGCAGCACCTCATCAGTCACTAACAAGTGTGGGATGTGGGGCTCTGTACTTGCTGTAGAGGAAAGCCCTGGTCTGTACTTGCTGTAGAGGAAAGCTCAGGGTGCAGCTTTGCTCCCCGGGGGAGGCTCCAGGTGATACCACCACTGCAAGGGCAGGAGCTGCTCCTGCCAGTGCTACCCACCATTGTCTTCCCCAAAAACTTTAGTCAAACCTGGGCTGAAGCTCTTCACTTCAGGATGTGCATTTCCAGAAAAAAACAGTGACATATCATCACATCCACTCTTCCCAGCCCTCCTGCAGGTCAGGTTTACCCCATGGGAGCCACAGTTAAGGACACTTGCTACCATCCCAAGTTACAAATCTCTGCCCCAGTTAGCTAAAACTGGATGTCATAAAAGCAAAACCACCCCCAAACCTTCACATTACCTAAGGAAATCAGTCTATTCCTTAATGAGTTTGTGCAATGTGCAGTTTCACAGCTCTTCAAAAATGGTTTATAAAAATATTAACCCATGGATGTTCACTGCTTTGTTTTAGCTCCCAGTGAACACTCAGGATTTGCTGCAAAACTGTAAGCAAGGTGGGGTCTAGTTATGGGATGGTGTTTTACACTCTGCAAAGTGGGGGGATAAGGAAGATGGTGTTTCTTCTGGGGGGCAAATATTGTGCATATAACAGTGTATAACACTCAAGCAGCACAACACAACTGCTGTAATAGTTTATACTATTTAAACAATATTTAAAATGCAGAAGCCTCAGGAAGCCTTCTGAAGTTCATCAACACCAATTTTAGTCCTAAGGGCACTTTGTAGCAGCAAGGGCCTTAATGAAAGATTTCCCAAAGCAAATGGAAACTTGGAAGACTTTTACATCTTATATTTTTCTATTTCTTGTGTTCCTTTTCTTCTCCTGAAAAAATCTATACAATCTACCCACAAGCAGGCAGTCTGAGAGAGGATTTTATAACCGACAACTACAGACAGTTTCTCCTGTCTGAAAAATAAAGATAGATTCATGTAATCTTTGCTGCTGCTCTCAAGAAAATGCCACTTTCCTCACCAGAAATCAAAGGCAGGCTAGACTTTTCTTGCCAATTTTTCTAAATTATTTCTAATGTTATAAATTTTTGCTTTCACAGCACAAGTCCTGTGGCGTGACTTACTTTAAAACCCTCGGCTCCTGGAGACAAATCTCTCCTGTCATTCAATGCAAATTTCTAACCTTCACACACTAAAAGAAAAGTGATGGGCTATGATCTAATGTGACCCAAAGGCTCAGAAAATCAGAGAACATCCTGAGCTCCAACGCTTATCTTTTAAACTGTATGATTTTTAAATCCATCTACTAATGTGGAGACAGAATTAGGAAAGAGAAAGGGTAGTTTGTGGTGATTTTTCTCCCATCTCCAGCTTTTCTGTACTTTCAGAAAATGGCCATGCAATCCACTGGAGTGAGCTGAGGAAAGTGGTGTCAGCCAAAGCCATTGAGTCATGGAAACCTGGGAGCTGCAGCTCTTGAGAGTTCCAGACAGGGGTTGGTGTGCTTAGGGAAAGGAAATGCTGGTTACTGTACATCATCTGCTTGCTCCCCTGTTGCCCTCTTCCTCCAGGATTGAGGAAATTTGATTGATCCATCCCTTATGCTTGTCGGAAATGTTGCTCACTGGGGACTCTGACAGCTTTGTTTAATCTCCCTGGGGCTGTGCTCAGAGGCTTGAGCAAGTTGCTGCTATCAACAGCTCTAATTTGAACCAGGCCCTTGTTGCTATAAATCAGCATGGGGCAGAGGGTTGTGCTCAGCCAGAAGAGCCAAAGCAGAGGGCTGAGGGAGGAATGGTGCAGGAAGCAGAAGTCTTGTGTACATAAGTCTTAGCGGGATTCTGCTGCCTGGGGCAGAGAAGGACAGGAGCTACTGACACCACTTAGCCCTGACTCAGTGAAACAAGCCTCTGAAGAGGGTGGGATGTGGGCATTAGTCCTATACCCTAAAATGAGCTCAGTAAGTGCTTACAGGCATCAGTGACATGTGAACAACCATGGGAGGCTCTTACCTCCATGGCCTGGTAGGATTCATCTCCACCAGAAATTTATAATGCTCAGAAAAGTCTTGCTGAGTCTTATTTCCCTCTGTGCACAGGGTTATTTCCCTCTGAGCCCAGAAACCTCAGTGTACCTGGGCAAGAGCTTTTGCTGTGGCAGGGAGTACCCTTGGCTGTGTGGTGGCCCGATGTGGGGATCTTGCTGCCTGTCCCCAATCTCACAGAGACCAGCATGTGGCAGCTCAGTCTGAGCACAAAAGGAAGAGCACAAGAGAAAGTTACAGGGTCTTTTGTAAGGACTGATTTTTCCTGTTTTCCAGCACATAATAAATATATAGTCTCATCTTGTTAGCATATACTGGTTTTGGGTGTATAATGTGGTGGTAAAGCTCTGCTGAGTTTCCGTCTAAGTAACATTTTCTGCTGAGCTCCTCATCAAGCAGAGGAACTGGCTCCACGCCTGCTGGGGACAATTCCTGGTCCTCTGTGGTGGGGTGCAGAACCACACAGCCTGTACTCCCTGGCCCCATCCCTGTCCCTGCACCCTTTGCTGGTGTGCTGGCTCTCCTTCCTGCCCTTGTTTTTGCCAAGAGACTGGACATCACCTCTCCAGCCCAGACAGAGCAGGGCACCCTGAACTCCCAATATTCCCAAATGTGAGCTATTGGGGTGGTGGTGCTTTTTGCTGCATAGGTTGGTGTGAATGCTTTTTTCCCCTGCAGAAGGAGACGAATGGGGAAGCTGGTGGGTTAGCAGGTAATTGGATTTGCCTCCGCTGCAGTGGCCTGAATGGGTGATGGATGTTCCAGCCAGCTGGAAAGGAGGTGCTGTCATCCCCTGCTAACAGACCTCTCATGTTCTTCAGAGGGAAGAGGTCTCACCAGGGCATCCTCCAGGAGCCTTCTGGAAGAGAGAAGCATTTTGCATGCATCCACAGGGACATTCTCCACATTTGGCCAGCTAGGACACCAAGGCAACCACCAGGTTCACTCAAGCCTTCGTGCTCTTCTCCACACATCTCCCAGTCTTGAATGCTGGCCAAAATTTATTTCTTCCTTCAGAAATGTCATTTGTGTTAGGCAATCTCAAAGACTGTGTTTCAAACTCCTGCATGCTTGTCCCATCCTCAGAGCCACCTCTGGTATGCCTGGGTTTCTGCATTTTGCACTCCAGAAATTTCTACATGTCAGATAAGGAGAGAATCTAATTTACTGGTTTAACTTCCCTCAAATTACTCTGAAGATACCAGTCAAGTTGAAGCTGGCTTGTGGCTTTAAGAAAAGTGTGGCTGGTGATGCTTGCCTGAGCCAGAGAAGATGGGAGAGAGAACAAGACAAACCAGGACAAAATGCCATGGGCTATTTTGCTTCCTTACAGAGCCAAACACTCCATATCCTCCAGTTTCATTTCCTGGCTTACCTGCTCCCCACAAACGGCCTGCAAGGACATCATGTTTGACGAGTGGCTTTACAAGAATCCTTTTCAGTCCTCAAGCCCCCCTTTTTTATCCTCTGCTCACAAGAGTTATGATGATGTCACCAGTGACCACAGATGTAGGCGTACGTCAGTTCCTGGCATTCTCCACCCTGTGTGGTCTGTTCTTACATAAGAGTTGAGGAAGATGCTTGACAAAAATATTTTCCACTTAAAGCAATGAAAAAGAGTCTTGATGACATCATTTGCTAAGCAGCTGCAGATAAAGAGCTTGGGGGTTTTTTCACCCAAAAATGGGTGAAAACACTTTGTTCCTAGCAGACCCAAGTAAACTCAGCACCAACTCAGCACCAACAGTGAGCTTATTGCTGGGGGAGATGAGGGTGCCTGTGGCACAGAAGGCATGATCAGCACCAGAATGGTTGTGCCTGGCTCTGCATCCTGCCTGCCTGGCACTGTCAGCAGTAACCCAGCTGATGTGCCAATACACCCCCACACTGCAGGAGGATTTGGCTTCTTTCCTTCCTCAGAAGAAGCGCAAGCAACTGGTTGAGCTGGGCTGTTGAATCTGCTTCAGGCTGCTTCTGTTTGCAAAGCAAAACTTCCAAACTTCCACACAACCCATGGAAAGACTATATAAATACTACAAAATAGATAAATCAGAGGAATGGGCCAAGAGGTGCTGTGCAGGTACTTTTCGCAGCTTTTACCTTCTACCTGTTCAAATCCTGATGCTCCTGAGCAGATGCTTTGACTTTTCAATATCCAGGCAGCTTTGGAATTTGAGCTGCTAAAATCAGAACCAAGAACTTTCCGAAATGGTAGTGAATTGTTTTGTTTGCCCCAGATTGCTCAGTGTTCCCACTGCTTCATTGAGCAGTCTGCCTGGCAGCTGTGATGCCAAACCTTTCTGGGTGCTATGCCTTTAGCCCCCAAGACCCCTGATACACTTTGCAGAGAGATGTTCTGATGGTGTTGCATCAGTCCTGAAAACGGTAGATTTTTCTGCAGTAAGAGCAGAATTCTATCTTAGGGTATGAAACTTTGCTGCTTCTCAAGGGGGCTCGAGAGGTAAGGCATTATTTTACTGGTTGTGGTATCTGACCTATACAAAGTAGGGAAAGCTGTACTGGAAGCAAGAGCCACTGCAAAGACCTAGGTGCTGAAATGAAGATTTTATTGCAAATGCATTCCAACATCTTCTATATTTTTTTTTGTATAGACATAGAAATATTTTGGTTTGTGCTTAGTGTGCTGGCTCATTTTTAAAAATTATTTTCAGATTATTTCCCCAGTCTGATAACTATGCCTTGTCTTTTTGCAGTCATTGGCTAACTGCATCATGAGTATCTCTATTGTGTAGAAGTGAACTGAAAACCAGGGTTTGACACAAAGGGAATGTCAAAGGATGAATACAGAAGTCAACTCTTTTCATTTCATTTTGTTGGGAGTGAAAACTGCTTTTATTTTTCAGGAACAGCAAAGTGGTAGTGTTTCTTTTATGAGAGTACAAATAATAAAACTTCACTGATTATGGTTAAGAATGAGATTCAAGAAAAAGACCCATTTAAGTAAAAACTTGTTTTTATGCTACTGCTTATTTCACAAAAGCTTGCTGAGTCACGTGCTCTGAAGGGTACCTGAGGGGGAGGGGGGATTACATATTCCACACCAAGAGGACAGAAAATGCTTTAAATTTTTAGCTTGGGGTTTTTTGAGAACAACTAAATCTTCATTGATTTTTCTAGAGATCAAAGCTGAACATACGTAACTGGAAAGAACAGCCCCAGGGAGAGCAGAAAAAAGAAATGCATGACACTTTACATAGATTTAGCCATTATGTTCCACTGGACAAACGGGATATAGCTGGAAGAGCCATTACACATCATTGTTTCCAAAGATGTCCTTGATATTTGCAAGTGCTTACACACAATTACAGCTGTAAGTACAGTAACAAGTGGTAGAGCTTTGCCCTTCCCTCTTTATCTTTTAAGTCACAAAATTGCACACAGTGCTTCTGAGTCATCCAAAGGAGCCTGAAGAGGTGGGCAAAGCATCACTATGTTCTCATTCGTAGGGAAAGTACTAAAAGAATTGAGGAAAAAAAAAATGGTAAGCAGCTATAAGAAGAAGGAGGAAGGCTTTTCCATGCAGAAGAGATGCCCCTCTGGGTCTTACTGCCTGTTGGGAGCTGAACTTTCCAAAATCCTTTTAACTCCCAGTTCCTGGGGAACACATTCCAGGTGTTGCCTGAACATCAAAGAAGAAGAGTTTGAATCAGGCTTTACCATTTCCAACTTCTCATATTGGGCAGTGAAGCACAACCAAATCAGCCAGCTGCTGAAAATCTCTCCTGAACAGAAGGAATTGTTATATGACTATTACTTAAGAACCAATCAGTGATTTCAGAGAAGTTGCCACCATTAGGTTCTCATGCCACATTTTGTTCCCAATGGAGAAGGAGTGAACTCAAGTTGCCTTTGACTTGATCAAAATCTATTCAGGGGTCAGCGACTGGACACACTGCACATATCTCCCCAAAGAGCAATATATTTGCTTTCAGCCGAGAAAACCTGGTTATTCTTTGTTAGGACTTACCTGAACCACTGCTTCTCAAACTTTTATGCAGGTAGCCTCACCTCTCTTTTTACTTCTTGATTCCTTTATGGGCTTTCAATCCAATTCCATTTCCAGGATCATGAGCAACTTTGTTACTTCCTTACTTCTCACTCCATTTTTGCTCTGGAAGTCTAAGGATATGCCCATGACTTAAGGATGGATCAGTTATCTATATACTGAACACCCAGATTCTGCACAGCTTTGTCCATACTGCTAAACACAGTGGAGACTAGATGAGTTATGAGACAAAATACTGCTGGAGGCATACCCCAGCCTCACTGCCACACTTCTCTGAGTGTTCACAATCAGGGCTAGTCCTTCTGTAGGAGATTTCTCTTGAAAAGAGATAGCTGAAGACATCCAGATTGCAGCCAGGGAATGAGCTCAGAGTGTGGGCAATTGCTTGGGGGATTCAGTACTTGAGCTGTCTCCCTGGGCCTCTTCTACTCAATAAAGTGAGAACATCCTTTAAAGACTGCTTGTTCTTACAGCTTTAGTCCATTTATGTGTTTTTCACCCAAACAAGTGTGGCTCCTGGAGAGCAAAGGCATCTGTGTCCTAGACAAAGGTAGCAAGTTCTTACTGGATAGCCTGGGCTCAGTGTAGAGTCAAGTAAGAGTCACTTGAGCTTGAGTGAAAGTACCACTGGGGATTAACTTCTGCCTGAGAAGAAGGAAAGGACAAGGGAAGTCCCAGATTACCACCTGTCCCATCTTCTGATTGACCCAATTCAACTGTGCCCTTCTCTGTAGACTGTACCTGAGAAGGAAGGGATGGATGAATGGATGGATAGACAGACAGAGAGACAGAAAACATATTTGATGTGTTAATTGCCTGAACTTCTATATTTCTTGGGTTGATTTCTGTCCTTCTTAGGTCCTCCTGAGCTGGAGCTGTCAGAAAGATGGCAGAAAATGGGGAGAGCTAAGATAATGCAAAGTTACGGTCACATTTGCCACAATTGCCTTTGAAATGGATACCACCAAATAAGCAGTGTTAAGTACAGTAATGCCTCGATCTAGTCTCCAGGACTTTCTGTCTAGTGGGCAAGTCCTGCCAAATTCCATTTGACTCCGTAAAATCAGTAATTGCTGTCCACAGCAGCATCATATTCACTCACCTTTTGGCCAGCAGTGCTTCCACAGGTATTTCCCAGCAACACACCTGCATTGCACACTTGCCTGCCTCTCTTTTCCAGATAGATGAGGACTGTACCTCTGCCTCATTCTGGGGACATTTGTGGGATGAGTGTGAGGACCCTGGGTATCAGCTCACCTTTAGCCAAGGACTGTATTTAAGGTCAAGCCCTTGCCCATGCCCCTGCCAGAGCCCCAGACAGTGAGTGCACAGTCTTGGGACACAAAAACAAGAAGAGGCCATGATATTTTGACCTGTTTGCTGATATGAAGTATTTACAGACCTGTGGAACAAAGAGTTGTCCTGTGCTTTGTCTCCCCAATGGTCCTCTTCAATTATCTGCACTGGATCCTGTGACACCTCAGCTTATGTAATCGCCTGAAGGTATATACCTGTGGGGCTGCAGTGCTACTGAGCTGCTATTCCTCTGCCACAGCCATGGAATTCTGCTTTTGTTGGACTGCTGTGTGATAAAGGCTTCATTCACTCTGTAGTGCTGTTGTTCCTTTCCAAGTGGCTCTTATGTTTCCTCTCTCTGAGTGCACTGCTGCAAGATCTTTACAAAAGATAAAAGAGAACTAATTCATTGTTTGCTAACAACTCCCGAGTTGTGAGGCGGCTGAACACTTGGTCTCAAACAGTCTTTCATCACTGTGGGCCTGGCTTGGCCCTCTCTGGAGCCAGCAGGACTTTATCTTGATGTAAATTAACCTTCAGATGCTGTGGCTGAAATCAGTAAGTAAAAAAAAGGACAAGCCTGGTGTTCAGAAGTATCATATATAATAGACAGAAGCACATTTGCTTCAGAGCTGGGGATTAGGAATTCTGGTCAGTGGGGCTGATCTTGATGTTCACAGCCATGGGTTGCCCTCCCAGAAATGATGCTGTGGATTAGCACACTCTTTTCCTGCTGGGTAATGGTGTCTGCTTGTAGAAGACTTACAACGTGGTTCATGAGCAAGCAATTATACATGATATTTTATGAAACTGTAGCAAATTTATCATCACAATCTGCTGAAGGGAGTATTGGGCAGGCAATGACAAAGGCCAAGGAATTGACTGATCTAATTCTGCAGCCTGAACTGCTTGGCATAACTTTAACTGGAACTGAGGGTTTTGGTGTTGGTTCCCTCTCCTGACAGTTTCACCAGCTGTAAGGTTCCTATGTCAAGATGTCAATTCCTATTTATTCAGATGGCTGGCTGCTTCTTTGGGCAGAGGGGTCCTGAGTTCCCAGGTTAGCTTCCCAAGCTTCTTAACATCCATAAGTTCCTGACAAATGGCCTTTGTGCATAAATAGTGGATCTGCTGCTTCCCTGACATTGGGGAGCCACTGTGCTAGTGTTGGTATATGGAATGGTTTGAGAGGGGTCCCCAGCAGTCTTGTCTGCAATTGTTTGGAATAATTTAGTAAAGCTGACCAAGATTTGGGAAGAACATCTGGGCGATTTTTAAGGTCTCTTCCAGTCCAAACCTTTCTAAGATTCTGTGATTTCCATGCAGTTTTCAACTATTTCATGGGACTTAAGTCTACTTTATTGATTGCAAAGCAAGAATGTGCATGGATTTGACTGAATTGGCCTGGTTCATAAACAGCCTGTGGTTTTGGAAGGGTCTCTATCTTTTAAGGACTGCTCTGTGTTTCATAGCTTTTCCTCCTGGGCTGCATTCTCCAGCCACTGCTACTAGACTTTCAGCAGTTCTCATGCAGCACCTGTGGCAATGACCCAGTGACTCTTGGACAAGGTAAGGTTTTGCTCTCAGCTTCTCTAGTGTACCTCTGCCCATGTGATTTTCCTTTTTTTTTTTCCTGTAATTAAGTGTAATCATAATAAATACATCAGGTATAAAACAATCTCCTACCTCATAAAAGCTATCCAGTTAAATTGCCCATGTTTGTGTGGGAGTGTTTTCTTTTTCACTGGCAAAGTTTCCTTATCAGGAGCAATAACGAAGATTCTGTTAAAGAAAAATGTGTATTGAAGGTTTACTATTTCACTGGTTTTCTGAAGAATCATTTACGCAAAGCTGTGAGTCACTAGCTGAAGTTCAATGTCTGAAATTGCTGGCAGAGTAAATTAATTTTGTGCATGAGAGATCAGTAATCTGCATGCATTACAGTCAATTCATAATTACTTTAAAATCACATGGCAAATGATTATAATTAGGACAGGAGTTGTTTAAATCAAGAACAAAAGAAGGCCAGAACCTAAATCTATTCATTGCTACGTTTCACCTCCTTGAAGGTTTATGAAAGACGTCGCAATTCCTAACTGGAAAGTGCAGTGGAAATCATCACTGCCCCTTCCAGCTGCTGCTGTGTTGTCAGTGAGTTTGGCAGAAATGCTTGTGAAGTGCAGCACTTAGTCTTAGTACATGTCACACAGACCCTAGGCATAAAGGCCTAAAATAGGCAGGTCTTGAGTGCAATAACTTCATTGTCATGCCTGGATAGCTGAGCCTACCTGGAAAATTGAAATGACCTCTGTCTGTGACTGTTCTGTCTTCTCCACACCCAGGCTCTGCAATATCTATCACTACAGACCTTCCTCTAGGGGTTTCTCTCTTTAGAAGCAAGGAAGAGTCATCTATACGTAAAGGGAATATCTCCAAAGGTGAAAGATGCCTCAGGAAAGTACATGTCATTCTTGAAAGAGGTTGCTATCCATTAGCCCTAAAGACTGCAGGAGGACTGTGGCCATGGCTAAGTGACTAAAAAAAATCAGAACAGAATGAAATCTTGAAAAGAGATATTCTGCTGATAGAGGCTAAAACCAACACAGAGACAACCTAGCTCCACCCCCAGCCCCCCATACTGATAGTGCAGAGACGGGGGTATGAGGTGAGCCTACACAACCCCCAGCAGCCTGACTGGGAGCTCTTGCCACAGCCCTCATCTCACTGGTGGTGCAGAGGCACAGTCCCTTCCCACAAGGTGCTCAGTGCCCCAGGACACGGTGGGAGATGGCAGATCTCCTGGCATGGTGAGCAGCTGAGGGAGATGGGGGGACATCCTTGAACACATGCGAGGGGCTGATGCAGCACATCAGCATCTGAAATATTATGCAGCGTTTTGAAACCACCAGAGCAAAGACAAGGCTTTAAGGGGGACTGCACTACAAACTGTGGCTTTTGCCTCTGGGTATCTGTGCTTTATCTATGCACAATGGGCCAGGTGGGAGGCAGTGCCCACACAAACAGTGGGCTGTGGGACAGCACGCCTCCACTGCTGCCAGCAGACAAGCTCCCCTAGCCCCATGGGAGAGCAAAACTTTCTGAAGATAGCTCCATGCAGGAGAAGGATGCTGACTCCAAAATGCGTAGGCATAACTGAATCAAAGAAGTGAACTCACCCAGTTTACAGCAGCTGGTACAGATCATTATTTAACTGAATCAGAACAGAGCAAAAGCTTCCTACTCCATAAATCCAGATGAACGTGATTAATTCCTGTGAAATTTTAGTATCAAGAGATTATATGTGGTCTCAATTTGAAGATTTGTGTAGGGGGCTTTTTGGCAAGGTCAGCAGTTGTGCCGAGCCTGCTTTCTCACCAGTCTAGAAATCCCCAGCACTCGACACATGACACGACACAGAGCTGCTGTTTTGGCAAGGTTGGTCCAAGGAGTGAGGCCATCCCCTGCCTGAGAAGGGGAGCATTGCCCACCCCTCTGCTGGTGTATGCAGAGGTGGAAGACCCACTGCTCTGCATCCCAGAGATGCCAGGACTCTGGCATCTCAGTGACATTTCTGTTCTTAACCACAATTTCCATCAAAAACATACACCCGAGAGAGCTATTATTTTCTCTTCACAGGTGAGAGAGAAATAATACCAGCTGGCAGTTGCTGCTGTGAGGAAAAAGAAAATCTTCAAGCTGGGAGGCTGCTGCAGTCCCTCAAGCAAGGAAGTTTTCTCTCTTCTAATCACTCCTGGATGACATAGCAAACCCTCTTAGCTGATAGCCTGGTGTTTACATGACAATTGCTGCAGGATTCCTCTAATGGGTACTTAAGATGAGATTGACCTGAGGAAGGATCCTTGTTTCTCTTGCTAAAGCTCTGACCAGAAGGACTTTCTCCAAGTGACATATCACAGCAAGATCACACCAAGACAGACAATGCTCCTGCCAGGTTTTCTCTTTCTTCTTCCGTGCCCTCCATAGTAAGGGAATAGGAATGGCTAATTCTTCCCTGCATGAGGCTGAGCCCCTTCTTTTCCTAAAATTAAAACACTCCTGAGATGTCTTGGTGGAGAATTTAATGACCATCCTGAATAGCTCAAGAAGCTCCAAGGCCCAGAGACACCATATTTAATACTAACAATCAAGCATGCTGTCATGCCCAGATTTAGCCTCCCTTTCAGCCACACAAGGGCTAGAGAAAAGGAACTCCAGCAGGATCAGTGCATTTTCACCGATAAAAAAACCCAGACAACCCAGGATCCAGACTGCTGCTCTTTCCAGAGACATGTGCAAGTCACTACAGCTGTTCCTAGGATATGAAATGTTTGGAGTGGTGACTGGAAGTCAAGGTGCCTTTGCTCTGATGCAGCTCAGCAGCAGTGAGGCCATGCAATGTGCACCATCTTGGTAGACACAACTGACAGGATGGCTATGGAGACATTGCTAGTTAGGAATAAATATATGTCCTGTCAATCACTAGTGTAAAACCAGATGTTGTGAGCTTGCACTCGTGGCTAGCCAGCTGAGAAAGTGACAAATCCTTCATCTGCAGGAATAAGAGAGTTTGGCATAAAGGTGTTTCTTTAGAAATGGCAAGGAAGAAGTCTGATGTGTCTCCACTGATTGGTTAAGAGCAGGCGAAGGCCAAGGGAACAGCGGACCTCAGATCAAAATCACGAAGTAAAAAGAGGCAGTTTAGATTTCAGGTGCTTTGAATTTGTGCATTTGTAAATAATTAAGATGATCCTTAAGGAGCTGTGATAGTGTTTTTATATGTCTCCAGATAAATGTAAAAGGATCTGGCTATCAATTTAGCTTTTGCACATGTATATTTTGCAGAGCTTTTGCTCTGCAAACCCTGCAAATGCAAGGCTGAAATGGGGCTGCACAAAGGCTTTGGGAAGTCCTCTGAACAGCTCCTGAGCTGAGTGATGGGAACAGATGTGAGCAGCTGGGTACCAACTCACCCTTCTGCCATGAAGATGATCTGTGAGCACTAAGAGAGTTTAAAGTCACATGTCCTGAAGAATTGTTGTTGGGGTGATTGTTCATTGCTGGGATTGCATTGCTATCATTTAGGACCAGAAAGGCCCTTTCCACTGATGTCTTATTGAAGCCCTGCTCTGCATTTCTCAAGCCTCTCTTGCAAGCCAGTTGATGCATCACATTATATTACAACTCATGTGCTTTTTCCCCTCCTCTTTTTCCCAGGTCTAGAGCAAGATTAGTCTTTGATGAGGTGTGGTAGTTCTGAAAGAGGGAAATAGTAGTCTAGAGCAGCTAGACTCACAAGCTTTTGTGGTCTCTGACCATCTCCTGGAGAGACCAACAATCAGCATAACAGGCATAGACAATGAGTTTCATCATGCTGTCCACAGTACTTGTGAAGTCTAGCCCTGTTAACAGCATGTGCTGGAAACTGGACTTTTGTTTTCTACTAGAATAGAACAGCAATCTGCACAATAAATGAATGGGACGGGATATCTACATCCCATGTGACAGCAGCTTAGCAAATGTTCAAAGGGGCTTCTTACAATCTCAGCTGCATCCTTCAAATCACTTCAGTGTGGCTCAAGCAAACTTGGGCAGGACATGCCATTATTCAGAGGAACATCAAGGCTGTGATGGGCTGAGGAACAGGGAAGGTAGGAAGCCGCAAGAAATGCTGTGGAGCGCTCTGCAGCAGCTGGACTTTGAAGGCCTTTTTTAAATCTGACTTTATTTTCTGACTTCCTTTTGAGTAGGGAGAAGATAGTTATGAAAAGAAAAGCCAAGAAGTAGCCAGACTGGAGGTCTAACTCTGTCTATAGAACCACTGGATGTCAGAGTGCCATTGCACTCTTATTGACAGAGAGGGGGTGAGATACCAAACATTGTGGAGATATTTGTCAAGGAACACATCTCATGAAAAGCTTATCCTGCAGATGTTCCTAACATCTGCCTCTTCATACTTGGCATCTAAAAGAAGATTCCTCAGGGATATAAATTATTAACCATTTAATGACATGGATACTCAAAAGGAAGTTCCCATCCAGAGCATTATCAGATGTGGAAGAAGATGCAAGTCCAGATGTTTATATATGTGCTCAAATATCCAGGTTGCTTTATGCAGCATCATGAATTACTAGTCTGAGTTATACAGACTTACAATCAACTTCCCTGTCTCCTGCCAGTAAACTTTCCAGTCTCACATACCAACACAGTTCATGTACAGGGTAGATTTATTGAATTTCTCTCAGCTAGAGACTGCCCAGCCTCATTTGTTTTAGTTTTAGGTTTTCTTTGGTGGTAAAGGCACAGATTTCTAAATTTTTAAAGCATGTTTAAGTAATTTCCAGGAAATGGATGCATATCTGTACGTGCTCTACTGTTACCTAAATGGTCCTTAAGAAATAGGCAGCAGATGTTTTAAGGCAGAAAACCCCAGCATTTCACAAACAGTCTCAAGTTCTGTTTATTTAAAGAATGTACTTAATAAGTCCATTGTGAGCATAATCATAAATAAAGTAAAATGGATGCATTTGCCATGACACTTTTAGCTGGAACTCTTCCGGATTTTGTTTTCTTTGGAGTTCTGTAAGAGCTGAAGACTCAAAAGGTGACCTTCATAATTCATTAATCATCACAAAACAGTTCCTTGAGGGAAAGAAATATGAAAGGTATGTGCAGTGCTGAAAGAGGGTGGCTTGATTCACAGCAGATTTGAGAGTCTGGGCTCTGAGCCAGAGGATGATTTTTCTTAAAGAAACAGACCATCTAGCCCTCAGGTGCATGGTGGGTTCATCCAGCCTGGTGTGCATGGTTTTTCCTCCTCTTTCCTGCCTGTTCCTTCCACCCTGACACCTCCTGCTGGCCCTGCAGGGGTCAGGGCTCACCTCTTTTGGGAACTCAGCTATGTGGGTTGGTGGCTTGGCTTGTTACTCCAACTACGGTTCAGCTCTTACACTGTCACCTCTGCCAGACACCGTCCTTGCCTTGCTCTTCACCAGCACAGACTATCTTCTCCTGGGCCTCCTTTTGGTCTCTGGATGCACCTATGCAAGTAAACTAAGGGGGGACAGGACATGGGCTTCCACAACTGGCCTGCAGCTGTCCTGGCGGAATACTCAGCACACCCCCTGGCATGCTTTTCAGCCCCAGCAACCACCCTTTGGTGCAGCAAACACCTGGGCACCATTCAGCTCCCAAGAGACTCAATGCACATCCAGGTGCAATGGACTGCATGGATCTACACCTGAGCTGTAGGTGCAGGCAGGTTATCCAAGCAAATGCACACTGCCAAGGACATGCTCATGTCACACGTACAGTTGCAGTCAGTGGGGTCCATCCTTCTGCACTCCCCTCACACTTGGTTGCTCTACAGTCTGTTCTGGATCAAAAGAAGAGTCAAAAGAATCTATTAGGCATCCCAGAAGAAAATTTCTTGGGCTCAACAACACAAGACTTGTGAGATCTCTACTCATGATAAAATCAGCCTGACAGACAGAAGAGCCCAGGTCTGCCATCACCTTGGAGGTGAGACTCCCCTTGCTGTGTATGGGTGTTTCAAGGACCTCAGTTAATTGCTCCACCAGTGCCAGGCCTGGGTGTCCTCACCATGACCAGAGCTATGGCTGCCCATGCCCTCTGTGGCTGAGCAGGATGGAAGCTCTGTTGGCACACACCATTTTTCACCACAGAGCTGCTGGATGCCCTTCACTCTTACCCCACACATCTTCCAGCTCTCTGAGCTGTGCTTGTGGCCATTTTACTGCCTGAATATCACAAATGAAGCCTCTGGTGCACATTGCACGTGGTCTCCTGGCGTTCAGACATACTGATATTGTTTTTCCCTCACACCACAGGTGTCACATCTGTCTGCCTTATCAGTACAGTGTGCAGCCAGACTGGAGAGACTCAGCTACAAGATCTGTAGGAGTGTCATTGCAGACTGAGGCCCATACTTGGGCATCTAAGTAAAGCAGATCAGTCTTTAAAGGCAGTCAGCATTGTAGATCTCCCTGATTTTGTCAGTTGTTCACTTAAAAGGAATGAGAATGTGATTAGCACGGTACAACTCTCCATAACTCATCTGGGATAACTCCTTGTTTCCTCAAGCAAGTCTTCTTTTAGCCAAGCTTGCTACAGAAATGAAGCTCTTGCTATACCATGGTTTAGGCAGAAAAGCATGTGTGCAGGTGTTCCTCCTTATTCCTGCACTATCAAACTGTGACTGACATAAGCCAATGTGTCACATTATTTTCACAAAAATAGATGGCTCTGTGCAGGAGAAAAAGAGATGCTGGGAACGTCTGCATGGTGAAGCAGGAGAAAAGGACTAATGTCTTCACAGGTACCAGGGAAGTTCTACGAGACAGGTACATTAGGATTACCACAGCCACTGGTGAAAGTCTTGGAGCTGGCACAAAATAATCCAGTGACTCAGCAGAAATCCACCAGCAAACCACTCCACCTACATTCCCACCACAAGGCATATTTTCTCAAGGCAAACACATCGCCAAAGCTCTCTTCATCCTTCCACTTGCCCAAGTGCTCTTTTTAAGCTAGACAAAAAAGAACAAGAATGTGACTTGGCTTGGAGGAACGTGAAGTTGTTCAGGGAAGATACATAAGCCCCAAATGTTTATAGGGAGGAGAAGCACAGGTACAAAAGCACATCCAGAGACACTGAAGTGACAGTGGGTAGCAAATCAAATACTCGCAAGAAAACACACCCTGAACCCTATTCACAGACATGCATTTTGTCATGGAAAAATGGGTGAAAAGACCTTTTTTAACAGGCTTGATGCAGAACAGAACCCTCTGGTCCCACTCCAGCACAGCAGCTGAGCAAGGTTTTATTTTAAGGGCATATGTAATCTCAGCAAAGCAAGTAGGATTTCTTGTGTGCTTAGAGTTAAGCACAGGTTGAAAATTGCTCCTCTGGCTGGGTCAGGGTGTTTACCTTGCAGGTCTTCCGTGCTGCCTTCACAGCTTCTGGGAGTGTATATGGGGCCCTGAGACCACTGTCTTGGTGGGATGACAGAATCCAGAGAAAAGTCACAGTTTCAGGAGAAGACCAGAGTGATCAACTTCTAAGGTAAAATCATAAAGCAGAATAAGGTTTTTCTGATGTATAACACAGTGTATGGGCAGATGTAAAAGTAGTCTGTAAATATCTAAGGAGAGCAAACACTGTAGATAGAAAAAAAAATTACTTAGGCAAGCACACTGACAATGTAAATGAGAAAAAATTAAGAAAAGGGAAATTCAAATTAAATACTATGGATGTATTGGTGAGAGAGTTTAGGCTGTGAAAGTGCTGTCTACAGTTTTTGCTAACTTTCACAGTTCTGCTTCTCATAAAGCCATCAGGCTGGAACTGAACAAATTAACATCAATACTGTGGTTTTTAAATTTGTTTTAATTTTAATTGGATTGTCTTTGCAATGTTCAATGTATCTCTATTACAATCAGGCCACTCAATGCCACCTCTACAAGAAGGAAGAGCCAAATTATGCTCAGAATATTAGTATCAGTCTTCTTAAGTGGTTTTGGGCAAATGATGCTAGAGCAATGGAGATCAGATGCTGTTCCAGGCTGTTCAGATTTAGGTAATGTACTTTGGATGTCCGCGTATTTTTCTTTTAATCTTTCAGTGTAAAAGAGCTTATTATATATTCACATGATTACTTCTATCATCTAAAAATAGTTGACATTTATTCACATAGGTCTTTCGCATGATGAAGTTAAAGCACACTGGGATTATACACAAGCAGTCTGCCTAAATCTTGTGTGTCAGCAAAGGAGAGCCAAAGACTGGTGCCACAGCCTGCAGTGAAGGCAGGCCTGTCATTGCCTGTGCCTTTGTGTTTCAGATAGCTCAGGGCTTCACTTTCACTGAGGAGGTGTTGCTGGTTGTTGCTGATCAGCTGCCAGGATCCACATCCATGGGACAGTTTAGTCCTGGTGGGAGCATTCCAAATGCCTGTGCTGAGCTAGACAGTGGTGTCCGGGTTTTGATGAAGCTATCATTGCCCCTTGGCAGTGTTGCATCCTGGCTTTAGGCAGGGCAAAGCTCCTGCTCCTGTCCTTGTCTTTTCACTCTGCTTTCGTTCCTGCACAGAAGGATACTGTAAGGTCAAGGGGAGCCCAGATAAACACAACCCAGGGTCCCAACCCATGGGCACAAGAGGCTGGCAGAGCAAGCTAACACAGCATCTGCAGAGGAATTGTTCCCACTAGCACCACTATGTCCTGTTGGTCTACAAAACCCCCCAGGATCTCTTGTTGCACCAGAGTTGGATGAGAGAGAATGGTGCAGGAACACAGTGCCCAGTCAGGTCACAAACCACACTCTCCCTACCTGGGAGCTCGTCTGCCAGGGCGAGGGCAGAGACCAGCCAGCCCTTGTGTGCAGTACCCTCCAGCATTCCCAACCTGCTGCAAAGGCAGAGGGACAGCAGGTCCCCATTCTGCCAGTGGGGGTGCAGAGCAGGGAGGTGACCCCAGAGCTGCAGATGCTCCTCCTCCCACCATGGCAGTTACAACATTAAAAGTGTGTTTTATGGCTTGATCCTTTGCTGCGAGTAACTTGCTGCTATTTGCCTCCTTGAGGCTGAAGCTTCCAAGCCAGAAGAAGCTTCCAAGGCAAGCTTGAGAGCCATGAGAGGCTTTTCTTCCATGATGATTCTTCTCTTGGCAAAAGTGCCTCCATCTACATGAGCAGCTGGCAACTGAGCAAATAATTTCAGGGGAGCTCAGTTTCTGTGGAAGCCTTGCATGTGCCCCTTACTGTAAATCTCCATAAACACTGGTGTCACTGTGAGATCGGACAGCAGCTATTGCCGTGTTTCTTGGTAAACACAGATGGTGTTTATGCTCAAATATGCCAAATGTGGTAATGAGAGCAAACTTTCAAAGGATTTATTTTTATGTTGTTTCCATTCTGTCCCTCTGATAATTAAGGCTGCTGTGACCTGCCTTTTGAAGGAGGAAAGTATATTTATGCAGTGCTATTCAGCTTTCTAAAGTAACTAAGGAAGGTTTTGTTTGGTTTTTGCTGAAGGACACTGAGCTCCTGTTCCCCAGGTTTTATTGCCCTGTATTGAAAACTGTAGACCAAGGTTTGCAAGGATACTTTTGCTATTGATTTATGTACATATTAATTGTTTCTAAAGCTTTCTCTATAAAGTTACTATTTTCATTTTCTCCAGAAAATGACAGTAATGTAAGAGTTGGAAAAGTTTTACTCTATTCTATGCAGGTTCTTATGCCATGCTCATTCAGTAGCACTGACCACCAGTGAGGAGTGTGTTCAGACATGTATCCGTCTTCTGGGACATGTCTCTTCTCCCATTGCCTCTGGAGGTGAGTGTGCTGGAAAGCCCTGTTTCAGATAAACACTGATACATGCAAGCATGTAAACAAATTTTGATGCTAGAGGGAAGATCTGAGGAAGTCCTACACTCTGTGAAGAAGGTGACAGAGCTCCCTACACAGCTACAAGCATCCTTGCTCTCCTTGTCCCTATGGAAAGGAGTTTCTTTTCCTTAGGATAAATTTCTTTCCTGAATGGATGGTCAGGCATTAGAACTGGCAGCCCAGGGATGTGGTGGAGTAGCCAGCCCTGGAGGTATTTAAAAGATGTGTAGATGTGGCACTGAGGGACATGGTTTAGTGGTGGACCTGGCAGTGCTGGGTTACTGGTTGGACTTGATGATCTGAGAGGTCTTTTCCAATGTAAATGATTCTATGATTTTATTATTCCTCCTGCACTGACTAGTCAAGGTTTGTTCCCACACACACACATCTGCCATCTCTCTTGGAGGAGAACCTGCTTCTCTGCAACACAAGCGCAAAACTTCCCTCAGATGCTGTGCTGAAAACCTGGGATAAATCCAAGTAAGGCTGCTCTGAAAGGTCAATCTGACTGACCAAGCTGGAGCACAGAGCACCCCTATTTGTCTTCTGTCTTCAGGCCAATGCACAGGAAATCTTTCAGAGCTAATGCAACCTTGTGCCACGAGCATTGGCACTGGATGCTTGGGATGAAATAAATGGGCTGTGACATTTCAGTGGGGTCAGTGTGGAAAAGATGCTAATGTGACATATCAAGCAAGCTATGACAGACAGCTCCAGAGATGCCTTTCCTCCAAGGGCTCAGTACCAGTTATCCTTGTTGTGGGTCCTCAGGATTTAAATTTTGATCCTTGTTATCCCACTGTTTTATTGCACTAAAGGTCACAGACTCCCCGGCACCTCTTCTGTCATCAAATACAACCTGTAGCAGAGTCTCTTACACTGAGTTCTTAAATAGCTGTGCCTAAATGTCACTGTTACAGGAGGAGATTGCATGCACAGAGACTGTATGTTCTGTTGGAACAGAGCTCTTACAGAGATAGCAAACTAAGCAGAATAAAAGAAAAAAGTATAGTTCCTTTATATTATTTTAAAATTTTGAAATCATCTTGAGATGACTAAATATTGCAAACAGCTTTCTAATGATTTGAGCTTCCAAGAATACTGGCTTCTTTAAGGAAAGATAGAGTTTCACCACATATTTTGTGTCTTTGAGATAAAAATAATCTTTTAAATCTGTGTTCTCCCTTCCTGTGGCTTGCAGATGCAGTGAGGAAGACACTAGGATGTTTTCTTCTGCTACAGCTGTTACCATTTAAATCGTGGCAAACAAGAGCTGTGTGTAAGTTTGAGGAGTCTATAAAGCAGCAGCTATGTAAGAGACAGCTGTATCTGTTTTCTTCTTTACTTCACCTTGGTATCTGTATTTACAGACTTGCACAAGAGGCCTAATTTCCTGCACTGCCAAGCATCTTCAGCTTCCGCCTTTAAAAACAAGAGTGGATAAGGGGGCTGAACCCTGGAAGCAGGAGATACTGACTTCCATGGCTACCTCAGCATCACAGCATCAATTGGTAAGACACTCAAATGCAGATCACAGAGCAGGAATTGCTGATCATACCTGTTTCTCCCTCAGCTATACACAAGTCTGTAGGATGCTTCTGGTCTATGGAGTCTGTTATCCATAAAAGCTGACCCAGCTGAGGACACGGACTTATTCTTCTAGGGTCAATGTAAAAATTACTGTTGAAACGATGACTGGAACACCTGAAAGAAGGTGGTGTAGGTACAGAGGTTTTACATGCATTGAGTGAGTAACCTGTAATGGAAGATTGGCTAAAGGTTAACATTTGCACATGTAGAAATCAATGAAAAAGGCCTGGCAAACCAGACACTCACAGGGACAAGCTTAAAACCAAGTCCAAGTCAGTTGCGAGAGTAACTACTAAACACTCAAGAAACTCAGGCTTTCAGTCCTGCTGGTCCCCCTACAACTTTCAGAAATTCACTTCATAGGAGAGTCATATCACCTAACTTTAGGTATTTAGGCTCCCTCTGCAATCAGAGGAAAGAGAAAAGCACTTTTAAGGTAATTCATCCTACTCACCTTCAGGAATATGTCTTGATGACCTCTGCTGAATTTTCCCCATCATCCCCATCATTATCTTTCCTCTACTGGGAAATACAAAACCAGATGCAGTATGTTGATGTGGTATAATGAAGGGCGATTAGAGGGATAATCCTGTCTCTTGATCCACTACAATGTTCCTTTTACTTCTGCCTGTATGAGCAAAGGCTGAGAAACAGTCCATGGACCCCAGCCTTTTGCCCAGCTTGTGTGAAATGATGGGGCTATGGGGTATTTCCCTAGCCCTGTTACCACCCCATGGCAAGAGCAACACTACATCTCCACTCTCTGTGACCTCTGGGCATCCTCACAAAAGTCCATATGAGTTTTGATGTTTAAATTTGAGCAAGACTTAATTTTACATTCAGACTCTAAGATGGGAAATATCCTGACAACAGTTTAACAGGATGTGAGCAATATCAGCTTGAAAGAAAGAGTCTGGTACACAACTTAGAATGACTATTTCTTGAAAGAAACACTGGAATTTGCTTTGATTTTTGCAATGACTAAGAAACAAAAATAGTCACAGTCAAATATTAATCCAAAAGAAATGAGGCATGAAGGATTAAGACATAGAGACCACTAGATTTTCCACGTCATTTGATTTTAAACAGTTGTTAGGAACCAGGAAAAACAACAGAAGTGCATGTCTTTTTATAAAAAGGACATTTTTGAGGGAATGCCAACTGCCCTACAGCATCCTGAGCTGAATCTTAAAATAGGCTTATTGAAGTGTGGCGCAAAAACATGAAAAATATTTTAAGAGCAGCTGGAAGGGCTTGGGATTGAAGTCCCCGACTAGAAACAGGGAGATGAGGTCCTGGGAGCCGCCTCATCTCCCATCCAGGCCGATTTCCCAGAGTCCGTCCTGCCCGTGTTTCCCTGACTTGCTGGCACCACCTGGTGGCAACCCAAACAACGCGGTTTATCGAGAAGCTGCCAGAGCAATTTCTTCCTCTGCAGGAATGGATAAATCTAAACCACAGCAAACTCCATTCCGGCACTCTGAGCATGATTATGAGGAACTATCAATCTAAAATCTTGTCCTAGTCTTCTTCAAAACCAAACCAGTCACGTTGCACTTATATCCAAATTCCTGGCTGTATCATAGCTGGGCAGGTTTCCAAGATTTTCACATAACTGATATTTTTAAAGAATAGCACTGACATTTAGACAGCTGTAAATTCCAAAGGACTTCAAAAGCAATAATTGTGAGGTACCATTAAAGGGTTGAAAGATGTCAGCTGGGGGTAGGTGAGCAGAACATCTAATAGGAAAAGAGAGAATTTTGCCAAAGGACATCTGAGCTAAATCATGGTCTTAAAAAATAAAAGTGCAGGATGTTAACATGCAGGAACTTTCCTTATAGGAGCTTTCTTTACAGATTTTATCCAAAAGAGCACCACAAAGTGAGCTGCATTAAATTTCGTCCAGTCTAGTATTGAAGTTCAGACATTAAAGCTGCTAAACACTCTTGTTCCACGTGGCTGACAATCTGAACAAATAATTTTCTGCATGATTTCCATTCTTGTATCTCCAGAGGGAGTTTATTTTATAATTCACAAAATGAAACATAATATTAGTCATTTGTATCACATGTGAAATATACTGTGCTTGCTTATAGTGTTTCAATTTTTAGAGCTGACTGCTGGGGAAGCAGTGATTAATGGATGAACTAACACCATGCATTGGAACATGGGGAAGTTTTCTAAGTGATCAAATGGAGCTAATCAGGAGAGATTTAGATTAGAAAATATATAAAAGAAGTAATAAAAGCAATTTATTAACAGCAGCAGCTGATATCTATTGATCTGCAGAAGATACATAATCAAGTAGGACTGAATGAGGTTACTCAGAAGGAGTATGGAAGACAGGAAAAACTTATGGGCCCACTACTTCACATGCCCATGAAGAGCTGAATAACGAAATCCAAAGAAGTGGACATAAAACAGGAATAAAAAAAATAGGAAGAACATTGATCTAGAAAAGGTAGGTAATACCTAATAAACCTGACACCTTTCTTCACAGGGCAAAAAAAGTATTTAGTCTCTGGCTATCTGAAAAGCACCTCATTGGATACCCTCAGAGAAATTATCAAGCAGCTTTTAGAAAATGGGATCCAACACAGCACATATGTAAGGTCGGGCTTCCAGGTCACAGCAGATTCTTCAGAATTTCCTCAGTGGTCAATGCAGAGAGCAGAACCCCAGGATGATACGTGGAGATGTTCAGTCAGTGCTTAGGAGGACTGGGACATTGTAAGGGAAGAATTGGTAGCCTTGGAGACTGGACTGGGTGCTCAGTTGTATTGAATGGAAACTCACAGTCCCTGGAAGGGATGCTAAGAAGTTCACAGTAATTCAGCCTTTGTCCTTTGGGAATGGCTAACAGGGAAAAAGAGATTTTTATGTTCAGGGCTGATTTTGAAGCTGCCTTCTACCAGCCTGAACCAGTTACCCATCACAGAATGAGAATCATAGAATGGTTTGGATTGGAAGGCACCTTAAAGATCATCTAGCTCCCACATCCTGTGGATGCCATGGGCAGGGATGCCATTCACTAGACCAAGTTGCTCAGAACTCCACCCATTCTGGCCTTGAACACTTCCAGGCATGGGGCATTCACAACTTCTTTGAGCAACCTGTTCCAGTGCCTCACCACCCTCACTGTAAAGAATTTCTTCCAAATANCACCTTAAAGATCATCTAGCTCCCACATCCTGTGGATGCCATGGGCAGGGATGCCATTCACTAGACCAAGTTGCTCAGAACTCCACCCATTCTGGCCTTGAACACTTCCAGGCATGGGGCATTCACAACTTCTTTGAGCAACCTGTTCCAGTGCCTCACCACCCTCACTGTAAAGAATTTCTTCCAAATATCTTATCTAAACCTGCCCTCTCTCCGTTTAAAATCATTGCCCCTTGTTGTGTCATCTGGCCATATAAAAAGTTCCTCTCCCTCCTTTTTATAAGCCCCCTTCAGGTACTGGAAAGTGCTATAAGGTCTGCCTGGATCCTTCTTTTCTCCAGGCGGAACAACCCCAGCTCTCTCAATTTGTCTCCATAGGAGAGGTGCTCCAGCTCTCTGATCATCCTTGTGTCCCTCCTCTGCACTCACTCCAACAGGTCCATGTCTTTTCTGTGCTGAGGACCCCAGAGCTGGACACGACACCCCAGGTGGAGTCTCACAAGGGCAGAGTAGAAGGGCAGAATCCCCTCCTGGCCCCACTGGTCACGCTGCTTTGGATGCAGCCCAGGATGTAGTTTGATTTCTGGACTACAAGCACACCCTGTTGGCTCATGTCCAGTCTTTCATTCTCCAGAACACCCAAGGCTTTTTTGCAGGGCTGCTCTCAACAGGGCTCATTATTCTTGCTCCTGGTGCTCCTGTCCTGGTCTTGTGCTTTAGGAGCTGACTATAGGTGTGAAGAGATAACATAAGAAGAGAGGACAAGCTGGATTAACATTTATGGCACTGCAGATATTATAGTGGCTGCGGGTGCAGTTATACTGTGGGAATGCCAAGGTACTGCTTGTACAGTCTCTACCACTGCCTCACCTTACCTAAACACTCACAAATTAGATGCCAGGTGCCAAAATAATAAAAAGCTTAAAAATCACAGTATTTGAAAGTATGAGTGTTGTTTACTTTCTATTCACCTTTGAATCTGACCCTTTGAGTAGCGGATTTACAGCTTTTTTCTTTATGGCTGCATTGATAAGAATTTGCAAGGTTCAGCCTCATGCAAGAACCAGGATGTGAAGCAATACTGCTCCAGCTACAGCTTTCTGGCTGGTCTGTGCCCACAGCCAGGCACTTGGTGAGTTGTATCCAGCCAGGGAAGTTTGTTGAGCATGGATCCAAGCATTATAACCTGCAGCTACAATATTTCATTCAATACCAATACAAAAAAGCCATCAGCAAGGAACTATTTCTTTTAAAAAGGACAAAAATATTTAATTTCTGAAAATATGTGTTGGACTAATTATTATTCTGGTTTTTGAAAGTGCTTTTTCTTAATTTTATGTTCTATTCTTCAAAAGGTAAAAAATATTAGAGAAATTACTATTATTTTGTTATTCTTAAATCATAATGAGTGGCAGCAATTTTTGTATTGAAAACTTCACTGATTTTACTTCATATTTTTAGTTTTGCTCTGGACTGATAGTGAATTCTCAATGAAAGAAACAGATCCAAAATCTACTCTTAGTTACAGGAGAATAAACTACAGGGGAATAACCTCCATTTGCGTTTAAAGATTTCCTACAGCTTTACACTGCTTCATTTGAAGTCTCAGCCTTTTGTCAAGCCCCAGAAAAGGTCCGTAGCATGCAACGCGCAGCCTTCACACAGTTACAAAAATAATGCATTGGCTTTGACCCTGGCACAGTTAAACGAGCAGTTGAAATAGCATACAGACTCGAACATCACTTTCTCGGCATGGCTTTTTTTAAGAGTCGCAAAAGCATAAAACGAAGCTGAAGACACGGCCGGTAGATGTCACCCATGCACCAAGCACCAAGCGTGCAACGCTCACCTCGTAACCACCCAAAGAGACACCTTCCCACTGCAGGAGGCAGCCAAGGAGTGTTGAAAGGAAGGTTTACCTCAAAGAGAGCCCATGGATGATGCAGGGATGTTCAGAGGGCATCATGGGCATCCTGAGTGGGGAAAACTCCTGTGACCCATACAGGACATGGGGAGAGCACCCAAACTTCTGCCTCCACTGCCGGCATCTGTGCAAGGGGTGAGCCCTAAACGGAGGAGGTGTTACTGTCAGCTCTGCTGGGCACAGGGACACCTGCCCCACGCAGGGTGCCAGCACCTTGGGGAGCTGGTCTGCACCATCACTTCGTCTTCATCACCATCTTCATCCCCATCTCCTGTCACCATTCCTGGGCTGGGGATGTCCCTGACAGAGTCCCCTCCTGCAGTCCTGTGTGCTGAGGGACTTGTGCTCCCTAGCGTGGCAGGTTGAGACTGCCAGCCCCTGTCACTCCTCTTTACACCTGTGTGTCATGGAAAGGAAGATTCCAGCTTGCTTTCCCCCCTCTAACAATCAATTGAAAGCAGCTTGGTGCTATCCAGCTTAATCATTAATTAGCACTGAGCTGACTAATCATGCTTGTTCAGGCTTTCTATAAAACATCTAAAACCAAAACCCTGCAATCCTCTCCAAACCCTGTACCCAAGAGGCTCATTAATCCCAGACATACTGACACTACTCAGTATGCTGCATTCTTACGGCAAAAGGCTCAGAAATAGTCAAGCTTACACCGTGATCTTATCAATAGGGCATTTGGGCACAGCCCAAGGTTTTGCTGCTGCTTCTCTGCTCTGGCAGAAGGCAGCTGCTTTGGCTGAGCACTTCCTGCTCACACCTGTGTCTGGTGCTGGTGGGGAACTTGGCTATCTAACCAACTCTCACATCTTACCAACTAGTAATGATTCCTGAGCAAAACATTCCCAGCCTGGAGAACTGGGAACAACATCAGATATACCAGTGGCTCTGATTTTTTGTGTACTGAGGAGCTCTGTGCTCTGGTGTGCCACATTATGGGCTTTTTAAGTTGCCTCTGTGATTAACAGGAATTTGGGCACTGAAACATAGGATAGAAAAATATTAGTTTAGCCAAGAAGTGAGAGATGTGATCATCCCTAATTATGGCAAATGGATCAAAGAACATCACTGATGTTACTAGGAGCTTTTGTGTGTCAACCAAATGAAAAGAAGACTTCTTACCATGCTGACTGTAGAGAAATAAGCCCTCCAGGATCCCTAATCACACACACTGAGGGCAGCAGCCACAGTTACATGTTGGCTGCAACAGGTAGCTAAGTATAATTTTTTCTAGAGGGAGTAACAGGTCTCAGGAAAAGAAAAAAAAAAAACCAAAACAAAACCAAGAGAGAGAAATATCACTCTTCTGATCTGTCTGTCAGAGCTAGATTTCATTTCCCAAATCAGAATCTTTGGAAGGGGGCAAGCTCACTTTGTTTTCCTGACAGGAACAAAAAACTGTCAGCAGAAATCAAATTAATCTGATGGAGCAGCTTCAATCCTGCACCTCTTTGCATGGGCGCAGGAGTTCCTAACTGGTTGTGTTTCCTGTGGGTGCCACTGGATAATGATTTCAAAGCACGCTACCCTTTGGTTCAGTGTCACAGAACTTTCCTGGGAGGCTTCCAGATGGTGGAGAAAAATGAACTGTTGTTACTATCACATTTTATGTATGAAAAAAGTGGGTAGAGACCACCTCCTCTGAGTAGAGGTGGGAAACATAGGAGAGGGCCATTTCTATATCCTGAAACCCAGCAAATACAGGGAGTTATCCAGGGTTCAAGGAGCTGCTGACTTGCAGCTTCTCCTGGGCTATACCCTCCTTGCTTGCTGAGCAGCTCCCCCCACCAGTGCTCCCCTGGCAGCTGAACCTCCCACCTGGCTGTGGGCTACCCCTTGGTCCTTGGGGCTCCTCTGCCTCATACCTTCCCATGGCTGCCGGGTTGGACCACTCTAAAGGCCATTTAATTTCTTTGCTTCAGTGAAAGATGCTTGGCCTGGCCTTCAACCAGCTCTCCCACTATCTCTAAATCAGAAACTTGCAGTAATGAATAAAACCTTTTTTCTTTTCAATGGCAACACAAATATCATTACCATTCACGTGGGCTGCACAGAATATCTTGAGCTGTGGGAGAGGAAGACCCAGGCATCACCCTATGTCTGTGCTGTGTGCGGTGTGACTGTGACTGACACTGAGATAAAAGCTCTTATTAGACTAAATAATGTAGCAGCAGGCAGGATGTGAGGCATGAGGTCATGCTAGGGCTCACAAGTCAACCCACAAAAGCCTCTGGTAAGCAGGGCCTGAGGTCGTTTCCACGACGTGGGGCTCTGTCCCCAGATTTTGCAGCTTTTCCTGCTTTCCTGAAGGCATGTGCAGCTTTTTCCTCTGAGGTACTGAGGATGGTGGCAGTGGTCCTGGAGATGAGAAGAGAGAAACATGGGATAAAATTTCGGTGGAACAGTGGTTTGAGGTGCTCAGCATGGGGATGCTCAGTGCCAGCCCCCTGAAAGACACTGATTCCCAGGAAGTGTTCAGCACCCCCTGCCTCTGCAGTGCAACACTGGGGGCAGCTCAAACCTGCACCCAAAATCCGAGGAAATAATATTTTTGCAAATAACCACTGAGCTGGTGCTCAGAGGGGGCATGTGAAGGCTGAATCCTGCTACATGCTAAACACCTTTTCACCCCAGGTATTGAGAATATTCAGTCAAGGCAAGATGCTTTAGCAAAAGGGTTTTCCTACCAGGAATTATTTACTTCAGGCGGCAGTTTCACAGGCACAGGCATTTTCCCCATTTCCCTGCACTTGATTCGAGTCATGTTAACATCCCAGTAAATATGTTTTCTTTTCAGCTGCATTGCTTGTAGCAGTATTTGCCTGAATTAGAGTGAGTTTGCTCTGCAAACGGCATTTACCTTTCCCAGATACTGCGCAGCTGTTCCCTGTACGTTCTCGCAAGGTCCTTGTTTGCACAGACTTTTGTCAGCAAATACACCCCCCTGAACAAGCCACTCACTCTGACTGCCCTGCGCTGATAGGGGAGTTGTAAGTCCTGCAAGACACCTTCATCCTTGTCTTCTCCTTTCATTAATAGGCACCTGCCTTCGAGACGGCGCCAACAAGGCTTTGTTCACGCCATCAATCACAGTGCTGAGGTTAACTGAGTCCTGCAGAAGTGTGAAGGAAAGAAGCAGACATTATTAATTCTTCCTGCAGTGAAAGCTCTTTGATAACACAGCACTGACACTCACTATATGTCCCCACCAGCACAAACACAAAGGTCACCAACTCCCATCAGTACTCAACAGAAAATACGTCCCACATGCCTCCCACATGCATGACAGCATTGATGGCCACTCAGGTGGAATCATGGTCTGTAGAAAACACCAAAGCAGTGGTGCCTGCTGTGATGGTGGAGGCACAGGGAGCTGTGCAGGGGCTGTCCTGATCCCAGAAAGCAGGATTGAGGGTAGAGTCAGGGCAGGCTTCAAGCTGAGCAGTGACAGGGGTTTCCAGGCTTGAATGTCAAACTGCAGAAGACAGAATATTCTACAAATGCATTCATTTCAATGATGTGTGGGCACACAGACATCAGATCTGACTGTGAGATGCTGCCAGCTTGTCTTGCAGGCTGTGAAGCACCCTGGACTCCTGGGCTCTGCTAAGCCAAAGCTGTCTGTGACACACTGGGGTACTGGTGACTTTCAGGGCTTTTGGACCTCTGTTGCAGAGCTGTAAGATGGAGCCAAGGCTCTGGGTGAGACAGAGCTCTAGTGTCCAGAAGAAATCAACTTGAGCATGGATTCTTCATGTGGAAGTGTTGGTGGGACCGTGGGAGGTATGGGAATGCTGACATGTTGGTGCGTGCTGGGCTCCTCATTGCTCCCATGGCTCTTGCTGCGCGCACAGGAGCCTGAGCTCCTGGTTCCAAACTGGCTTTCCAGCCCTGTTCTTGTTTGCCTGGGCTTCGGCCTGAGATACAACCTTTGAGGAATGTATTGATCATTTGGATCTGATGGAAAGGGATGAGTCACCGGAGAGTGCCGTTGGCTCCAGACAAGTGTTGTCTTCATACAGCCCTTGAAGAGAAAGAAATTTCATGGATATATATGTGTAGGGAGGAAGATATAGAAAAGTGAAGAGGGCAAAGACAACCATCAGGGGCTTTTCACCATCAGACATGTCCTGAGATACACATTGGGGTTCCCAGAAAAGAGCTTCTCCTCCATTCTAACAAGGACTGCTGTTCTGGACACCTCTGCGAAGAATCACTCTAGCTTTGCCAACAGGTAAAGTATCCAGCCACTGCTTTACTCCATTTTTTAATCTGCCACTCAATTCTTACATAGAATATTTCAGTTTTGAGGTGGACAAAGCTGGAATAGTAAGCAAGGCTTCATATTATGTACTGTGGGCATCCCAAACTGGAATTCAGAGTATGGGTTGGAACCCGTTTCTTACAAAGTCTGGGATATAGGTAGCCAGCTGGGGATCTGGCTCTCATCTTCCTAGTCCTAAAGAAATCCACACCAACTGTTTCTGCTCTCAAGGGCAGGTACACCTACAAACTTACACACACGTGCTCTTCTGACCCCAACCAGATCTTCTGGATGCCCAGGCCAGGTTGCAGTGTTTCTTTGAACTGTATTTAAAATTTTAGTCTTCATCATAGCCAAGATGTTGCCTAAAACAAGAATGCAGTTTATTACAGCATCCACATTTTCATGCCTATTACAACTAATTTAGTTGATTTCTCAGAGAGCAAAAGCAGCTGTCCTGGCAGATAAGTGCTTGGGGGAGATCTTCAAGCGCAGGTCCAGCTTTCAGGCAGATGCAGGAGGTCTGCACCAAGCCTGACAGAGTTCAAGAAGCATTTGGACAATGCTCTCAGGTTTATGGTGTGATTCTTGGGGTGTCCTGTGCAGGGCCATGAGTTGGATCCAATGGTCCTGATGAGTCCCTTCCAACTCAGCATATCCTGTGATTCTATGATTCTAGGCCTGCCATTCCATAGAGTCAGTACCCAATCAATCTTCCCAGAATGCATTATTTTTCTTGCTTTCCTTTCCTGTCACAGGAGATCTCCACTGCCTTTTAGCTGGAGGGCTGGCTGTAGCTGCCTTTAAACTTCAGAGGGGATGAAGGCAACAAATGGTTCTCTTCCCGTAAAGTGCCTGCAGCAACTCCACCCTCTGAGCTGGCTTGATACTATCTTCAGTCATTTATGCAGACATTGAATGAGTAAAGACTCTTACACATCAACCATGCACTAAAAGAGTCTGAGGAATGGCATTTAACTTCATTGCCAATATCTTGAACTGCTGTTCCTAGCATATCCTGGTCTGAGGACACATCCCTATCTCTTTGAAAGCAGTCAGGAACAAAGCTGTTATATTAATGATTCATGGCCTCAGCTAGCTCCAGTCATGTTCAGGTCCATTAGAATATTAATCTGGACTGTTTTTAACTGGCCAAGACTATCTGAGACACCTTCTCTGACCAGCATTCATTGAGAGAAGAGGATATGGTGCTCATTACAGATCTGGAGGCAGACAGTTCGCAGGTAAGGGCTGTGGTCTGTGATGCTGTGCTAAGAGTCAAGCTGCTGTGTTAAGAGTTGGACTGATCTCAGGGCAGAATGACAAAGGTTTTCTGTCTGTACTGATCATCCAATGCCAGGAGGAAATCACTGATGATTTTGCCCCTGTTCAATGAGCTTGAGCTGGTATCCAGAGCCATTCCTCACTAGACAGTCATGGCTCAAAACATTTGGGATCAATAAAGAGGGATAATTTTTGCTATCTGATGAAAGCTGAGAAACTTCAATCCAGTTCCCTGTGGGCAAGCGTGTACTACCACCACTAACATCTGCAGGTGTTCCAGCTGGCTCTCCACACAGGTCAATAACTTGTAGAGGCTTGCAGCTTGCAGCTCAGACTTACATGGGACCCCCTCAGGGCTGGAGTGTTTTAGCAAAGACTCACTCTGGTTCACATATCTAATCTGTCAAAGGATGTTTTTGAAGCAACACAGTGAGATTGCATAAAGGTTGTGTGGCATCTCTTGCTGTACTGAAAGGTTATCTCAGCTGGAAAACTCTGACTTGGTGCATTTCCAATTAATACACGCCTGTGCAAGACATATAACAGTCCACT
The DNA here is from genome assembly GCA_013400955.1 of Drymodes brunneopygia. Classification (NCBI taxonomy): domain Eukaryota; kingdom Metazoa; phylum Chordata; class Aves; order Passeriformes; family Petroicidae; genus Drymodes; species Drymodes brunneopygia. The sequence continues at coordinate 210,089 of VZTZ01048573.1, read as the reverse complement.
AGATGAATTTGCTACACATCTTGGTACCTTTTCAAGGAAGTTTGAGTTCAACATTACAAGAGATTCTGTCTGTTGCTATTATCACTACATTCTGACTATGCAGACCGAGCACCAGACAGACATTAAAACCAAATGACCATGACAGGGAAATGGAGCCAATCATAGTTTAAGGCTGTATCAGCTGAATCAAGCAATCTGTGAAAGAAGCATGAAACCTGCTTAACATGCTATTGCTTCTTATCAGACTGGGCTTTGCTTTGATGCAGCAACTCAGTTCATCATGATAGTCAATTGTGGAGAAAGCTGGGAGAATGTGAGGACAGTCACATTTGCCCAGAAAGGTATTAAGATAAACCAATGAAACCAGAAAAGGAGAATGACAAACTAGGGAAGTGCAATGTGGAAACATGAACTGTTTGCACAGTCTTTAGGAGAATTATATGTACCAAGTAATCTTGGTTATCTAATGTGCATGGGCAGGGCACATCTCTTATTATGTGTCTGTACAGCAACTGTCTAAATGACATAGAAATATCATTGATGATAATATTATATTAATAACCACAAGATTAAAAGTCATGGAAGATGAAGTCTTCATGCAAGAAATCCTTCACAACAGCAATAGGCAAAGTTCAAAGCCTGTGGTTTACAAGGATTTAGGCAGTATTCAAAAGAATATATGGAAGATGTGCATTGGTGTTAAAGTATAGCTGCAAAAAACTTAAAATGTGTACCACAAGGTTTCAATTTTAAAAGGAATAGGATCCCCATCTAGAATGGAAAGGAAATTAATCTTTTTTTCAGTCATTTCTGGGGAAGAAACAAAAAAAAAGAAACATTACATTTTTCCTAGTAAAGGGAAATTTTGTAGCTCTGGATTGTGAATGTTAGCAAAGAATGTTAGTCCAGCAAAGGACTTCAATGACCAGACAAAAGTCAGGTAATTTTTATCATATAAGTGTAAAGACAGAAAGTATCAGAAATACGACTGTTTTGTATGTTTTTCTCGGTTTTTTATGACGTCATTTGTAGAGAGTGACTAGCTATCAAAAGATGTTTTGGAAACATCACAAGGCCATATTCAAGTTCATCTGTTGGTCTTTAGCAGTAAACAAGTGTGATACATTTACTATGTAGCTTTCTGAAAGTGGGAAAAGCTTTACTGGGTTTTCAGGAGGTAAAAAATTGCAGTTGCCATGTATAAATTTGCCCAATCTCACTTGACAGAGTTTTTCAACTTCCAAAGTAATTCCTGCCTGAAAACTAATGGTTGGTGTCAAGAGGAACAAAGACATGACTGAGGGGTTTGAGTCTTTAGGACTAAGGTTAAAAATTGAGAAACTTAACATTTATCACCCCCCTCCTTCCAAAATCTGACATATCCACATAACAACTTGCATCATTCTCAGATCTGCTGGTTGAAAGAGAAAAAGCACCAACCCATTTCAATACAGCACTGTGTCTATTTGCTTTCCTGTGTAACAGGAGAAACAAAGTAGTGCTCGGGTGATACTCTGAAGAAGTCTAGGAAGATGCTTTGTAAGAAAGGGAGCTAGATAATGGAATATCAGGTAGGTAATGTATGACTGCTACCAAGCAGATAGAGATATGATGTTTATGTCCAGAAATAGCCTGATCTGTTTTATGTAAGAGCTTGAAAAATGTAGGTCCTGGATATTGTCATCTGAAAGGTGAAGGAAATGGTGGCAGCCTGTAGTGACTATCACATAATCCCTTAGATTGGAAAAATCTTCTATGACCATTGAGTCCAACCCAGCACTGCCAAGTCCACCACTAAACCATATCCCCAAGTGCCACATTCACATGGCTTTTTAGATACCTCCAGGGATGGTGACTCCACCACTTCCCTGGGCAGCCTGTTCCAGTGCTTGACAACCCTTTAGGGGAAGAAATTTTTCCCTATATCCAATCTAGATCTCCCCTGGCACATCTTGAGGCCATTTCCTCTTATCCTGTCTCTTGTTATCTGGAAAAGAGACCTATCCCCATGTTGCTAGAACCTCCTTTTAGGAAGCCGTAGAGATATTTTTTTACTAGCTAATAAGTGTTAGCCCATGGATTTACACTTCAGTTTGAAATCAGGCTCTTAACTTTTAGATACTGTGGAGATGGGACCTCCTGACATGGTCTGAGTCTCCATTACAGACCACCAAACCATTTCTCTGGAAGTGAAGGCATGTGGCAGTTCAAGGAGCCAGGTCCACAGCGAGCTTTGCCTCTGAGATGCAATGGCTTAATTCCCTGTATGCTGTGTCAGATTCTTGATGCATGCAAGGATCATGAAAGAGATAAGTGACTTGCCTGAGCACATCAGAGTTTGAAAGGCAACATGACTTTTGAGCGTAAGAGAGATGAAAAATAGGAACAAAGTCTAAAAACACATAAATTGAGAAACTGTTTGGGAACCAAGCTAAGCAAACAGAAGATATTTATTAGTTCTGATTGCAAATATAAGGTAGAAATTGTTATTTTAATGGAGGTGTGTGTGCAGATACAACCAGAAAGACCAAATAAGCAGAGAGAAATCCCAGAAGTGTCAGACAAGTATGAACTAAGAAGAAAAGTATAGCCTGCAGCTGGAGAACGGCATAAGGAACACTAACAGAGGTGCTGTTCCCTCAGGCACCCCAGTTCCTGTGTTGATCATTGGGTTTTGGTTCGGCTGTTTGTTTTTGTTTTTTTAAATTTAAATTAGTCAAGAGAATTGTATTGCATAATTAGCTGACTATTCCTTGTCCTAGTGACTGCATGAACATGCCCTGCTTGGGCCAGAAGTGGCAACCTGTTTTGGGCTGCATTTGAGATGTTCACCTGAGAAGCCGTGGACAAGCAAAATCCGCTAAATGGTGTATGATTAGGGACATCACTTTATTAGGGACCATAAACTTCTGGAGTTGGGGTACTTTGGTATGTTTATCAAATTCTACTCAATCTCTTATATCCCCCTTATATATTTGGGTCCCTATGTCAATCAGGGCATCACCCTTACTAGTCCCCGCTACCCCCAGGAATGGTGCTCCTGCAATTTTCACTACCAGGGCTCCAAAAGTACTCAAAAGCTGGAGATGGCTGTGGGTGCATCAAGTCAACTTGACCCCACCCAGCCACATTTTAAGCTGCTTTGGCCTTTCCCTGGGAGAAATTACAACCACCTTTCCCAGACTTTCCCACCCAAGGTAATACCTTAGAAAACAGGTTTCCTCTGATACAAATGACAGTAGAAAACACAGTCACTACTGTACATAAAAGCAGACGTATAAAAATCCACATAGGACTGGAATGAAGGGGAAAGTCCTATACATTCAACTTCATTAGATGAATTTTATTCTTTGCAGAACTGAAGGTCAATCAGATGAGCTTGTCTAGAACAACCAGCAAGCACACAGCCTTTGAGTTGCTCCAGCAGGCCTCAACCCAGTCAGCAACTTTCCTGCCAGTCTACCTGCAGCAGCTGCGTGCCACTCAAGTGCCTCTGAGGATTGAGACCTGGAGAGTAAATAGCTGTCCACAGCTGCTGGGGATGGAGTCCTTACTTAATGGTGCTTGAAGCTACCATCACCTAGAGTGGCCAAAACATGATTTTTGGACATGTGGAGTTGCTTATGCATTTATTTCTTTTTTTACTTAGTGTTTGTCAGTTTACAGGTTTATACTGTTCCAGCAGGTTCACTTGCTTGCACAGGGATTGAGGCTATAGCCTGTGATTTGTGGGGTGCACTGTGGGTCCTCCCCCCTTCCACACTCCTCACCACCTCCTCTGAGCACAGCACAGCTGGAGTTATGATCCCACACACCTTGGGGAAGGGCAGACAAAGGAGTCATGCCAGGAATTGGGTACTGCCATGCTAAGCAGGGCCATGCCTAAAGGTTAGACATTCCCCTTCCTTTGAGAGGGAAGCCATGCACCACCACCTCACCTCTGTGGCTGAGTTTAGGCCACTCTGCAAGAGAAAAAGCAACATTTCAGGAGGACAAGCAGGGCACCTACATAGGAATCAGACACTGTAGCCCAAGGTAAAGTAATTTCCCTGAGGGAAGTGATGGGTTTCCAGTATGGCTTGTATTGATCTGCAATCCTCTGAACATGGTCTACAGGACGAGAGAACAATGAACAGGAACTGGACCTGAAAGCAGTTACTTTAATATACCCTTTTTGTACCCTATCTATGGTTACAAAATGGAGAGGATACAGCATTCCCCAAGAAGAGTTCATTTGTTTTGAGTAACCCTTGCAGAGCTGGAGGCAGGTCTGATGCAGGTGTTGACAAACACCGAGAAGAGTCCTGTTCCACTTCTGAAAGTGGAACTTGTGCACTTGCACAAACCCAAGGGGCTGAAGCTGAAACTAAGGGTAAGAGGCTCTGAGCTGTGCAGTGCAGGTCAGGCTGGGTGGTCTGCATCATTTATCTAGCCTTCAAAACCTGTGAGCATGTCTCAGAAGAAAGGTGGAATTAGGGTTTGTCCAGTTCATTGCACAAAAGCAATGACGATAATTGTACTGACACCCCAGTTTGCACTGGGAGAGACCCGCAGTGCTGCTTGTTATGAGAACCCACCTCAGGAGCCAGTTAATGCTGAACTGACCCACAGCAGGCTTACGTGATGGCAGAGAGGCCATGAACAGCCTCATGACCCAGGTTCCTTCATGACGTCTTTCCTTGTATCCACTGGATCAATTTCACCTGAAATGTTTGCTGCCCCTGAGCAGTGAGGAGGAGGTAGGAATGCTAAAGATAACTCTGCAAACAGAGAAGGCATGGAGGGGTCAGAGCCCAGCGGAAGGATCAATATGTTGTCTTAGCCAAGGGGATGAGCAAATTGTAACTGAGGGACAGACATCATCAAAAGAAAAGAGAAGGTGTTTTCTTTCTTTAAGACAAACCACAGATGATTTTCTTGCCTGCATAAGACAAAAGTCCAGATTCCTGGGAAAATCAGAAAACAATAATAATAATAGGAATATTATTAATAGAAGTACAACTGTTACAACAAGAAGTACTATTATTACAACAAGTAATAATTATGATAATAATAATTGTAGTCCAGACATGCCCCTACAGAAGAGGTGAGTAGGATGCAGGTTCAGTTGCCTATTCCCTTTGAAGTTGAAGAGTGCCTTCGAGGACCTGCACACCAGGAATGTCCCCTACAGCCTGCAAAAGGCTTGCACAGAAATAAATGCAATTTCTGCAGTACCCAAACAAGCTTCCCAGCAGCTCTTTCTGGCTGTTCTTCCTCCTCCTTTCAGGCACCTCTTTGTTCTGTTTCCTGGCATCTGCAGCCCCATCTCCTTTATCCCCTTTGCTGTCTTTCCTTCCCCTTGCAGCTCCTGGTTCCCTGTTCTCTCCCCCAGCCATGATTAAATGGTCAATATCCATGAGACAGGAGAGGCTGCAGGGGTCAGGGGAGGCACCCCTGATGCCACCCAGTTTGGGATGCAGCATTGCACCTGCAGGGAGAGAAGGGAGCAGGAAGAAGAGTAGAGAAGCAGGCTTGGAGGGTCCTGGTCTCACTGATCAACTCCTGGGACTGGGAAATGAGAAAAACTTCCATCTCTTGGGAGAGCAAGGATTTCAGGTTCCCCTCTCAGTTAAACTGGGTACACAAGAGGTCCTGCAGTCTGATGATCAGAAATGTTGTGTCTGCCTGGGCTCCTCTTCATTGCAGGGGTCTCTGCATTGCACAGGATCTGCTCGCCAGACCTGTATCCCCACTCCAACCACCTTTCCCAAACCTTGTTGAAACATTCTTAAAGATTTTCCTTCATAGCTTCTCCTCTTCCTGCAGCCCATCTCACCTCTCCCCAGGGCCTCCACTCCTGACCAGTGCTTCTGCCCCTCCTGAAAGGCCCAGCTCTTATGGCAAGAGGAGCACAAGTGCCCCAGGACACTGACAACAGCCACTTCCTAGTTCATTCAGCCACCACTAATCCACAGTGAAATCATTGCTTTAATGTCAAAAGGGTCTGCGTTTTGCATTTTGTTTTGAAGAACTTCATGAAATATCAAGGCAACAAGCGGCTGATCCCCACCTGACTGGGCATGGACTCTCAGCTGTGAAGCCATCATCACAGTCCTTCAGATTTCCAGCTGTTTCTTCATTTTTTGCTCCGTCTGGCCACTGCCACATCATGCAACAACAAGTCAGGTTTTCCATCAAGGATTTCTCCTGCCCATCTGTCAGGCCCTCCTTCCCTGGCTCCATTTGATTAATTGGCAAGGCACCAGCACTTGTAGCAGCAGACATCACAACCACTGACACCAGAACTTTGTTTATCCATTCTCAGCTCTGTAGTATGATACTGAATAAACAGTCTGGGCAAAAAAACAGGTTAAGGCTCCTTCCAGAGAGCAAGATGCTCTTTTCCCTTCCAACATTAAACTCAGTGGGAGGGGATCCACTAACACAGTTTTTTTAGGTACACAGTCATGGGTGGTAGGAGAAGGGACTGTTTTGCTGGAGAAGTACTCAGAAAGGCTGTGTCCATCAGCTCTCTTGGAGAGTCACTCTGACATGCCTCTACAGGTTCTGCCTCTCCAGGCTCTGGTTCCCCAAAAGAGGAAAATCTTTTCACAAGGCTTAGTCTTGCTTAGTTGAATTGGAAGCTCACTGGCTTGGGTGCTGTGGGCTCTGGGCTCCCAGCTGGCTGAAGAGCCTCAGCTTGGTGTCACAGCATCCTGCTCACTGAGCTGTGTGTGCAGATTAATCACATGCTGGTGCCTACGCTTCCATGAGTGTGTCTGGTCAGAAGCACCTCTCCTCCTGCACCCCTTCCCTTTCCCCTTCTCCACCACATGTGGGAGAAGGGAGTGGGCAGAGAGTACCTCAGCCCTGAGACAAGGTATCTGCATCATGGGTCATAGCATGGAAAGGCTGTGTGCCAGGACTAAAGGATGAAACCCTACTGGGGGAACTGCCAGAGGCCATGTAGTGACTGCTTGCCTAATCCTTTGCTCCCAGTTTGGAGGGTGTTTTGTGCCTCTTCAAGTAAGAAAAGTGCACATTTGGGATCTGTCCATCACCCTCATGCAACCAGAGAGCAAAAGACTTCATTAAGGAAGAAGACACCTTCAAACATCTGACATTGCCTCTCCAGAGGAGAATGAGAAAACACACAAATATTTTAGATCAGGCATTTGTTTCATCTGTTGAAAATTATGGATCTTCCTCTGGTGGAAAAGGATCTCATGCAGGGAATTAAAACCAGTTGTACTGCTTTTAAAGTCACCTGGAGGCAAGCAAACCTCTACTTCAGGAAGGATTCAAGGTTGCCTGTGCAGAAGCCAAGAGACCATGGATGGCAAAGAGCTGTAAGAAAAACCAGCCCTCGGTAACACAAGAGATGTGGGGCTTTTTGTTTCCACAACAGCAGCAGCAGCAGCCGAGCTGCTCAGAGAGCATCCAGGTGATTCCAGCCCTGGGAAAATGGGGACGTTATAAGCTTCTGTGTAAAAGTAGCGTCTATCTTTGCTTCCCTTTTAACAAGATTAGTCTTGCTTTTCTCTCCCTCTTTCTTTTGCTGTCTGCTGGCCACCTCTGTGCTCTCCCACTAATGTGATTAGCGGTGCATGGGGACCATACTGGCAGCAACTGTCACAAAGATCTCTGCTTACTTGAGTGCACCTCTTTCCTCAATGAAACATCTTGTGTTTATGGTCACAGGGGGTATTGTTAACTCCTGGATTCAAATAGAAAGGGATATTTACGACCCTTCCATAAAAGTTGATTCAGGGAGACATTTAGGAAAGAAAGGGACAGAAGACAGATGTGTTTCCTACCACAGATGCTGAGGAGGTTCAATTGTTCTGCATATGTAATGACTTTTTATGGTTCCTTACAAACGCTTTCCACACTGCTAGAAAGGTGCCTAAGTCAAATACGCATAGTTGCTTACAGAAGACAATTTAGTGACCATACAGGACACTACAACTTTATATCTTGTTAAATATGTCAGAGATGGGCATTGCTACACGTACAGCATGAAGGGGAATCTCTGCCTGCACCGAGTCATGGCTGCCCTGCTGCCTTCCCCACTGCAGCTCTGCTTTCATTTAACATTTCCTGGGGCTTTTGGAGCATGTTTACTGTCATGCCCATATGGTTAACACTTACAGCACCTATTGATTTTTTTCTAAGTGAGGCACATTATCAGTGTTACGTTGACAGCTGCAGTTTGTGTCTTCCCAAAAGAGCAGAAAAAGAAGCCTAAGTCTTCCTAACTGTGCAAACAAATAAGTACTTGTAGGCGACAGGACCGGAAAGGTTGCTGGATTATAGGTCTGAAGAGAACAGATGACCAGTGACTGAAGCATAATTACAGGCAAGAGAGGAAAAGGAAGATGGCAAATTGCTATGTTATCCTAACAGCAGCCAGAAGATTCTTGGTTACATGATGCTTCTGCCTCAGGCTGGCTGGTTTTACTCTCTGATGTGAGCTCTCACAGGGTGACAAGAGTTAAGGTGAGTGTACAGGAGGAAATTTGTATCTCAGGTGGTGAGATGAGCTTGTGACTATTTACAGTAGTGGAAGATCTGGCTGAAGCCACTGACTCTGGTTCCTCTGTGCTCCTGTGACAGAAAGAAAGACATTTCCTAAGAAGTCTTATGCCAAAAACATTGTGCATAAAGTGGCTGTGCACTGAGATGCCAGCAGAGAAATGCAGCTCATCCCAGATGCACCCACCATTGTCCCACTGTCATCCAAGGGATCAAGATTGACACTTACTGAGGACAAAGTCCTCCTGTCTTGATGTAAACAGAAGAAATGGGAACGAATGGCAGCACGAGATCATCAAGGAGCTTGTGCACCTCCTTTTGTGCTCAAACACAAATATTTCCAGCTGGCCTGCAGGTTTGCAGCATAAAAGAGCTAAGGAGGGTTTCACTGCAATTGACTCACACTCTTACCAATTTAACTATGAGCTTAAATCCCAAACAGGACAGGCTTGAGCTGGAAGTGGGTGGTTAATTTTCAAATGTCCAGACAGAGCCCAGTCCAGTATAACTGAAAAGCTGAACTGCCACTGTGTGGGCTGTATTATCAGGGTTAGTGCCAGACTGATTTCCTGCAGTGTGCAATTCTGCATGGGAACGTCTCAGAAAGGGTTATGACCAGTTTCCCTGCATAGACAAGTAATTTCTAATGATTTTGTATCAATGGATACATTTTTGTCTAACAGTTGGGAATACCAACGTCACTCCTGCATTCTCATGCCATGCGTGTCCATTCATTACCCTGGGAAAATATAACATTCCCAGATGGGGAAGCTTTCTTTGTCTGGTAAATAATTAATAATGAAACTACAAGCTGCTGCCTGTCTCATATGCTCATACAACAAATGGTACTTTCTTTGCCTGTGAGCAACCAAGGTAAATACCTCATGGGATAGGCAGCATGTCTGCAAAAGCCAAACCTCACTTTCTAGAAAAATCTGGGCTAAAATCACAGGGGAACAGCCAAGTTCAGTAAAGGCTGGAACAGAAAAATGTTATGACTCACAGAAGTCCCTGCTCAGGGGAAGACAAGCTCAGCTACAGCAATCTCATCTCTCAGGAGAATTCAGGTATGCTCCATCCAGATTTCCTCTGACAGGGATACTGGGCATCCACTAGGATTTACCTAACCATGTGAGCAGCAAAGGCAAATCCCCCTAACCCATGAAGCTGAAGTGAGACAACAGTGGAGCCTGGATAGAAGGAGAAGGCACACTGCAGAGAGCATCCAAACCCCTTGTGCCAGCAACACTGTGCTGTTTAATGTGAGCTTTGTTAATGTTCAACTGCCTTGGGAGAAAATAAGATCTGACGTGTTTCTGGTTTCCAAGGATCTTGCATTATTTCCAGAACTGTAGGGTCTTACCTCATCCTCCAAAATGCTGTATTTTCATCACCAACTGTTCTCATCACATGCTTTGCAGGCCAGACCCTGCCATTAGGTCCTCTACCAGCTTTATTGACTTTTTAGGAACAAATCCCTTTATTTGAGAACGTATTTCTCTATTTCTTTCCCTCTGATGTGAGCAGAAGTGCTACATTATAAAGTACCTACTGATAAGGAAAACCCCTGGCCACCAGCCCAGGAAACCTGACGCTAGGGATATCAATGACAGCAGCTTTTCATGCATCTGCTGGTTGTGCCTTAGCAATGGCTCCAAACAGGGTACCACACAGGACAGCACTGGGCAGAGATAGCCAAGCTAGTCTGGAGCACATCAGCTCAAGCACTGTAAGCCATTGAGACCATGGTGTGTCTCTGTGTTTGACCATGGTCCCAGCCCCACACTGATGGAGCCCTTTCCACCTGCCACTCAAAGTCACTGTTGCCCTGACTAAGCAGTGGGTATATGCCTTGACAATGCTGGCTGTAAGAGCAAGCTCCCAATTGTTACCTTGCCCAGATTAGCCTTGTTCTAACTCATGCAGGCTTTTGAATCCCAGCTCTCTGCTGCCCCAGTGATTTGACGGGGCCCAGGATGTGGCCTTGCATGTTGGGGTGGGGCATAGTCCTGCCATAAAGGAGGAATGCTGTGAGCAGTGAGGAAATGAAGCCAGGAACGCTGAGAGTTCTTGGCCATAAAAAACATGCTGCAGGCTGTGTCTTGCTGGGCAGTGTGAGTTCCCAAGGTTTTTTCCCTTGTTGTTGTCATAAAACTTCACCTACAAGCTTCAGAAATTGCATGCGGGAGGGGGTATAAGTGCAGAGCCCATTGTTAGAGCCTGTAGAGACTCTTCTGCTTAAACTGGCTTGTACTGGTATGGCTTTGCTGGGCTCAGAGGCATGCTCATCGATTCAGATCCCAGGAATTAATTAATCATAACTTTCTTCCTTGAAGACAGATGACTCTGCTATGAAAATTTTTGAAAAAGGGAGTCTGTGCTGGACTCCAAAACCTTGCTGTTTCATCCCTCATTAGGGACAGGGCATCTATTTAGCAGGACTCTTTCCTGTGGGAGGCAGAGCTGCAAGCTGGAGGCAAACCAATGGACCAAAGCACAGAAGACAAACTAACAAACTCAACCAACAGGCACTTTTACAAGGGCAACTGCAAACACCTCAACACATCAGCGTGCACACGTACACCACGCAGCACCTTCTGAGCATGGCAAATCTGTAAATGTGCCTCTGAGTGAATGCTTAATGATTCAACTGACCCCCCTGCTTATCACTAGCTAACTGATGCAATCTGCCCTTCTGCCTGCAAACCATCCCCAAGCTGATGGTAGCTCTCCCTGTCCTGATGCCATCCCTCCTTGCCCCTCCCAGGCAGCACATGGCTCAGCAGGTATTTGACACTTGACACTAGAGCTGCAGAGAGCTTTGGTTTGTTGGGCACCTAAGTGGCACAGAATGGCCTGGGTTGGAAGGGATCTTAAAATCACCAATTCCAACCTCCCTGCCATCCACGAGATCAGGTCATTCAAAGTCCCATCCAACTCTGCCTTGAACACTTCCAGGGATGGCACAAGCAAAGGCACTAGGCAGGACTGAGAGGCAGCATGGACAACAGGAGAGATGCCAGAGAAAAAGGGTGTGGTCCAGATGTGCTAATTACAATTAAAATCTGTAAAGAGAGCTAGTTCTCTTAATGAGGAAAGAAGACTTCTCCCAAAAGCATGAGCTGAATGACTCAGTCCTCCACTCCCCAAAATCTGCTACAGCAGGGAAAGGCAGTTTCCTCAGAGGCAGAAGACACACTCACCAGAGGTGTAATAGCTGCTTGCTATGGAGCAGAGCAACATCTTTTAGGTGGGCAGGGAAAATGGAGCACAAACTAGAGGGCTAGAGACCCTGATGAGTAGATATGGTTGGTGACTTGTCATCCAAGTTGGTTGTAGTCACAGACTTATTAAGAGATATGAGGTAGAATAGTGAGAAGCATTTGGTTTTGCCAGCTTGATGCGGAGTGAAGCAGATTTTCTCTTTACTGTGATAGAGATATGGAGACTTTTCAAATTTAGCAGAAAACTGTTTTGTTTGGAGTCCTTTCCATAAAGCACAGTGCATACTTGCCCAGCTTCCAGCAACTGGGGGGGTCTGGTGGACTACATCTTCACAGAGAGCTTTCTGTTTAAATACATTCAGAATTAGGCCTTTTAATTTAATGTTGACCCTGACAAAGTGTCACAGCCAGCACTGTGAGACAGTTATAGTCTTTGGACCTGGCTCTAAAGTGATTGAAGTGACTTGGCTGAACTGACTTGTCACTCCCAGGCTCACAATCGATTAACCATGACCGGAGTAATACCTTCAGATGAGAGGGTAAGGGAGAACCACGCACTGCTGAGGCACTTGTTCTGTGTTTGTAACAGCCCAGTGAAAGGCTGGAATCCCTACTGGGGGATGCCAAGGGCTGCATGAACATGTAGCACAGCCTCCTGCCCCAGACTTCAGTATGCAGATTTATGAATAAGCACAAAATGTGGGTGAATTTTTCACCCACAAATGGCCAAAGGGAGCTGAGAGGATCTGGGAAGAAGAACACATAACAAAACAAATAAAGGAAAGTGTGATAGAGATCAACCATAATCAGGTAATAATTGTAGGGAATTCTTGGTTTAAATTGTAAGCCTACACAAAAGCATTTTTCTTTCTTTGATGACTGCATTGTCCTTGTTCTCCTTCCACATCCTTCCATGCTCTGGTAGCTTATTGCATTCATTCACGTCACCTTAGCTTAATTACGGATGTGTGAAATAACCAGAATGTTAATGTTGAGTTTCTGGCCGGGACTGCAGGTATGAACAAACCACTAAGCAGAAAATGTCCAAAACCTGTTATCTGACAGAAAGAAACCTTTCTGTGTGAACAACAAAAGCAAAATTTTGGCCTTTATTTTCAAAAGAAAAGCAGAAATCAGAGGCTAATCCAAACAAGTAGATTGATCCCAAACAGATTGCTTTGGGGTGTTTTGTGGTTCAGACAGTGCCAGGTTTGTTTCCATTCTGAGTCAAACCAAACTTTGCAGTTGGAAGCTCCCCACAAAAATGGAGTTCAAGTCTTTTCCCCTCGCAGCAGAGCTTGGCACAGTTTAGTCTGTCCCTGCTTGCCCCGAGCTAGTCTGCTGCTGGTTCAGTGCAGACCTGGTGTGGTGGTCCCAGCCCCACATCTTCAGACAGCATCATGCCACACTCCCAGAGGCATCTCCATCTTCATGCTATGAAAGCACCACTCTCATGGGCTACCGTGCACGCCTCATCCATTTCAGGTGCTTGGAAGTGTTTTCTGCTCCCAGCACAAGGTGACAATCGTGCATTTTGTTCATGGGAAAATCTCATAGTGTAAGTAGAAGATCTGGGCTTGAGGGCTTTGTGGTTGAAACACAACCACTTTGTCCAGGGGTCAATCCCTGAGCAGCATGGATACAGCCTAAGGCATACAAATTATCTCTGTTTTGGCTCTGCTTTCAGCACACATATGGTCTCTCTCTCTACCGTGGGGAAAATGGCCTCACTTCTGGGTCTCCAGCAGGAGAATCCCTTCCTTCCCAGAAATGCTAGGAGACCTGGACTACGCTTGGGACGGGTAACATAAAAGCTATGGCAGCTACCTTATCTCCCACTTTATAAACTAAGAGTATGGAAATTACCCAAGGAACAAAACCTGCAAAGTAACCTCATTATCCCTTTCTTTGTGGAGTTTACTGTAAACCATCAGGCTTTGGATCTTAATTTGCTGGGAAGTGCAGTAATGTAATTAGCTAAACTGATAACAAGATGAGTTGTGTGAATTCTTCAGAGGAAAGGAGGAATGTGCTTGACCAAGAGAGAAGTAAAAGGAAGAAAAAAAATGCTTCCTTTGCCAAGAAATAATGTTTTTTCAAAATGGTAATGATATTATGGAAGACTTTTGTTTCTGTCACAGGGAATGCCATGCACAAGTATTTTCTTACTGAAAAAAGGACATAATTTCTACAATTTCTAGAATCTCTTAATTATTTTTAAGAAATAAAACACATGCATATTCAGAAACAAAGTACTTTTTTTTCTTTTTTCTTTTTTCTTTTTTTTTTCTTTTTTTTTTTTTCCTAAGAAACATCTTCCCTGTCCTGATTTTTTCCTTGCTTGCCTACAGTTAAAAAAAACTCTTGGGGAAACTATCTCCCAACAAACACAAGAGCCCCATTTCCCACTGTCGATCCTGGATCAAGCTCTGCCTGCACCTGGCCCTGTGTACTGCCTGAGGCACCATAGGCTCTCCCCAAACCCAAACCTTGTCAGAGATCCAAGCAGCCTTTCTGCTTGGCGCTGCCATCTCTGCTTGCAAAAGCTTTGCTGAGGACCATGCAAAGCTCCAGCGGTGCGAACCTCATGAGGCTCAGCCATGCACATCCCTGGGCGAGGGGCGGCCCGTGCCAGTCCTGGTGGCCAGAACAGCCTTTTGTGGGCTTGTAAAAGGAAGGACGAAATGAAGAACGCGTTTCTCTTGTCACTAGATGGCCCTATCTCCTTTCACTAAACGCACATGGTTTTCTTTTTACAGTCCCAAAATCTGTAGCCCTACAGCTGTGTGCTTGCAGGGTAACCAGTCACATCTGGGAAAGGAAATCTCCGGGAGGTGGAAAAATTCACCTGGGCTTTGATGGTGGTTTTTATCATGTACTTGGTAGCTTCCCTGAGTAAAATGAATACTGTTGAAGAAAACTCATGCTTTGAGATTGGTATGAAATGGTACCCTTTTGGAGAAGTTCTGTGGTTTACTCATTTCAGACTCCTCCAGCAGCTATGCTGTGCAGAATTAAACCAAAATGGGAGGAGTTTAAGTAGCTGCTGGGCATTTAACTAAGGTGCAGACTGTTGGAGGGACAGAAGCTTCTCTTCAATCCTTTATTAGGTGGGAGACAAAGAGGGGCTGTCTCCCAGCACACTCCTGAGACAACACAAACTGGTGGGATGAGCCTTTCCAGGTTCCTTGTGCACCACCAGCCACCCCTGAGATCACCTGGCCCTGCCCAAGGGATGCTGCCCCCATGTCAGCAATGCCATCCTGTCCTACCCTCAGCCCCCGGGACCTATTTCTGGGCTGCATCTTCTTGGGGGCTGTGGCTTCAAGGCACAAATTTACTTTCTGAAGATGCTTTGTTCAGGGACAGGGAGCTCACTTCCACAGCCCACGTACAGCAGCTTGGAGGAAGGTCTGGGGTGATAAAGGCAGAGGGGGACAGAGTGTTGCAGGGAAGCCACCCCATTTTTTGGTCCACGACAGTGGTAGGACACTCTTCTGAGATTTTGGCTTCCATGAGGCAGCTCTGCCTGTTGGAGCAGAGCGTTGGCATTTAAATGAGGGGACATTGAACCCTGACTGTGCAGTAGGCAGTGGACATGTCCTAAAGCCCTGGGGACATCTGCTGCCCCAAACCCTTACACTGACAGCCACATTTTCATGTTTTGGATGTCTCTAAGTAACTGAAAAGTTACTGCAGGTCTGTCTCTGGACAAGCAGGTAGATCAGATTGTTGCTTTCCACAGGAAAAATATGGTTCTGTTGAAAAAATCCCCAGTATATTCAGGGCTTTCACTGGCTGTATTGGCTCAAGGCTGAGTATTTTATCAGCTGCCAGATCTCTCAAGTGTATTTAAACAACGTTTGAAGAAAAATTCTTGCCTGGAAAAAGTTACTATCTGAGGATATAATCCAAAGCCATTAAAGACTGGGAACATTTTTCTACTGATTTCAAAAGGATTTGGATCAGGCCCTGAGGAACTAGTCTGGCATCTCTCCCTCATATCAGCAGCCTCTGTGCTTTGAGGACATAACCCCTGTAATAACAACTATTTGCAGGGGTATTTGAAGGATCACAGCTTCAGCTGCACAAATGACACAAGACATGAATGACCACGGTGAGAAAGGAAGCAAATTTGCTTATTTAGATAATTAACAGGAATCTGATACGAGTGTTGTTGTCTAACACATTACTGACAGAATAATAATTCTGTCTGATGAAGCAGCAATTAGAACAATAGTTATGGTCCACTAAAACAACCATCCTTCCTAGCCACTGCTGCCAGGAGAGGAGGGGTAAGGTTGTGTTTCTCCTTCGTCTGAGTTAACATACCACGTGCCGGAGAAGTATCCCATGGGGCTTGGCTGGGAGAAGAAGGGCTCACAGAGCTACTGAGTGGCAGCTTCAGAGGATGCCTTGCTTTTACGGCCTCAGATAGCTCCAGGCATAATTTTGCACCTGCAGTTTTGGTCAGACTGATAACTGTGGCCCTTACTGACCCACATCATGTGATGCTTCGAGAGGCCAGTGCTGCAAGCACAAATAGTTGTGGCTTATAAGGAAAGGCACTCTTTGCAGAGCAGACTGGTGGTTATGCCCCTTCTGAAAACAGGCTGTGTTGTGAGTCAGTATAACCCCATCAATCACAGAATCACAGAATGGTTCAGGCTGGAAGGGACCACAGGGGGTCAACTGGACCAAACTCCCCGCTCAAACAGGGCCACCCCAGAGCACATGGCAGAGGACTGCATCCAGACAGTTCTTGAATATCTCCAGTGAGGGAGACTCCACACCCTCTCTGGGCAGCTTGTTCCAGTACAAAGCCACTGCACAGTAAAGTTCTTCCTCGTGTTCAGCTGGAACTCCCTCTGCATCAGTTTCTGTCCATTGCCTTCTGTCCTACTGCTTGGCACAAAACGTCCTTCCAGCAGGCAGCTCCTCCCAAGACTTGAGTTAGGTAACTGAGAAGTATCTCTACTCGCTTCAGGGGACTACCATGGTGAAATGGAGAACTGGGGCCGTTTTATTTTAACCTGGTCTTGTCTGATCCTGTCCAATGGCTGGGTGAGCTGAACATATGGGTAAGCAAATCCTCCAGGGTGAATGCAGGAATGGGATGAAAAGAGGTGTTTTCCAGAAGAGGGACCCTCCATTATCTCACAGCCCATGGAGGGGTTGTGCCCAAGCCCTCCTTTCCCCCATCCTACCCAGAAAGAGCTTATGGGGAATCAACTTACAAAGTCAGGTTTTTCCCTTTATTTCATGCAAGTCATGGGAGATTGGTAGAGATCCAGGACCCAGGTAGCAATATGACCTGACTGGCCTCAAACTGTGTAAGGAACACCTGGGACTTGGCTCTAATTTGCTTTGTATGATGTACAGAAAATTTTATTCAAACTAAGTGGGTCAGCATAGTTGATGGGGGGGTTGATGGGCAGCACAGGGTTCTGCGTGTTGCTCCCCACAGCTCTGCTGTGCAATTTCACCATCGCTTACATCCCATTCTTCCCACAGACAAGAGGAAAAATCAACTAATGCAGATTTCCTCTGTTTCTTCTCTTCAGGGAATCAGTCTATTGAGAAATTCATTAAAATCCACTGTGCCTGGGATAGAAAAACATCACCTGACAAGAAAATGCTCTTATGGCAAACAAGACTTTGATAGCTTTACATGCTTCTTGAACACAGGGAAAGGCAGTCAATAACATTCCTTGTGGCCTAAAAGCAGAAACATCTGTCAGAGGCGGCTTGCTAGGCTGAATATAGCAGCAGGAAAGCCCAACTGATTAACTCCATCCTCTTCCTAACATGTTTTTGTGGTTCCCAGAAATCCCTAGAAAGGGCTCCTGAGGACGCTGGCACCATTACAAGCTGGCTATAATTCAGTAAACAGAGAGATGAAGAAAACATTATCCTGACTGCAGTTCACCTCTGGCATCCAGGTTGCATAATTCACATGTACTTCATCCTACTCCCCCTTAGCTGTGCAGCAGGCTTGTGATTTAGGAAAAAAGGAAGAGCGAGCCCATACTTGATGAAGGAAATAATAAAGTGATTGTTGTGAGGAGGAAAAGAGAGTTGGGGTCCATACAACCTTGCAGGTAGACTGGAGCAGGGGAAACTGGCAGAAAACATTAGAGCAGAAATACAGTAGACACAGGAAGTACTTCCAGCATGCCTGGGCTGATCCTTCTTACTGCAACCACCCAGCAGGGCCCTTCTTCCAACCCCCACTCTTCTCATCCACATTTGTAGATCCACCTCTATAAAAAAATCCCTAAAATTACCTCTTTGCTACATTTTACTTCTGTTCTACCTTACATGTGACAGCTCACCATGCATAACAGCGACTTCTCTGAAAATTTCAAGAAGTTTCCTGACAACTCTTGCTAACTTCATCACAATTTCTCCCCCTACTCTGGAAAGTAGAAAGCCCTTTCATCTTTTTTAGACATGTGTCTGGTCTTTGTTTCAGGATTGTTGAACCACCAATGCAGTCAGAGTCAAAAGACTTGTTGGGATCAGCTCAGGACACATAAATAGTAGCTAGTGTCATTCTTAAGTCACAGTCTCTCTGCAACCCACCTGCACTGGACCACGCCAAGAGACCTCTAGATACGGCGCCTCAACAAACAACAGTCAGCTTGCAACAAGTTTATAGGAAAAAGTAATCTTTCAGTTTCCAAAGTTTCTCATGCAGGGGAATAATTTCTGCAATCACACAGCTACTCTGGAAGCACCTTTAAACATATTTACCTTCATCATAGTACACACTGAAATAACATCTGTGTAATGTTCATAAACATAGTATCTTTGGACTTCAACTGTGCTGCACAAAGAGAAGCACCTTACCTTGGAGATGAAATAAATACTACTACTTACAGCAGAATGATGGGATGGGAAAATGAAATAGCCTTTGGTAGAAAATGACATGTTGGCCCATTCACTCAGCAGTTCTTCAGAGGGATATGAGTATTCACAGCACTACGTGAAGTCTTTCCCTGATTGATACTTAATTCTGAGTAGATCCCGGTAGCTTAAAGAAATAGTTTCAATCAGAGTCTGAGGGATTTACGACCCTGTGGGGGTTTTATGTGTGTGTGAAGGAGTTGTGTGTTGTTTTTTTCTTGAGGGAATGAACTGCCTCATTTTTCTGAGTTTTAGCTCCCTTTCAGCTTACAGCTTATTAAAATTTATCTGCTGCAGTGTGGACCTTGCTCTGGAAATATTTATCTTCAGATTTAATTTTTCTCCATTGCATGTGAGTACCTCTCAGCAGGTTTACCTTTCAGCTCCCAACTCCCTCTATTAAAACACCAAATCTGAAAAGCAACCCACTCACTTTCTATCTCTCCTAGAGGACCCTTCAAAATCCTCCCTCTCACTAGTCAAGTCAGAAGACATCAGAAATATAACAAAACGAGAATCCCTCTGGCCTTGAGTCATCCACTATTTATATATTTCCAAAACTGGATTAAAATTCCCAGAGGACTCTGCTGAAATCTCAAAACAGCATTGCATAGTGCAAAACCCAATCTGATGAATATTTGTTCTCTGTCTATCCAGTAGCAACATTTCGAAAGTTTTCTGCCTTGCATGCTATTTCCTCACCTGTTTTAGAGAGGCTTGAGGCAGTATCATGTTTTCACAGCAGAGGAAAAAAATTGTTCTCAAAAAAGGAACATTTATAACTTCTTTTTTAACTTCCAGGTTTGTTTTTTATTGCAATTCCCAGACCAAAAAATACCTGAACAACCAAAACCACAGCAACATTTTCTTTCATGTATTTTGGTTAGTATTTGTTAAAGGCTGAGATTTTTTTAGACTGACTACCCTGCCGAAAAGAAGCCGATTTCTTGCCATTGCTTTGTGAAAGTTTGACTGACTCAGTCCTCTCCTTAATCCTGCTACAGATGAGTGAGATAAGAGACATTCCCCGGGGCCATGGGGATCTGCTCCCGGCCGACATGAACTCCTTGCTCTGCCCTGCAGCTTCCCTTCCCGCAGTGTGCTGTGCACAGCCATTGGGCTCCCCATCCTTTGGCATTCCTGCCATCGCACTTCATGTGTCCCTTCCCTCTCCAGTCCCCATACACTGGATTCCTGACCCTTATTCCCTCTGACATTCTTCCCCCAGTTCCCCAGCACTGCCATTCTGCTCAGCCTTTGCAGCTCTGAGGACACAAACATGGAAGAAGGATTGCGAATTTTTTCTCCACAGGATGGTTTCCTTGTCACAATCATATGCCAGTTTTCTTGCCCTATTCCTCACACTCACTCTGTGGGGAGAGTTGCAGCAGATGGAGGATGTCACCTAAAATAATGTCATGTGACAACTCAAATAGTGCAAAACAGAGCAGAAGATGTGATCACAGAATAATTTAGGTTGTAAAAGACCTTTAACATCATGGAGTCCAACCAGTAATCTGGCACTGCCAAGTCCACCTCTAAACCATGTCCCCAAGTCACACACCTGCACATCTTTTAAATGCCTTTAGGGATAGTGACTCAAGCACCTCCCTCGGCAATCTGTTCCAATGCCTGACAACCCTTCCCTGAAGAATTTTTTCCTAATATACAATCTAACCTCCCACGGCACAACTTGAGGCCATTTCCTTTTGTCCTGTCACTTGTTGCCTGGGAGAAGAGACCTACCCCTACCTGTCTACAACCTCCTTTCAGGCAGTTGTAGAGAGCTATAAGGTCCCCCCCTGAGCCTCCTTTTCCCCAAGCTGAACAAACCCCAGCTACCTCAGCTCCAAGTCAGTACCAGGAAGATGCTGGGCTAGGTATCACAAACCCTCAGCTCAGCTTAGCTTCATGTCCTCTTCCTCTAGCTGTGCCCTCAGGTGGCCTGGGTACACAGCAGGACCACAGGCTGGGGTGACAGGCCATCTGCCATAGGATCCCAAACCCAGGCTGAAAACACCAAAATTTTGGGGCAGGTTCTAAGCAGCATCCAGCAGCAGCTGATATCAGAGTCCATGAGATTCCCCTGGTCTGGACCAGAGGCTGACCAGCATTGTGCAGACTCATCCTTGGGCAAGGCAGGGAGCCAAACCAAACCTGCTCGTGCCCCAGAACATGACCTGGCACCTGCAAAAGCCATGAATTGCTTCTCAGGGAGGCAGCACAGCCCCTGTGTCCCTAAAACCTCAGGAGGGTTGTTATGCATGCAAGGGACACAGATTTAGACGTGTGGATCTCTGTATGACTGGATCTCCTCTGTCATGTGCTGGATTCTGCACCTAGGACAGGGCAACCCCGGATGTTTGCACAGTCTGGGGAATGAGATGCTGGAAAGCAGTGCCATGGAACAGGACCAGGGAGTCCTGGTCCATGGCAAGTTGAACATGAGCCAGCAGTGCCCTGGCAGCCAGGAGGGCCAGCCCTGTCCTGGGGAGCATCAGGCACAGCATCACCAGCCGAGCAAGGGAGGGGATTGTCCTGCTCTGCTCTGCACTGGGGCAGCCTCACCTCGAGTGCTGGGGGCAGGTCTGGGTGCCACAATGTAAGAAAGACATTAAGCTGTTGGAGAGCATTCAAAGGACGGCAACAAGGATGGCGAAGGGTCTGGCGGGGAAGCTGTGTGAGGAGCTGCTGTTCAGTCCTTGGTCTGTCCAGCCTGGAGGAGACTGCAGGGAGAGCTCATTGCAGCTATAATTTCCTCATGAGGGGAAGAGTAAGGGCAGGCTCTGATCTCTTCTGTGGTGACCAGNCGAACGCGAACGCTCTCCCCGTCCGCCCGTACATCTGCTCCTTCCCCGGCTGCGACGCCACCTTCAGCAAGGCCTGGCGGCTGTCCGCCCACCTTTGCCGGCACACGGGCGAGGTGAGCCGCGGCGGCTTAGGGGGGGAGCTCTGTATGACCGAGCGTGGGCGCCGCGCCGGGACCCCGCGGGGGAGCGGGCAGGCCCCTTCACCTCGGGGTGCCAGAACTCGGCGGGGGCTGCGCGTTGTGTCCGGGGCTGGTGCGGTGCGCTCGGGCCATCCCGCTGACGGCGGCCTGTCCGCGGATGCCGAGTCCCCAGGGGGTGGGTTTGCCCCCTGGAACTGCTCCTCTCTTTCAGAGGCCCTATGTTTGCGATTATGAAGGCTGCGGCAAAGGTTTCACCAGGGACTTCCACCTCACCCGACACCTCCTCACGCACACCGGGGAAAAGCCGTTCGAGTAAGGCCCAAGTTTTTATTTCTTAAGCTGACGTGCGGTTGGTTGT
Organism: Drymodes brunneopygia; assembly: GCA_013400955.1. Lineage (NCBI taxonomy): Eukaryota > Metazoa > Chordata > Aves > Passeriformes > Petroicidae > Drymodes > Drymodes brunneopygia. The sequence continues at coordinate 188,131 of VZTZ01048573.1, read as the reverse complement.
TCGAAAGGAAAGGAACAGAGCGGTGGTTCTGGGCATGCATGCCTTCGGTGTCATGGGCACTGCCATAGCAGTGTGCACACAGGGTGGGATCAAACTCCCTGTCTGGCAGTGATCCATAACCGATACTTAAAGGAATGGGCAGATCTCCCCCAAGAATACACTGTTAAAAGGCTAACTTAGCCTCTGGCTTTTAGTGTCTTCAAAGCAAACTTCTGTATTTGAGTTGTGAGTTTTGGTAAATCTTCTGTGTATTCTTCTTGTACAATGATTTCTGTGTGTGCCTAGGGAACAAGTCACTCTTTGACAGCAGTAATAAAAACTGCAGTTCATTTACAGGTGCACAACTGATGGGTGCAATGAGAAATTTGGAACAAAATCAAACATGAAGAAGCACATTGAGCGCAAACATCAAAATCAGCAAAAGCAATATGTGGTGAGTAATTACCTTTGTACTGTACAGTGGAGGCTAAACAAGATCCTCCTTGTATATCTGGTGATGTACTTCAACTTGTTATTATGTGGTACTTGTATAAGTCCAAATACCATGACTGGGATTTCAGCACACATGAGCTGAGCTGTCATTATTTGACCTCTAATGATAACTTAATTTCCTCAATAGTGTGACTTTGAAGGCTGTAACAAGTCTTTCAAGAAGCATCAACAACTTAAAGTTCATCAGTGTCACCACACCAATGAACCTCCCTTCAAGTATGTGGATAATTTTAATACTGAACTTTAACAATTCTACTTAAACACTGTAGATGAAAATAGGTGCCTCTTCTCAGCCTTTTCATCGATGTGGCAGTAAAAAAAAATCAATCTGTAGTCAGGGCTGCAAGTATGTTTCTTGTGCTAATCCTTCGCTCAGTGATCTGTTTTGAGCAACAGTCTTGCTGCTCTGTAACTTCAGCATCCCAGCAGCTTTATAAAAAATGACACAACACCCCCCTGCCCCCCAATTTTTAGTTCATAGTTTAAAATACAAGCACAAGAACTTGCACAATAATGAAAAATGCAGCTACCTTTATTTCCCAGTAAGGAGCAGTGACTTGGCTGACATGGGTGTGAGTAGTACCTAGGAAAAGGGGAGAGACTTGGACACTAATCTTGGAAGCTGTGCATTGCAACTCCATTTGGGTAACACATCACTATAGATCTGCTGAAAGCAAAGTTTAGTGTTGAATTTCTTACAGGTGGGCCACAGTTAACAGGAGTGTTCATTCCACTTAAGTGAAATGCACTACTGGGATTGGATGGCAGACAAAAATGTCAGTGCTCTGCTGTTGCTCTGACTGCCAATTCTGTACAAGTCACTTAAACCTTCCACTTTCTGTCCTTCTTTTATGTTTGAAGAGCCTGCTGTGTAGGGATGATATAAGGCTTGACTCTAGCCAAAGCTCAACTTGCTGTATATGTGGAAATCATACTATAGTTCTAACTTTAACTCTCCAAGTCTATTAAAAAACTTGTATAAGGTAGGGACACACGCAAATCTCTAGGCAAAGGGAAGCTTGAATTATTTTGTTCATTTTAAATGTTCATGGATACAGTGAAAGAAATGAAACCACTGTATTTTGTACCTAGATGTAATAAAGAAGGATGTGGAAAGTGCTTCTCTACTCCAAGCCGACTAAAGCGGCACGAGAAGATACATGAAGGTAAAACCATTTTTTCTTCTTGCTTAAGTTATGTTTCAGCAAGGGAAAAAGGACTGCTTCCAGTGCAGAGTATGCACAGATGCATGACAGACATGAAAGTGTTTTGGGTCTGTTGATCCAGACAAGAACACCCATTTTGAGTAGTGAAGCGGGACACAAGTGCAGGGCATTGCAGTATGCAGTTACAGTGTGTTTCTGGCAGGCTGAACAGAGCTCAGGATTCCTTCAGTTATTTTCTTCTGAGGTGCTTCCTTGTCCACAGTCCATCTTTTGGAGATGGGCTGATGGTTAAGGCATTAGCCTAGACCTCCAGAGCTTAGGATCAGTTGCCAATTCTGCCACAAATTTCTTATGGAGCCTTGGCAGAACCCTGTGTATTTTTAGTTACTAATGAACCTATGTGAGAGGTTTTTAAGTGAAATCACCCTGACGTGGCCATGTATGGTTGAGCTAACCCTCTTGCACTCCTATCCATTCTTTCATTGACAGATAACCAGCTTTCCAGTGGTAGGAAAAAACCAAACCAACCAAACCAAACCGACTAGGAAGAGTACCCAGAAGACTGTGATTTGTACTGTGATTTCCTTTTTTTAAGACAAGGACTTGATCATAGTTTTTTCAGCATTCCAGTCCTAGGATTTAAATAGTGGTGACTTTCTGTGGTTCCTGCCTGCTTGATAGAATTGTAGAATCTCTTGAGACTCTGGAATATTACTGTATGGTCAGTATTTCTTTTTAATATGCAGGCAAATATTTATGTAGAAGTGATATATATTACTAGTTATTTTCATCTGTTTGAGGGCAAGTGTATGGCTGGGAGGAAGTAGTTTCACTAAAGCAAGGAGAGAGAGTTTTAAAAAATCATTTAGGTCATAAAGAATCTCTGGAGATCATCTGGTCCAGCTCCCTGCTCAAGACGGGGCCAGCTAGATCAGGTTGTTGAGGACTGCATCCATTGGTGTTGAACGTTTCTAGGGCTACGGCTTCCACAACATCTCTGGACAACTGGTGTCAGTGATACAAGGTTTCTTACTTAAAACTGTTAGGATTTTCTCTTGTTCTAATATGTGTTGGTTGTTCATTGTCTCTTATCCCATTGCTGTGCAGTATGGGAGGAGACAAGGAATAACTGGCTTTTAATTTTCAAATGCCTGGAAGTGGAGTTCCCCCTTGTAAAACTGGACTGTGTTTGCCAGACCCTTTGTGATTGTAAACATCTGTCCTTTCCACCAGGCTATGCGTGCAAGAAGGAAAACTGCTCATATATTGGAAAAACTTGGACAGAGCTACTGAAACATAATAAAGTCAGTCATACAGGTAAATTCCAAATGCTTTAGTAAACTTATGATACAAATAGGAAACCAGTCTGAAGAGGAGTCCTTGCTGAACTCATTTGATCAACTTGTCATTGTGTCCCATTTTGTGTACTGACTTTATTGGCAAAGTGGCTGTCACTGCAGCTAGACCTTTAATGAAAATGTTGCTCAATATACTAACTTAGCTTCGTGATTTAGTTGACAAAAGATTGTTTAATGTAGGATTTCAGATCTGGATAATTCATACTGCATTATTCTCCTGAAGTCTCTAAGTTCTTTGCATTGCATGTTGATTTTAGCATTGTTCTAGTAGACCACTAGGGTTTGATTCTGAGCTTCTGTAAGAAATTGTTAATTTATACTCTTGCCTTTCTTTCTCCCACTCAGAGCCAATAGTTTGCAGTGAGTGTAACAAAACTTTTAAACGGAAGGATTACCTAAAGCAGCATCAAAAAACCCATGCTGTGGAGAGGGAAGTGTGCCGCTGCCCCAGAGAAGGATGTGGAAGAACTTACACAACTTTATTTAACCTTCAAAGCCATATCCTCTCTTTTCATGAGGAGAAGAAACCATTCTCTTGTGATTATCCAGGCTGTGGAAAAGTGTTTGCAATGAAGGTATTTATTTTTTAACTGTTCTTATCTGAATCACATTATCTGAATTTATAAACTTAACTCCTTTTTTTCCCCCCCTGTTCTTTGTAACTGTAGCAGAGCGTAGCAAGGCATGCTGTTGTACATGATCCCGAAAAGAGAAAGCTGAACTTGAAAGTAAGTTACACTCTTGGAAAAGTCTTCTCAACCCTACCCTGTCACTGCAGAGGAGGGTAAACATTACCTGTTTTAGCATGTGACTTCAAGCAGGAACAGGTCAAATATCTAGGTAATTTGTGAGATTCTTAATTTATGAAGCTCCTTTAGTTAATGCAGTCCTGGCCTGTACATTGATTTCGTTTTTCCCCACCACAGCAGTAGTCTTTGCTCCACAGATATGTTAAGTTTACTAATTCTGGATCTATTTCTTCCAGGCAAAGCGTTCTCGTCCCAAGAGGAGCTTAGCCTCTCGTCTCAGTGGCTACATTCCTCCTAAAATGCAGCCAGGAAAGGATGAGGTTGTGATGGAAAGCAAGACTGCAGATAAGCTCGTGGAGAATGGAATACCGACTGTTGAAATTCGGACTCTGTAGCAAAAGTTAACTGAGATAACATTCTTCATGGACTGACCAATGCAAAGCTCAACAATAACTTCAGATAAAGTTCATATTTTTATTTTATTTTTTAAATAAATATATATTGTTTACAACACTTCAGAAAGTCACTGATGCAACTCACTTGACTTCAGATCTTTGTTTTCATCTTTCTTTACTGTATTTTTCTTCATTTCCATCTTCTGGTGCTCTTTCAACTCTTTGTCAGACATGTGCCTCAAAACACAGATACTCACTCCTTCTCTAGCAACTTTTGGCTTAGAATGATAAGTGGCTTTCTCAGACACAGTCTCCAAAATTTGATCAAAAAGCATGAACTAAAAAGGGGAAGAAAAATGAAAGTAAACGAATGCACAAATACAGGTAGAAAAATATTTCAAGCTCTTTTGTAATAACATCTGCTTAGTTTAGCTATTAGCTGTAACAAGCTTGTTGCTAGTCCTGGTTTGAGCACTTCAGCTTGTCCTTTCCTAGCTATTCTTTACTCAAGCAGGTTTTGGCAAGTCACTAAAAGGGGATTTAGCCATTTCCTAACATTTAGGCTGGACTGCTGACTCATGGTGTTTTGCTCTTTAAGGGTGTCCATGAGAGGGGTCTGCATCGGACTCCTCTCCACCCTCCTCTTCCTCTCAATTCAAATATATTATTATATGAAGCTTTTTTCTTAAGGGGTAATATTATTCTAAGGTTAAGGACCTGGTAGTATTGAACTGAGTGGTAACAGTGCATTCATGTAACACATTGAATTCCTGAACTCATAATTAAGCCTTTACATTTAAGGACAATGTAAATCTGGACTACGTCATCAAATACTCTGTTCCCTTCCATAATCAGTTCTTCCCATTACCCTTTCCCTCTGAATTTAACTTCCCATAAAGTTTTGTTCTTTTTGGATGAAGTGCTATCACAATTTTCCTGAGCAATTTAGTTGAGACATTTGTCAAGGACACCTAATTCACTACAGACATGAGGTGAAAAAAAAAAGTCTTGCACAGATTAATTATAAAAAATCCATTTTTGTGAATGACAGTGTAGGTCTCAAGGCCCTGCAGTTATACTGGGAAGTTGCCATCAGCTCCTTAACATTTTTAGAGATGTTCACTTTGCTAGCCTCGGAACACCATTCCAATAGTTTTTTCATGTAGGAAGGGACAACTAACCTTAGCCAAAGTTGCACAAATGCAGCTCCAGAAGAACTGTTGATGAAACAGTCCAGCTAAACTACAGACAATTTTTTTAAACCACACTGTTAAAAGTTTTCAGTGGGTGAGCTGGCTAAAGCCATAGGTAAGAAAATTTCACCAGCCCCATTAATAAGGTGGTGCTGCGTAGGAGTAGGAACTGCTTAGACTCTGCTGTCCAAGCCAGTATTGCAGCTGGATTCTTAAGGAAGCATGGTGTTTGAACTGTCTCCATGTTTCTACACCAGTGTTCAAACAGGAGCAGCTTAAGGCAGGCAACCATTATGTGCACAGGACCTAGATCTTCACTGAGACACTGAAGATCTTGGCAGTACCCACCAGGGAAGGTCTACACAGCTGCAGTTATTTAATGACAGGGACTGGTCCAGCCTTCAGGAGTGCACTTACCATGTCTGTACTGCTACCTTTTGCTTGCCGGATGGTAACTTTAACGTGGTGTTTCTTCTCAATCCACTGTGCTATCTGTTTAGTCTTGGTCTCTAAGTCGTTCTTGGCAATAGCTGAAGAAAAGGACAACTCCTTCTGAACCACCCCTGTTTAAAACAGAACTGAAATTGTATTGGCTTAACATTTGACAAACCTGTACTAGTTTGTTGCTCTCTTTTATCAGCTTATGGTGCTTTGTCTGCTTGACTCACTCCTTCCACGCTGCTTTCCCAGAGCACCCCAATCTACTCAATACTCTCACACTCACTGCCAGAACTGGGAGACAGAGCATGTTTGAGGCACACAGGGAAATCTCTTCAGGGTCAGAAGGCTTAAGGCATTTTTAATTACAGTCTTGTTCATATGATCCACAATGTAGGTCTAACAAACAGGTAAGCATTGGATCTGGAATTAAAGACTTAGTGTGCAAATTCCTATGTTCTGCACGTAGGACAGCTGAAGGTAAAAGCTTTGACGTTAGATAGCTCTTCATCTCAACCCCATTGTACTGAATGGTGAAGTGCAATATTCAACTGAAGTACAACGATGTCTTGTAATATATTTGAACAATCTACAGTCTCTTCCTCCTTGAAGTTTCTCTAAAGTAGTTACCTTCTGAATAATATTTTTGTGGTTTCTTGAACAGAGCAATTCACTACCGCAACAATGCTCTCCTCTAAAATCAGAACTCTACCCAAAGCACAGCTATCTTCGTTAGCCTGAGGATAAGAGAGGATATAAGCTCACATGCCTTTTTTAAAACCTCTTTGCCAAACTGCTGGGGCAGGCTGTCCTAAAAAGAAAACCAAACTGACGTGTTCAAAATTGAAAGAAGTTTTCTCTTACTCTGAACAAGAAAGGGCTCCAGACTTTGTCTTCCTTGCAGCAAATGAGAAATAGAGTGTTTCATGACTACTGATAGCAAACTTATGATTATCTGTGTATCTGGTCCTTAGTTTGTAAAAACTGCCTGTCACTCTATGCCTTAGTAAAAGAACAGAAATGCAGTGAGTTTTATGGAATCATAAAACTAGTTATATTGACTCAAATAAAGATTTTTTTTTTTTAAAAGCCAGCAGATGCCAAAATAGCAAATCCTGAGAGGGCAATAGAAGGCTTCTCTCTGGAAGACTGGACTAATCCAAAATTTTATTTTCACCACTGCAAATCCTTAATAGCGCGGACTACAGTGACATTGCTTTGGATTTTCACAAATACAAGTAAGAGGATTTAATCTGCTGAAACCACCTTTAATGCAGCATTTTTCAAAGTCCTCAGTATTGTAGTGTTTACAGTGTACATACCTGGTTTTGGACTTGCTTTTTTCTTCTCTGCACGTTTCAGCTGTTCTTCGTGAATCTGCTGCCCAGTCATTAGTCTGTAAACTGGAGGTTCTACATTCTCACGGAGCAGAACCAGTTTCAGGCCATGCTCATCCATAAGTCTGAGTGCGTCTGCTCGGTGCATGTTTCCTAAGCTCTCTCCATCCTGGTTGATCACGTGCAAGATACGATAGGGAATTCTTCGCCCAACGCTTCCAAATGCTGCTTTCCTTTTTGGGTGTGCATGAGATTTTTCATCTGTACAAAACGGTTGAGTAAGCCCATTCCTAGGGCCAGGTACCACTATCCAGAATGGAGAAAAGAGCCACTTTTGTGCTGTTTGTGTCAGAAGAGTACCAAAGAACCTTTTTGCATATCTGTTCTCATTTCTGGTTGCTTGACATATATGTTTTATTGTGCACAAGGCAGTCATTCTGAGGAAGAAGAAAAAACAAGTTACCCCATCAGTCAGATTTTTCTAGTTGTATTAGAAAGACTTGACTCCAGATCAGTAAACTCTAGTGTTTGTAACTGCTCTTTTAAAGTGATACATGGTATTACCATACAGAATGAGCAACCAACAGTCATTTTACAGTAACAAAGGGATTTAACCTAGAGAGAAAATCTGACAAAAGAGAAAAATTTATGAGCTGATGTTAACCTTCAGTATCTTAAAATCTGAGCCTGAACTCATTTAAAGAATCCAATATTTCTAGTTCCTTTCTCCTCACTTTCAAATTTAAATCTAAATAGTTACAGGCATCTATCTTGACATGGTATTCATGAAGCTATAAACTTTTAAACAAGCTTCAAAATATACCCGTGCTTGAAGACTACTGAAACTCATCTTTGAGACATTTCTTCCATTGGATTTTTTTCCCATTCTTCCCTGGTTCATGAAATCCCCCTGGCAATTTTGGTGCAGCTGACCATTACGTGCATTTTGTTCAGACCTTCAGAAATCGTCCGTGTTCTAACAGCTGCAAAAAACTTTGGAAATAAAGAGCAAACTGTGAGTATTCTCTTCAGTTTTCATATTTTATGTTTAAAAGGGAGCAACTACAGGAAAAGCCAGGGATTATGCAGGAAACCAAACAGGTGTCATACCAGGGAAGTTGGCAAGAATGTGACCTCTTTAACCCAGGAAGGAAGTGACTCTGCTCTATACATGCATGCATACCCACATATATAGACACATACACGACATTGTGTAAACATGCATCCATGTGCATACATATGCATGGAAAAGATGTGAACCATCAGCAAGGATAAAGAGCTGCTTATAATTCTAAGCAGTGTTGGCACTGGAACAAGTAAAATGACCTGCCTGTGAATAAACGTAGTCTGAAAAGGGGACAGTCTGGAGCCTGGGATGGACTTCATACCTCAGCAGTAGGGACAAAGTCCATGCAAACTGCTTGAAGAAGGAGCCAGATGAGTTCATGAACAGGGCAGTCTGATAACAGCTATGTGCTACAGCTGGATCCAAAACTCAAGCTAGCCACAGGGCACAGACAAGAAGTAAAAGGATTTCCACAGCAGTCTAAAACCAGCTGGTAGAGCTACCGTCCCTTCCTGCCCTGGGCTCTGCCTGTGCCAAGTCCAGACCCCTGTGAAAACAGCTTTTTGTCTGGCTGTGACAACAGCCCTACGACTGAACACCGAACTATCCCTGTGCATCATCAGTTCAGCCACACAAAAGCCACGATGTCCTTATTTTTTAAATAGTTTCACAAATCAGCTCTGGATCATGCACTGCAGACTTGGTCTGCAATCTGGGCTTCACTGCTGCATTACTGAATGATAAAATTAAATTTATCTTCCATTCAGAGGAGTCTGGCATGCCTTTGAGAGCTACTATAAACTACAGAACTAGGTAACAGGATCTCAGCAATAGAATAGCAGCTTATTTTAAGGAAATGTTGATCTTGCTCTGCTAAACTCATGTTGTTGATATTCTCCTTCATTCTCTGTCGCTATATAAATCTAATAAATCTCGCCTTAGCTGTCTGAAAGAAAACTACCCTTTTTTACGGAAGGGCTTCTCTCCGCCTAACACGGCAGGTACGCGTGTTTCACGTTGTGCATTTCGGTCACACTTGTGTTGGCAAGGCCGGCTGACTCGCTGGGCGGGAGTTCCAAGAAGCAGGCAGCTCCGGGCACACCGGGAAGCGCAGGAGCAGCCGCGCTTCCTCCGGGAGCAGCCGCGGTTCCCGTGCTGGGCGGCCGGCACGGGAGGGAGGCTGCATCCCTCGGGAGCCGCTGCCGGGCGTGTCCCTGTGTGACCGTGCCCTGCCGTGCCCGCGCTCCCGGCTGAGTGTGTCACCGCGGAGGTCACCGCGCGTGCCTGTGGCGTGCCCGTGCCCGTGCGCGTAACCGCGGCTAGCTGTACCCCTCTCTTACCTGCCGGGCCTGGCCTGGCCGGGCCGGACCGGGCTGAGCCGAACCGCCGGCCCCGGCCCGCCGCAGCAGCCGCCGAGGGACCGGCCCGAGCCGCCGGGAAGTTGCGGAACGCCCCGCCTCTCCCCTTTCCTCTTCCTCCTCCTCCTCTTCCTCTTCCTCCACGCGCGCCTCCGCCTCCTGCCCCATCCCGCGCGTGCCCGTGGGCGCCAGCGCGCCTCCGCCTGTGCGCGCTCGCGTGAGCGCGCGTGGGGGGTGCGGGGGTGCGAGCGGGGTCCGCGTGTCCCTGTGTCCCCGTGTCCCTGTGTCCCCGTGTCCCTGTGCCCGCTCCCCGTGCGCTCCCGCAGTTCCAGGCCCACCCCGTGCCCGGCTCCGTGTGCGCGGTTGTCGGGAGCCGCCGCTGCCCTGCACCGCTCCGCGGGGTCCCGGTGTGCCTTCGCTGCGCTGCCGTGCGTGTGAGGGCCACACCTGGGACAGGCTCCGCGCTGTGCCTGGGGCCATCCCAGCACGGCACTTTGGTGTGTGAGCGGGGATTATGTGGGTGCTGAGTGCTTTGTCTGTGCGTTGAGGCAAGAATCATAGAATTTGGGTTTGGTTTGGAATGGATTTTTAAAGCTAATTTACTCTGCAATGAGCCGGAGAGCAGGACCATCTTGAACTCGATTAGGTTGCTCAGAGCCCTGTCTGTCCTGACTTTGAAGGTTTCCTGGTATGGGGCATCCGCCACCCCTCTGGGCAACCTGGGACGGTGTTCCGCCACCTTCCTTGTAAAAAACTTTTTCCTTACCTCTGGTCTAGATCTACTTTCTTTTAGTTTAAAACCATAACCCTTTGTCCTATCAATACAGGCCCTGCCAGAAAGTCTGTTCCCATCTTTCTTACCAGCCCCCTTCAGGCACTGGAAGGCAGCTGTGAGGTCTCCCCGCAGCCTTCTCTTCTCTAGACGGAGCAGCCCCATTTCTCTCAGCCTGCCTCCATAGGAGAGGTGCTCCAGCCCTCAGAGCATCTTTGGGTCCCTCCTCTGGACTCGCTCCAGCAGATCCGTGTCCTCTCTGTGCTGGTGCCCCCAGAGCTGGATGCAGCACTGCCCCGGGTGTGTGACACAGTGCCCCTGTCCCTGTCCCCACCCGGGGCTGTGAGTGCGGGGTGCGGGCAGCGCACGGCAGAGCTGAGGCTGCAGGGGTCAGCAGCGGATGCGGCTCTGCAGCGGCGTGACTCAGTCCGAAAGCGTCTCGGATGCTTGCAGTTGTTACCTTCTTTGGTAGGAGGCTCTGCCTTGGGTTTGCGAGCTCCTCCGTCCAATTTGGAGACAGAAACCTCTGAAGGAGAAGCTGAAATTCATGTGCAACTGTCGTGTAAGGGACACGCTAAGGCAGTCAGCCCCTGAACTCAGCCCCTGGAGTTTGCTGAGGACCTCTTTCCAAAGCCCAGCGGTGTTTGTCAATTGAGGGATGCTGTTTGGCCAGCTGGGCAAGAGCTGGAACAACACTGAGACTGAAAGTGTGCATATGTTCAGAATTTAGTACGAAATGAAGCTATGGGAAGCAGCTGGGAGGACGGCCTTGTCTGCTGTCCTTCCTGCTTAAAAACAATCAGAACTTTTTAGCTTATATGCTTTAAGCCACAGCTAAGTGACCCCTCCTTCCTCTGCCCCTCTTCTGTCCAGGAAGAAGAAATGCAATGTAAATCAGACCTTTATCTTCTTGGTTTGAAAGCTTTCTCTTCTTAACTGTGGTCTTAGAATGGTTTAGTTTCATGTGCTTGCTGTTTTTGTTTTGTCATTGTGGTAAACACATGTGGAAAAAGGTGTCTGTCATTGCTTCATGCTCTCCATCTTCACAGAAGACATCATGTGGTAATTCTGTGGAAACCCAGAAAACTTTACTAAATCAGTTCACAATCTGAAGTTCATTCATATCACCTTATCCTCATTAAAACTCCTTGCTGGCAGTAATGATTTTGGAAAAATGCCAGTAACAGAATTAGCCAAGAAGATGGTGAGCTGTGTTAAGACCCTGAATGACAACTGTAGCTTCTCCTATTATATGCAAATAGAGCTGGGTTTTTCCATCCTGCTCCTCTATTTTTTTTTTTTTATTTCACTCAGGCTTTATGCCTTTAAACTTAAAGCTCTTTGAGAGCAGGGATTACCATCACTTACATCAGTAGAATGCCTACGAAAACCAGATCTCAGTTCGATGCTATTGAAACATAAATTACTGAAATTCTACAGTATCCAGTTGTGGAGAGTGAAATATTCCACAATCAGGAAAGGCGAGACAAAAAAGGTTTTTACTGCTCTTTTCATGGTCTGGAAATCAAGTGTGGAATTTGAATAAGCATGAAGGGAAATTTTGGCAGAGCTGAAGCCTGGAGAGCTATTTTTTTCATCATCAGCTCTGCAATATGCATTAGAAGAGAGCTTGTCAGCAGCCCCACTTGCAGTTAGCGGCTATTGCCGCTCCGAGAACCATCCCCATAAGACAGATAATTTTCAGCAGTGTTAGTAGCTGCAATAAAGCTAATAATCCTCTTCACTGTGATAAAAACTACCTGCATGAAAGCAAGGTGCTTCAGAAAATACAACTCGCATTCCTTCTCTCTTCCCATTGTTTAATTCTGTTAAGTTTAAACCTGATGCTTGTTTTACTTCATGCCTTTCTAATTAAATTTAGTGTGGCAAGAAATAGTGCAGCCTTCTCATGCTGTTTGTCCTCAATTAACTTGATCTTTCTGGAGGTTCATTGTACTCTTTCTCCTTGTTCTTTGTCTCATGTCTGTTTACACTGTAATTGTCCTGGGGCCACATTTTAATATGTGCCTGCACAGTGAGACTGCAGTCTTAATTATTTGAAAGACACTATCATAATAAGTGTAGTTAATAATAACTTTCTTCCTTCTACTTTGCCTGATTCACATCATCCTCTGCCCACCCCTGACAATGCACTGTCATTTATTTGCTTTTAAATTCCTAAATCTTAATCTGCCTTTTTTTCTTTTTTTTTTTGACATTTACTTACAAAGTTGTTGTTTTCACTTTGTTATTTTTTGTGCCATATTAAGGCCTGTTCTGCTAGACCTTATGCCAAACCACAGACATTTAATTCCCCAGATAATTTAAAATGCAAATATATAAGAAGGGGAAAGGATGGGTGGATGGGGAGATTTCTTGTCCTCATACATGAGCAATGCCGTGATCTGCCAGTGTGGATGTTATTAATGTTAGTAATTATTGTGAGGCTCAAGATGCTACTGAGAAGCTTCTTCCACATTAGCAACTGATCTCTGGGGGATGGTTTCAGTGTCCCCTGAGGATGTTGGAAACTGGTTCCAGTCTTTCTGTGTTTTGGGGTTTATTTCAAAATCAAAGAATCACAGATTCATCAAAGTTGGAAGAGACCTTCAGGATCACCTAGTTCAGTTATCAACCCAGCACTAGCAGAATCCTCCCTAAAATCTACCCCCAAAACTGTCTGTTATGGGTACAGTGATCTGTTTGTAATGCCCAGCAGAGGGTGAGGATGCCCTTAGCTGGATGACAGTGTGTTCACCTGGAGACCCGAGGCTGTAGTTTATTGTCATTCAAACTTCATCGCTCATTTTTTGGGAGCAGGAAGTAAGCTGCTGAAGTGCCTTACATCTGCAAGGAGCCCTTACCTGCTGGCTCTGGGTGGAGGACTGGTCTTTCTTTGGTTCACAGTGAATATCTTGCTGCTTCCTCAACTGGAGCTGTACTTACGAATATCTAGTCAAAAACATTTCAAGTGCCAAACAAGATCATCAGGCATTTATTACTGGTATTGTGGGGTTTATGCAATGCCTGGGACCCTTGGGCATGGAGCAGTAGCAGTGGGTGGGACAGCAGGTTTTTTTCAGTCTTGTTACTAAATCTGTGATTTTTCTCCTGCACACTTGTGCTTACAAAAGTACTGAGCATCTGGAGGACTGCTTACCCTGTACACCCCTGTTTTTTCCTGTTTTTTCTGTGTAATTCCCTCCTTCACAGGGCATTTCAGCAGGAAAGCTTTGGGGAAGACTTGGATTGAGAGTCCCTTCCTCCTCCCCACTCCCCAGTCCCGCTGGCAGCTGGCATGGCCCCCCTGCACCTTCCTGCTGGTTATAATCGTGGCTGTGTGTTTCTGCAGGTCCCTGGTCCCTATAGCCTCCCCTTTACACTCCTTGGTGTTCCTTTTCCCCTTAGAGTTTATAAAAGACTTTCGCACATAACTCAGATGAAAAACTCCCTTGTGCTGAGCTGAGCATTGCCATATGGCAGAGAACACGTCAGAGTAAACGTGTATTTAAAGGACACAGAAATTCTGAGTGTGTAGTAGGTCCAGATTTCTGGATCTGCAGTAGCTCATTTACTCCTTTTCCATCCACAGCTTTTGAAAGTTGCTTCCTACACAAACTTCTCTATTTTTATTCTAGCAAGAGACAGCAAAAAATTAAAGCAAACACAAAAATTTTGTTGTAGTGAGTGGTAAATGGTCACTGCTAACTGCACAGAATATACAAATATAGTTGAAACAGATAAAGTTTTGTTTGATTTCTGGGATCTGCCCCTGTTGTGGGAATTAAAACAAATCTTTTGAAGATGCCATTAAATTGCTTGGGCTGAATTACTGAATCCAGGCAAAGAACCAATTTTGCTCCCTGAAAGGCAAGGCTGGCTGAATTTATTAAAATGTTAATCATAGAGCAAGCCTGTGGGTCCCTGGGGCGAGATGCAATTAGAGTTAAAACTTCATAGTATAGAAAGTTTTTAACTGTCTAGTTTTACATCTTGACTGTAGGGAGAGGAGTTTCCACTGTACATTGAAGACATTGTTCTACAGCCTTTGCAAGTTGTTGGGTTCAGCTGCGAAGATTTTAAAAGCTGCTTTTGTTGGCAGCCTAGGACACATCCGTGACCTTATTAAAGTGGAAATGAAAGCTCTCTTCTTTTTTTTTTCCTTTTTTTTTTTTTTTTTTGCAACAGTAAATCTACTAATTTTACAGTCAGTTGAACAGCAATAGATTAATTTGTTTAAAGTCTGCATTCACAAAGAAAATGTGAACTTCGCTGCCTTGAATACCCGAAACTACAGTGCGATATTTAAAGGGTAGAAACTATTACAACTTGCCCTAGAATGGTCCAAGCAGTTCCCTGTCACCTGCTTCTCAGCACAGGTGCTGACCTCCCCGTCTATTCTATCCCTCCTGACAGACTAGCAGCCAGCCTGGGGCTTTGTGTGCAACAGAGAGCGCTTTCCCAATGACTGGGCCAGTTTTCTTCAGCAGCCACAGGAAGCAGAATAAAGAAAAGGTTAAGGGCCACCACAAGGGTCAGAATGGGTTAAATTTAGTTAACATCAGAGGTTATAGCTTTTAACAAGAGCATGAAGGAAACTTATTCGAAGATGCAATTTGTTTCTTCTTTGTCAACCATTATTTTTTTTTACTCTATTGATAGTGACAGCTTAACAAAGTTTTTATATGCCAGGGTTTTCATCCTTTAGAGGATAAAGAACTGTGATGCAAAAAAGAGATGCAGGTGGAAGACTTTATAAAGCCTCCATGATTTTCAAATTGAGGGTTGAAAGTAGGCTCCCTGCGTGGCTAAGTCAAAAATAATTTGTAAATGTTAAAAAAAATACACATTAGGGACAGAGGAACTGCCTTTTTTTTTTCTCCAGTGTAGCTTGCCAAGAGTAGTGTTTTATTGGAAGCCTTACAATCTGCCTGATTTCATATGTATTTTTTTCCAAGGTAATCCTGTTTTCTTTTTTATCACCCTCTAAAGATTATCAAAGTCAAATGCCTTTAAAAACAGTCTTCATCATCTCCATTCAAGATATTTTAGTCTATAATGTGCAGTGCTGGGTTTTTTGTGGATTTTCTCCCAATTTAGTGAAGAAGCAGAAACCAGAAAATCCACTCAGCGTAACTACAGTGTTATGTTCTCAGTCAAATTCTTGAAATGCAAAATGAGGAAAATTTAAATATTTCTGAAAATTATTGAAGAAAAATAATTTTTAAAGGTTCAGTAGCATTTTTCACATTTTTGTACACAACAGATCATCTTCTGCCAATTTTTAAATTGAAATTAAGAAAATTACTATTTTTTTGTTGTTTTATCCTGATACAAAGTAAAGAACTGAAATCAAAATTTAATTAAGTCTGATAACAATTTATAAGTACAAACAATGCATTTTGGTAGGTTTCTTTTTTCTTTTTAACATGTTTTCCTCAAGGGGGAAAAAAAAGCTAATGTGATCTTCCTGTCTCCCTATCCATCTGTCTCTCTGCAAGTTCTCTCAGCAGTTTTAATTTCTTGGACACTTCAGCCCAGTTTGGCAAAAAAATGGGAGCCTCAAAGATATTGTACATTTATAATAAGTATATGTATTGCTGACAAGTTTTGTGGAAATAGTGGAGAGACCTTCAAATTGTTGTCTTGTTCTGGCAGAAGAGTTCATCCAGCTGACCACACTGTGTATGTGTGTGGGCTGCCCAGGTAGCACACAGGAATTGTCAGACCTTATGGCAGCCTTTCAGTACTTGAAGGGGGCTTGTAAAAAAAGAGGGAAATAAACTTTTTACACTGGCAGGTAGATGTAGGACAAAGGGAATGCTTTTAAACTAAAAGAGGAGACATTTAGAGTAGATGTTAGGAAGAATTTCTTTACTCAAGAGGGTAGTGGGGCACTGGAACAGGTTGCCCAGAGAAGTTGTGGATGCTCCATCCCTGGAAGTGTTAAGAACCAGGTTGGATGGGGCCCTGAGCAACACAATGTATTGGGGAGCATCCCTATCTTTGGGAGAGGGGTTGGAACTAAATGATCTTTAAGGTCCCTTCCAACCCGAACCACTTTATAATTCTGTGATGCCATGATCAGCTACAGTCCATGGTGTCTTTTGCCTTGCCAGCTGCTCAGGGGCTACATGGCTGATGTGTAAGGCTCACGGGGACTTAGAGACAGGAGAAGGAGCCTGAGCATTTTGATGGCATGGAGAGGTGTAGGGAATATGCTGGGGTGATTTGGATCTATAATCTTGGTATGTGATACTGTAGGTCTGCTGTAGAAGGTAAGAAGACTGGGAACTGACAACACAAACCTGAACAATTCAAGTACCAGATATTTCAGTGCTCATTTGCTCACAGGACAAATTTCATCTGCTTTGTGGTGTCATTTCTATCAGTGTGATGAAGGCTTGAAACTTCCAATCAACTTGCTGCTAACTCAGGCTAGTGGTGGGTCCCCAGTAGCAGAACCAAGAGCTGGTTTTGCTCTCTGGAGGGTTAGATTGTGCCTTTTGCACGTGATCACTTTGACTTTTCCATGAGGGTTCTGTTTGGATCCAGTTTTGTTGGTGTAGAATTAATTCTTCCATATGGGACAGCTAGCACATCTAGAGAAAGTCTGTGCAGATCATAGATGGAAGCATTTTGCACTGGTATGGTGTCCAGGCAAGTGTATAGACCCTTGACAGGCTAAGGATTAGAGAAGGGGAACAGGGAGCTGGAGGAATACAGGGCCTTCTCTGACCCCAAAGATGGGGAAAATGGCACAATCTGGCTCAACCAGTTGAGCACTGTGTAGCCCCTCTCTTTGGTCCACACAGGGGCAGTCTCTGCTGAGGAGGTGACTTTGAAAGGCCTAACTCCAGTGAAAAACAAATGAGAAAAAGTATGGATCTCCACAGCTCAGACAGACTGGCCTGGAAAAACACAACAAAACCTCCCACTTACTATTCTGCTCACAAGCTGCCACCAAAACTCAGCTGTGAGGAGAATAAGAGCATCTTTTAAAAAATGTAAAACGGTCTTTTTTTTTTTTTTTTCTTTTGAGCTGCTCTTAGAGGCTTTAAAGCATTAATTTCAAAAGCTTCACAAACACATCAGGCATCAAAAAGTCCAGACTGAGTGGAAGCTTGGGGAGGAGAATTGCGAAGTAAGTTGTGAGGGTGATGGCTGCAGACATGGAAGCAAGGTTATTTGTTTGTTACAAATCAGTGATCATAGGTTGCTTTTAATGATGGAGCAGTAGAGAAGGAGAGTTATAGCAGCCCAGAGAGCCCTGGATTCACACAGTCTTAAGTTCAGCCACATCTTTTGTCTCATGCTTCTGTTGTCAGGGTGATTCTTGGATTGGGAGTCAGGAGATGTGAGTTTTGACTGCAGTGCTGACGTGCCCTGTGACCCTGGACAAGTCTGTTCATCTCCGTGCTTCTCCTCTCATCTTTTTGCTCACTTAGAATTTCTCCCTTTTTCCTTGCAGTGTCTTTCCCTAATTATACATCTGGACCATGGCTATCAGAATGCAACTGGGCTCTCAGGTTAGGCACTGCTATTATCTGAGTGAACCATAAAGAAATACTGCTCAGACCACTTCACTAGGACTCTCCTGTCAGGGCTTCACTGACAACCTTAATAAAATAAAAGTCCTTCAAAAGACTAAGTGTTCCTGCCTACTGCCCAACTGCCTGCTTTTTCTGTAGCATCTTGAACAAGAAAAAACATAAATTCTGATCCCTGGGTTGTCAGAAAATAATGATTTATAGTATTTCATACTTCCTGATTATTGGTAACATATTTTTTATTCCTGAAATCTCAGCAGTAACTTCAGTACTTCACAGTGCCTAATTTTCTTCAAAGTGAATTATAAACCAGCATGCTGCTATATATCTTACTCATTCTGATAGGTTTTCCTTTATTTTGCTATTTTGTGGAGGTGCAGTTCATGTGCTTGAGACTAGGGATAAAGCCTCCTTCAGAATTCATTACACAGTACCTCTGAAACCTACTCTGTTTTATCCCCAGTGTCCAGTGCCAGGATAGCTGTCTCTGCAATGTGATCCCAGCAAAACTGTGTGTGTTCTATATGTTCAACTTTCCTTGTATATGCTCCTCTACCTGGTCCAAGATCTCAACATCATATAAATAAACCCTACTATGCTCTTGGGGGAAAAAAAATTACATCCTTCAGCAACAAAGCATTCATACCAATAATCCATATTTGCCCCTTCATCCCCTTCTGTTCCAACCAGAATTCAGAGTGGATTTTTCCATGAGACCCGTAAGGAAACTCATCACCCAGAGCTTTGTGTTTCATGTGTTCCTAAAATGTTGTGTCTTTTGTCTTTATATCAGGTGTGCTCTCAGACAGAATCTACAACAAACCTCTCACAGCTGTGTCAGATTTCAGCATCCTGCATAAATTGTCTGATCCAGAGTTTGTACTGTTGTGGTTCCTGATCCCACAGTGCATTACCCACATTTAACTTTGATAGTCTCCCTCCCCTTTCCCTTCTGCCCTCCCTCCATATACTATAGGATTATAAGAACAAGTTTTTGGCTTCAGGAGAAAGGGCTGTCAAAGACAATTTAGTACTTTGTGACAGAAGTGCAGAATTGGAGAATAATTCATGTTGGAAGGAACCTTAGGGGGGTCATCTGCTCCAATGGGGTACTAAGAATTTTGGACTATTGCTTCAACTTGGGTGAAAAAAAACCTCTTTTATATCTGTGAATCAGTTCAGGAATCAGCAGGACCTCAGTGATTCTAGGATGCTTCCATTTTACATTCTAATGAAGGGTGAAGATCCTTATGTATGTATTTTCTACAAGCTCAGTCCACTTGAAATATAAAAAAATACTCTGTATTTGAATAGAACATTTGAAAACTTGTTAATAATTTTAAAGCACTTTAGTTGTGCTGAGACCTCTTTGCATTCCAAGCAATTTATGTATTTATTTGGATTCGTATGCCAGTGATGCTTACATGGTATCAGACCATAAGTTATTTACATAAATTAAACACGGATGATAGAGCCACAGAAATGAGCCATAATTTTTTCTTTAAAGAACAGCAGGAGGTAATTGTTTTTATAAGGAATTCAGAAACCAGGTCTGCATCAGAACATGTAATTGTACTCAGAAATCAAACAAATAATTCCCATATTCAGCTGAGATCAAGTAACCCTCAAACACAGATGGTGTTAGAAGGACTGAGCACTTATTCATGCTGTAAAGGCTCACGTGAATTTATTCTTGTTTATTTTTGTAGAAGGAAAATATGCTAATAAGAAGTTCTGTAAGTATTATTGACCACAACACTATCTTTAAAAAAATCTGAATTTATTACTCTGCAGTATGTTCAGTGTAGTATAAATTTAGTGTCTGGCTCTAACAAGTAAGGGCAGGAGCATACACAGAGAAACTGAAGTTTCTTGTTTGTCTGCCTATTTACAAGGAAATAGAGCAACAGAGCTGGAATTATTTTTTTTTAAGATGCAAATCTCATTAATCTGAACCAACATGTTTCAACATGTCTCTGAAAAAGATAAGAGTTCTTGTTAGCTATTTCATGTCTGGTTAAAAATAAAGTGGGAGAAATCACAGTATCTTTTCTGAAATGGCCAAAAAAGGGAAAAAGTTAAAAGCAAGCCTAGAAACCGGGCCAGTTGGTGCTTTATTTAGTGGTTCTTTTTCCATTAGATCACCCTGCTTTTGTAAACTTTGGAGAGGAATGCTGTGTTTTAACAGTAGCATTTGCTTTGCTTTTACAGTTCCATATGTGGATAATGAAAAACAACTGTAATTTGTGAGCTTGAAGTATAATTAACTGATGCCCTAAAAGGTAAACCGTTTCTTCTAATTATGTCAAAAAAGCCCAGTCATGAGCCAAGCAAAGTGTTCTATGCAGAGGAAATGTAACAAATGTCTGAATAAATATATAGAGGCTGTCCCACTGTTCTTTATTTTGTTTTAATTGTGTTAATCATAGATCTTTTGTGTATTTCTGATGAAATTAGTTATTTTACATAATGTAGTATTTCTTTGGAGCGAAAGGCTTTGCTCAAGAAGAGCAAAAGGCAGGTTCAAGTTTTGGCTCTATCAGCTTCATATCAAAATTTGTGATCTCTCATTGCTCCAGGCTAGGTATGTGAACCTAGTTTTCCATGTTCCCACGTTCACAAACTGACTGCAGGAGAAGCAGAAAAAGCATACAGAACTTCCAAATTTGGATGTATTCAGTGAAATAAAATAATTAGCTTTTGGCTGACAATCAGTATATTTTTGTACAGTGGACAAAGCTACTGATGTTTTCTTTTCAAACAGATTTTGTCAAAGTGTAGAGCCGAATGATTTGAAATGGAAATGCCCTGAGGCTCTTCATACCTTCGTTGCCCTCTGCAGACTGGGTTTTCTAGCTGAACTAAATGTCATGAAGTACACCAATTACTAATTTTAGTAAATTGCGCCTCAGTAGTTAAGCTGAGCCCTGAAAAGAATAAAATAGAAATAGAAATAGAAATTAGAATAGGGTAGAATAGAATAGAATAGAATAGAATAGAATAGAATAGAATAGAATAGAATAGAATAGAATTTCAGTTGGAAGAGACCTACAGCAATCATCCAGTCCAACTGCCTGACCTCTGCAGGGCTGACCAAAAGTTAAAGAATGTTATTAGGGACCTTGTCCAAATGCCTCTTGATCACTGGCAGGCTTGGGGCATCAGCCACCTCCCTAGGAAACCTGTTCCACTGTTTGACCACCCTGTGGTCACCCTGTGGTGAGTCAACCCACTCAGCTCAAAGGATCCCCACTCTGAGTTTCCCTGAATATTCAGAATAGCATATCCCCATGGAAATGTGCTTTGTTTGGGACAGAATTCACTGGGACAGAAGGGGGACAATATTCCACAGACAGGACACATCCTTTCAGTAAAAAATAGCTGTTCAGTTTTAACTTGAAGTTTTCCATAAAAACAGTTTCAGTGGAAAATTTTTGGACAACCCCTAGATAATAACTGCTCACAAAGTCTGCCAGGAAAAAGGGCAGAGCATCACTGTTTATTGACCATATAAGCACTTGTCTTTGTTGAAGAATTGTCTTTGTTGAAGACTACATGGGTTGGAAATGTCTGCTGTAGACTGAACAAATGTAGAGTCCCAGGGTGGTGTTAGTTCAGTCACTGGAATTGCATAATGTCATTTGCATAATCACTCCTGTAGCAGCAACTACTCGATACCTCTGCAGTTATGGTGGTAGTTTTGTTGAATGCATAAAAGAGGAATTAAAGAACCTGCTTCTCCTCCCTTCTCAGTTCCCTGTTGATAGGAAAAGGGCCCATTATCTGGGGCAGGCACATGGGGATGTGCACTTCAGCAAAGGGTTATGATCTGTGTTCATTATATGCAAATTTGCTGAAGCATTAATCTGCTAGGCATTAACATAATATCAGTTGGTGCCTCAGAGTAATTCTCATCTGATCTAAAACGTTCCTCATGTAAGCAAAACAGTTTGGCTACATAGAGAAATTATGAACTAACCATATCAAAATCAGCAGATATGAACCAGAGTCAAATGTGACCTGATTATATCTGCAAAACCCCACTGCCTTACAGGGAGTTTATTTAGTTAAATAATCAAATTAAACAAGATGGTCCTAAATAAATCTTGCTTAACTTGATTACTTAAATAAGCAGCCATCTGGCATGAATGACACAGATTAAGTTCTTCCTTAATTTTTTCTTCTATTCATTTTTCAGCACCAGAATTGTTTTGTACCTTGTGCTTATTTCATGTTACTTCTCTGCTGGAGTATCTTCACATAGAGATTGGGGGCAGAAGTTAATAGAAATTATTACACAAGTACAAGCTGAACTCACTGTCTCTGCAACTTGGTATTAATCAGTTGAAAGGAGTACATTAGCAACCCTATTTATACAATTATTTTAGCCACAGGAGAATCCATTTGTTGCTAGAGGAATACAGCTGAAATCTGTCAGTATTAGAAGGCAAAGAAGTGCAAGTGAAAATCCTAGCAAGTTTAAGTAATCCAATTCTCTATTTGAGGTCAGAGACCTGATTTCATTTAAAGTATTTTTTGTCTCATTGAAAAAGAAACACTTTTTGCCAGTCTTTATTAAATAGAAAATGCTTTCGGGTTAACAAAGTGTTACTTAAGGTCTGATTCTGTGTGTTAGAACTGCTTTACACATAGGGTCTGCCCTACTGACTTTGAAGGCATGAAAGGCTTGAGAAAAGTTCTGTATGCAGGAGAGTGCTGAAGAGCTGGGGCTGCTGAGGGGCTCATTGGCATGCACCTGCACAAATCTTTGCTTAGAGCTCTGGATCATTATAGTTACAAGGATTGTACTACAGTGAAATTAGTAAAAGCAGATGATGTTTAATTGGGGTGGAAGGTTTTTACAGTGACCTTATATAGTCTCTTGCTTGCAAATGTGTGCTGTGGTCTGCAGTGTGTTGAGAAGAGAGGATCCTCAATTCTGATACTTGTGTAATCTACGGACAGTATGGCCAGCAGTTAATTCTTCTCTCTTCAGTATGCAGGCCTGTGGAGCTGTGTTCCCAGCACACACATCAGTTCTGACATTTGGGTCTCTAAACATTCATTTTTACCAAGTGCTTTCAGATCCCACCCTCTTTTGCTATGTGACTCTGGAAAGCCCACAGGTACTGTTGTGGTGTTCATACCATGCGTGTCCTGGGCCTGTCAGCTGGGTAATGTGCCCATCTGCCAGCTGTATTTTGCTGTGAATTTTCTGACTGTTGCCATTCCCCCCTCAGCTACTCCCATTTTGCAGGTGGAGAGCTGTCCATGTGGAGGACTTGCAGGCAATGCTGGAAATTACAGCAGTACTTGCACTTACACCACAAGAGTGTGATGGAGAGGTGTTGTTAAAATTCTTTTTCCTTTGTATCCATATGTAGCATAAGGTGAATTCCTAAGAAAGGAAAAAAACTGTGAGATGCTTAGGGTGGGCAACTGTGTATGCTGGCAAGGTGGCTGTTGTGATTTAACCCCACCTGGCAGCTAAGCACCACACACCTGCTCGCTCACTTCACACACACCCTCTCCCCCTCCCACACACACACACACTCTTCCCCCATGGGATGGGGAGAGCGGTGAGGAAAGAAAAGAAAATAGAACTCGTGGGCTGAGATAAGAACAGCTTAATAATTGAAACAAAATAAAATATAATGACAATGCTAATTCTAGTAATAATAGAAAGGAGAGGGAGAGAGGGTGATAAAACCCAAGAAACACAAGTGGTGCACAACACAATTGCTCACCACCCACTGGCTGATGCCTATCCTGTCCCTAAGCTGCTGTCAGCCCCACTCCCAGCCAACATTCCCCAGTTAATATGCTGGGTGTGATGCTCCCTTTGGCCTGTTTGGGTCAGCTGTCCTGGCCATGCTCTCTCCTGGCTTCTTGTGCAGCTCCTCACTAGCACAGCATGAGACACTGAGAAGTCCTTGACTTAGGGTAAGCACTACTTAGCAACAACAAAACATCACCGTGTTACCAACATTATTCTCACACTGAATCCGAAACACAGGCTTGTACCAGCTACCAAGAAAATGAACTCTGTCCCAGACAAAACCATGACACAGTTAAGTCATTGAGAAGTTAAGATTCCTGGATTTAGTATTCTGTCAACTGAGCCACAGTTCCCTGAGTGCACAGCTGCTCCTAACCTGTGGGACACACAAGGGAAGTCTTTTAAAGCACACCTCAATAAAAAAGGTTCATGTTAACGCTGCTGATTGGTTCTGTCACACCAAGATCTTACCATATTCACCCCTGGCTCACCTCACAGGAGCAGCTGGGCAGATCAAGATAACTCTGTGGTATGTTCAAGTCCTCCTATCCAGCCAGGGCCTTCACAAAAGCAAGTAGGAAAATAGCCTGAGCAAGGATTTCTGTAGAAAAGGACCTGAGTAGCATTGCTGTGGTGTCAAACCAAGTAGTATTACACAAATTCAGTTTCGTTTTCCTAAGTCAAAATACACTTAACATCACAGAGTTAATGTAGGAATGGATAACTAGAAGACTCTTTTTCCTTCTGGTTTATTGGCTTCAGAAGATTTCTGCCATGCTTTGAATATATTTTTCCACCTACAACAAAGATTCCAGTATATAAGGAAAATAAAATGGCAGGTTTATGTCATTCCACTGTTATTCTGAATTTAGAGTTTAATGTAAATGAAGTGTCCTTTCCATTATTTAGTTAGAATAACCTTTCCTCCTCCCCACCCTGCACATGCACACACCCACTAGTGTTGCTCAGTTGTAGTAATTAGCTCAATGTGCTAATGACAGTTTCCAGGGAAAATGCTGACAGGACTAATTAATGGGTGAATTTCACTTCAGCAAATGTATGGGCAATTTTCTAAATGCAGATGGCATAGTCCACCCTAACAGGGGCCCAGCTTAGAGATACTTAATACACCAAGTGTCTGGGGAAAGTGGTTAATTTGTAATGTGCTTCATGATGCTGTGTTGGGTTTGCACGGCGAGGTTTTGGTAGTGGGGGCCCGCAGGAGTGGTCTGTGAGAAGCTGCCAGAAGCTTCTCCCATGTCCATCAGAGCCAATGCCAGCCAGCTCCAAGGCAGATCTGATGCCCATCAGTGGTGGCAGCAGCGCCTCTGGGATAATGCAGTTAAGAAGAGGGGAAAAAATATGTTGTGCAAAAATAAATGGCAGCCAGAGAAGAGTTACAGCTCTGCAGACACCAAGGTCAGTGAAGAAGGAAGGGTAGAAGGTGCTCCAGGCACCAGAGATAAGATTCCCCTGCAGCCTGTGGTGAAGACCATTGTGGAGCAGAGATCCACCTGCAGCCCATGGAGGACCCCACGCCAGAGCAGGTGCCTGCCCCAGAGGAGGCTGTGACCTGTGGGAAGCCTGTACTGGAGCAGGTTTGCTGGCAGGAGCTGTGACCCCACTGGGGACCCACGCTGAGCAGCCTGTCCCTGAAGGACTGCATCCCTTGGAAGGACCCATGCTGGAGCAGTTTGGGAAGAACTGCAGCTTGTGGGAAGAACTCCCATTGGAGGAGTTCGTGAGAACTGCCTCCTGTGGGAGGGATCCCACACTGGAGCAGGGGAGGAGTGCTCCCACTGAGGGGGAAGCAGCAGTAGACAACGTGAATTGGTTGCAGCCCCCATTCCCCAGCTCCCTGAGCCACCTGTGGGGAGGACGTAGAGAACATCAGGAAAAAGGTTAGGCCCAGGAAGAACACAGGGGTCAGGGGAAGGTGTTTGAAGATTTGTGCTTGCTTCTTTTTATGCTACTCTGACTTGATTGGTGATAAATTATTTTTTTCCCCTAGCTGGGCCTGTTTGGCCCATGACAGTAACTAGTGAATGATCTCTCCCTGCCCTTATCTCGACCCATAAGTCTTTTGTTATATTTTCTCTCACCTTCGCAGCTGAGAAGGGTGATGACAGAGCAGCTTTGGTGGACACCTGGCATCCAGCCAGGGTCAAACCACCAGATACTGATTAGAAGAGAAATGATGCTTATGCTTGCTTTCCAATGCATTATTCATTTCTCAGTAGTATGGAAATGTGATGTCCTTTTTTGTGTTCACCTTTTCCAGACCTGTCCATTGAATCACGAGAAAGGAATGAACGTGCAGTGTCATTAGAGCATTCTCACATGTTTTTCCTGCCAGCCTGCACCTCCCAGTCACAAGGTTTATTTTGTGTCATAAAAGAACAACAGGATGCTCACTTTGGCTATAACAGAAGCTAAGCGTGTGACATACAGGAAAACATTTGTTTGCAAGCATCAATCCTGCCCTTGCAGGTCCAAGAAGACTTGGACCCTCCTCCTGATGTTTGCTAGCTCTTATGTTCCGAGCTCCTCTGTAAATATGGTATTTATTGACTTAATTTTGTCATACAAGGTTCCATATCTCCCCATAAGGACAGAAAAGCCATGTTCCTGTCTGTAAGATCCTGGCAGAATTCAGGATTTTAGTTTCCTTCTGGCAGGAGCAATCAGCAAATGAACAAATTGTGGATTGTTTTTTTCTTTTTTACCACGCCCTTCTTATTAGCGCACAGATGCTGTTCTGTGAACAAAGATGGTCACAAACAAAACCACCTTCTCTTGCTAAATGCTCAAGACAGCTGCCAGTGTCCCAGGAAGCAGTTATATGTGAAGAATCAATTCCAGTGAGAGACCCGAGGGCAGAGAACAGTGCTTGACATCTGTGACAGTGATCCTGAAAGGAAAGTGAGGGACATGGGAATGAGTCTTGGGAGAGAGAGGCCCCTGACAGTGGTCAGAATGGATGCTTACAGAAGAATGTACTGACAGAGTAAGTGGTGTTTCTTCCTTAGTGTACCCTTTTGGCTTTGGAATAGTTGTGTTTGTGTGCATTCATATACATATTTGTATTTACATATCCATCCATATACAAATTTGTACTTACATATCCATTCCTTCTTGTGGAAATGTGTATTTCCATTTTCTCGAGCTAAAAATTGCATTACCTTCTTTTTTTTTTATGCTATTTGTATTTTATCCCTTTTACAACTCATCTGTGCCTTTATGTATCTCGTATCTCATGGCCATTGCCAAATTTATGTGCTTTTCTGTTCCTTTTAAAACCTGTTCTTTGAGAAGCAGGAAATAGCCATTCTCTTTTGTTTTCTCAATGTTATTAATAATTTTTATTAATCATTTATTATTCATTTTATTAATATCAGTCTTCATTCTTTTTGTAAATTTCAGTGTCCTCATATTTGTAGTCACTTCCCATAAAAGTAATTCCATAGCTTTAATATCCTTATCTCATCATTTGTCAGCTCTAGCACATGCTTTTAGGGTAGTGAGACAGAGCTGATACAATATCCAGGGTCTGAGTACATCCATATCAGGGCATAATGGTGTTTTCTGTTTTGCTCTCTCTTTGCTTCCTAATAACTCCTGACATCATAGTTACCTTCTTGACCACCGCTGAATAATGAGCTGCTATTTCAGAGAGCTGTTCAAAGATCTCTTCCCTGGTGATAATACCTAATTTAGAGCCCATCACTGAGCATCCATAGCTAGGATTGTTTTCCCTCATGCACATTACTTGGCGCTTTTCAGTGTTGGGTTTCATCTTCTGTTTTATCC
The DNA here is from genome assembly GCA_013400955.1 of Drymodes brunneopygia. NCBI lineage: Eukaryota > Metazoa > Chordata > Aves > Passeriformes > Petroicidae > Drymodes > Drymodes brunneopygia. Next base: position 160,668 of record VZTZ01048573.1, on the reverse strand, counting down.
TCAAAGTCACTGCACAGCATAAAATCCATCTGCAGCTCTTCATACCCAGTTGTCATTGTTACTCCCAGGCAATTTCACAACATCAGCAAACTTTGTCACCTCAATATTCACCCCTTGTCCAAATCACTTATGAAAATCTTGGCCAGCACAGCTCCCCAGTGGTTATCTCCTTCATTGTGAAAAACTGTCTCATCTTTTTCGCCTTTTGTTTCACATCTTTTAACCACTTTAGATTAGGCATTAATCCTCATAGGAGGATCTTTCGTGACAGCCCCACTTCTGTAAGATTCTTCATGAGGGATCTGAGTGGGAGCTTTTTGGAGAAAAGAATAAAAAAAAATAACAGTACAAAGTTCCTTGTGCCCAGAGGGAAAAGTACTTATGAAGGTGGGTGAAGCAAAGCTCCTACTGGCCTTGTTGTACCTGAGGTAAGATGAAAGCAAGTGGGGAGTGAAATATCTAAGGCAACTCTTTGGATGAAAAGGTGCCAGGATGTTCTCCCTGGCAGCCAGAAAATCTCAGTCCTTGCAGAGCTTCAGACTCTGGCTGAAGAAAGCCCTAAGATCCACGTTTTAAATCATACTTTTCAGCAATCAGTGCAAAGTCCATAGGCTCCATCCACAGCAGCTGCAACTCTGAATGTTTCATTTGTCAAGTTCTCCTGTAAGTGTCCTGACCGAAGATAGCATTGGCCTAACCTGTGATGGTCCCCATGAGCAACCCAAATCATATCTTTGAGCAGCACCTGCATAATAATTCATTTCATGTCCCTCATTTTAGATAGAAAATTATCTTTCTCCCAGTCAAATCTGATATTAATTGTCATTTATTACCACAAATTATTGTAATTAGAGATGGCTTGCTATTAAGGGGCTGTAAAAAAGTGAATTGCTGTTTAATTCAAGCTGCCATTTCATTATTTAGTCATGACTTGCTTGTGTCCTTCAGGCCAGTGGCAAAGGTGCTGTGCAAAATGCTCTGTCTGGAGAGTGCAGTGAGCTCCCCAGGTGGGACTGAGACTCTGGGGTGCAGTTCATCACCCTGGTACACCTAGTAGTGGAGAAAGGGATTTATTTCTTAACTGAAAGGGCACAGCAGTGTGAGCAGATAGGCCCACGGAGGAAAGAGCATTCTTCAGCTCTGATTCTCCATGGACTGCAAGGGCACAGCTGCCTCACCATGGTCTGCACCACAGGCTGCAGGGGAATCTTGGTGCCGGCACCTGGAGCACCTCCTCTCCCTCTTTCTCATTGACCTTGGTGTCAGCAGAGCTGTTTCTCTCACGTACTCTCACTCCTTTCTTCTCTGGCTGCAATGGCTTCTGCAAAATAACTTATTTTCCTTCTTAAATATGTTATCACAGAGGCATTACTATCGTGTCTGATGGGCTCAGCCCTGGTCAGCAGCAGGTCCATCTTGGAGCTGGCAAGATTTATTTGTTAAGCCTTATTTATTATATTAATTTATTTCTTGAGCCTTATTATTTCAAGGGCTTGATTTTTGAGATAAAGTTCATGAACCACAATATCATAAAACAATTTATATTCCATGTTTATCTCTTCAGTCCCCATCCCAAAGTGTGACAATGTACATCTCCTGCTTCCTTTGTTTTTATCACACCAATCTTAAAAGAAACACAGACTCCTTTAAGAAACCTTACATCATTAGCCATTCAGCAGATTGCACTTGCTAAGCTTAAAGGGGTGTGGGGGTGTTGAAGAATGCTGTGATTATTGTTGTGAAGTCTTTTGTGGACTCACACATCCCACTTTGGTCCTGACTTGGAGAGCTCAATGGTGTTACTCTATGAAGCAGTCTCAGCAGCTGCTGTAAATTGCATTTCCCTTGTTCCAGCCTGTGCTATGTCACACCACCCATTGAATTGAGTGGGAAACTTACGTCTGTGCTGGGAATCGTGACTGAAAAACTGCTCCTGCCTAAAAATAAATATTTTCCAGGGTTTTTTTTTTAGATGAAGGCCAAAAACACCAACTCGATTCACAATGTGGCTGCAAAAGGGTTGCTCCAGACCCGTGATGTACCAGGGCACCAGGTGGGCAAAGGAATGTGCTGCAGGAGCACGGGGGCAGAGATGCACTGCTGCTCGCCACAAAGCTGCAGCCTCACGTGGAGACAGTTCTCCATCAGCCACTGCTCTCGTCTCCTTTCCCTGCCCTTTCATGCCCACCCACCATGCTACCACCTGTGCTGTACTGGCACAAGCAGCTTCATGACTGCTGAGCCAAACAGCTGAAAAATGACTTTGCAAAAAGGTGGGTTATTTGTCATCCAAGTAAGTACGGTGATCCTGTTCGCACTGTGTTGCACAAATGACTGTGCTGGCACAATTGGTGGGCAGGCCAGAATCAGAAGCAAATGCTGAAGATGGATTTGGGAGGAAACATGGATTGACAGTCTTGTTAGCGGCAATGTAGAAATCTAGGCAATACAAGCACATTTGAAATGTGTACAGCCCAGGAATTATATTCTGTGCTTTCCGTGTTTCCAAGGTCCTACCACGTCTCACATAGAGACACTAGGATCCCACACACAGCGATGGTGTCAGCAATGTTTGGACTTGTGATATCTCCCGGATATCCGTGTGCCCCCATCCCTGCTCTGGAGCCCAAACACACAGGCAGAGCCTCAGGGACACTCCTGACACCAGAGAGTCTTTGTGCACGTGTTCTCGTGTCCTGCAGCTGCTGTGTGATAAAGAGCTTAGTTCAAACACCACAGTGGCACTCTGATGTGGTCATGCCAGTGCCTTTCCCTCTGTTCTCCAGCTGAAAGCCATTTCCAGGACACGAGACACAAGGCAAGGCTGCTTAGCAGGTTTCCATATCAGCTTTCTGTGTGTGTGCACCTTTCCTCACTCCTTAACTTGCTGAAGCAAGTCCTATAATCCCCATTTCACCCAACACTGCCCCAAAACCCTCTTGGACCAAATAATTTTTCCATTTAAAGTAGTTTGTTCCAAGCTGGCTATAAATCTCACAGACTGACTGTGTTGTCCCCCAAATCTCTCTCAGGCCAAGAACACCCAGGTGGGTCTTTGTGAGAGCATTCCCAGCCCTGAGGGTAGCAGAGCCCAGTGGCATCTAATGTGGGTGAAGTGCTGGGGCATCCCAGGCATGGCTTGCCATCAAAAGCACATCCTGATGGCAACAGGGCACAGCAGGAGAGAGGCTTGGACAGCCCCTCACTGCGTGCACACAGAGAGTGCAGAGGAAAAGGCAATCCACTGTCACCCACCGGGCATGAAATACACTCCATGGCAAAGCCTCTCCAAGGTCGCCTGCTCACAGGGACAGCAAATGTGGGCTGCAGCCTCTGGACCCACCTCTGCAGCCTTCTCTAGAGCCTTCTCTGGAGAGAGCAGGAAGCACTGCTGGTATTAAAAAGCTCCATCAATGCAGGGACAGTAGTTACTGCCAGGTGATCCGTTCTTCTGGGAGGCAACTGTGTTCACTAGTTGTAATCTTTTGCTGGTTTTATGGAAGGAAACACACTTTTGTCCATCTTCAGAATGGTGGTTAATCTCTCCTGGGGGAAGAAGAGATGCTTAAAGACAATTACGGAGACTACAGCTTTTCTTTTAGTACAGCCTGGCACACCCTGTACTATGGATCATTTTCCTGCAAAAGAGGCTGAGTCTCTGCATCCAGCCTGGAGAAAGACGTAATAAGCAGCTATTAGCATCATGTCTGCAGGTTGCTGAGCACTGCAGTGAGCTGGTTGTCAGCTCTGCACCAGGTTCCTGCTGCCTGCGCTCTTTGAGTGGAAAAGTCCTTGAAAATCCATCTGTTTCTTAAAATGGAGAGCTCTGATGAAATTCACCTGACCGTAACTACGAAATAGGATCAGTTTGATGCTGTTTGGTTTGCTAGTACACTCATGTAATGTCTCTGTGCTCACAAACTTCCATTTTCAGTAAGCTGCACATTGATGACTTTGGATTTTACTTCACTGCTGCTTAAATTACTGTGCTAGCCCATGCCTTGGAGTGGCTTGTGCCAGGCTGCCTGCAGACTTTGTCCACCATCTCGTTGCCTTGATCTTGGCATGCTTGCATCAGCTATAAGCAGGGGGAAAGAAAAAATATTTGTGGTAGTGGGAGGAGGAGATTGCTTTATCACTACCCAGGTTGTGCTTCTGGGATGTGGAGGGAAAGCTTAAACGCAAACTCAGAAAAATCCAGAACAACATAAACCAGTGACCACATGGTTTTCTGGGTTATTCAGGCTGGATCTGTTGCAAAGCATCAGCTTGCTGGACAGGAAATCTGCTGATAATTTTCTGGGCTGTGTGTCATGGCAGAGGGACTTGCCAGGTGAGCTGGGACTTTCTGGATTTTGCTCAAGCAATGGCAGGGGCAGGAGGGAAAAGCCAGCCATGGTAATATTGCTGCCCTGCATCTCCTGCTAAAGAATGGGGAAATGGGAAAAGCTCTGTTCTGTCTTTCTCTGTATCCTCACCAGTGCTCCTGCAGCTTTTTCCATCGTCTCTGTCCCTTTCTTTAACACAAATACACAGATGAAAGCTGTTTTGGCAAGAGGCAGGATGAAGGACCGGAGAAGAATATTCCCATCCCTACTTGGGTCTGTCGCTGCAGAAAAAGTGTTAATTTCTATGACGATTGCATAAAGAAAATGCTGAGCAGCCCCCATGAGGGGAGAGCAGCCCCAGGCGCCTGGCAGCGCAGCTGAGGTGCGAGACGTGGGGCTGGGCGCCTGTCGGGCATCTGACGCCTTCTGGCTGGGGCTGCTGCTCTGCCGCGGCTGCCAAAGCCGAGCTGACCTCCAGCTGCCTTTATCGGAGGCAAAGATGGGTGTGGGTGTCTGTGGGGTTCCATCTGTTTGTAGTGGAACAAGGAGAGTTGGTATTTCAGCATGTAACTGGCTCTTGTGGTAAATCTCTCCCTTCCTGCCTCCAGCACAATCCTGTGCTTGCAGAGGACCACACACACACAAAACAAAAGTCCTGCTTTCTCAGAAACTTCCCAGGGTGTATGTTATTTACAGAGCTGAAATTCTGGAAAAATCAGCAAATGTGCGACTGTGTTGTGGTATTTCCATCACAGTCCTTTCCGGTGTGTATTTTCAGTGAGTGCCCAGGTGAGCTCCTTGCTGACCCAGCTCTTCAGCCTGCAGATCCCTCTCACAAACCCGCAGTGTTTGAGGGCAGAACAGAACCTCAAATGGCTTGGGCAGACTGCCTGTGTATCACAGGCTATTACATTTCATTTGCTCACCTCTGTCTGGAGCCCGGTTACTTGTGTGGGAGTACAGGCATCCAGCCTTGGGCTGGCAAAGTGGCCTTTGGCACTGAGAGTTAATGGTTAAGCACCCTGGCTGGTGGAGGTTTGCATTCCACTTCCAGGCTGAATTTGTGTGGCTACAGCTTCATTCCTCAGTTTTTGCTATTACTTTCTCCTCTCTATCAGTTCCTTCACAGCACCTATTTTCTCCCTGAACAAAAGTTCATACAAATTGTAGCAAGGTCAACTCTCACTATCTTTTATAAGCACTTCATGTTTTTCACAGTAGTGCTTTTCTCCAACTCTTGAAATGTTTAGGGTTTGGTGTTTTGTTTTTTTTTTACTGTAACTTCTTAAATATTGAACAGCTTCCAGAACTGCAGAAGCGAGAAGTGGATACAGTGATCGGTGTTGGACATGGTCTTGCTGTCCTGCCCCCTTCCCTACTGCTGTGCACCTAGTTCCAGGCTTCAAAAGCTTTTCTTTGTAGGGCTCAGCAGACTGAGAAGCCCAGCTTGGCTGTCCTGTGCCTTCCAGCTGCTCCTGGGCCACTTGGAAAGGTGCTGCTCTCCTGGTCACCAGAGGGACTGCCAGTCCCTGCTGTCTCCCATCAAAGCCACCCCATCCTGCCCCCGGCCAAGTGTCCCAGTGCTGCTGGCAGCTGCTGGCTGAGGGACCAGCAGCCAGGTCATCACCCCTTTCAGGTGCTGAATTTTAATTCCTTTTAGCATCTTTCTGAGGTGGAGCAGTGCAAGTATCTGTCCATGTAATGAAAAATGCAGGGCAAAGCACAAGAGCCAAAGACTGTCAACAAGGCAGAAACCAAAGTGAAGGTCCCAAGGGCTCATGCATCCATCTGAGTGACTGAGCTCACTGAGCCCCTGCTGTGTGATGGCTGCCAGGCTCCAGCTGCTCCTGGGAGAGCTTTTGGAAGGTTTTAGGCACTTTTTAAAAGCACTCACTTGGCCAGTTACTGTAAAAAAAAATTAGAAAATACTGTGTTACAGGAGCTCCCAGGACCTTTGCTCTTGCATGCCCACACAACCTGAGATCTCCAGCCTTCAGAAGCAGCTGTGAGCAGGGTGGGTGGTTCAGCCTTCCCTAAATTGATGGATGCATAGTCCATCACAGGGACATTGAGTTAAATTTACAGGTAGATGCAGCTTCTGTTAAATCCAGTGCAAAACCAATCATATAAACCAAAACTGGATTTCAGCTGGAGTCTCTTTATTCTGTAATAAATCCCTAAATGGACTGTCAGATTTGATATTCTCTCATAAACATCTAATTAAGGAAAAAGAAAACCTCTGCTTCATAAAATCCCTGACTGATTGTACTAATAAAATGTCATAAATAACAATGAATGCTGTGATAATGCTTTTATAGACTAATTACCTTTCATTACCATTAGCAGAGAACTGATAAGCACCCAAACTAAGATATCTTGGTATCATAGTGATGTTGCCAGATGCAGGACAGGGAATGGCCAGGAGGAAAAAGAGAAAGGAGGGGTCATTTTGCCAGCAGCTCATTTTGGTGCCTTCCTCACTGGTTCCTGGGCTGGAGGTGACATTGTGGCCCTGGGAGCAGGGAACCCTGTCCTGAGGCTCTTGGGAGTTCTCTGGCACAGATTGTCTCCCCCATGTGTGGCCTGCCCTGTGGAGCATCACCCTTGCAGCAGGGAGCTGAGCACGAGGGTTGTGGCTTGCACCACAGCAATTTGGGGAGGCCCAGATCAAGCCCTTGCTGTGTTTGAAGCAAGAAGGAGGCTCCTGGCCCAATTTGCATGTCCCCAAGTAGGGATGAAGGCAGAGCTTTGTTCCCCAGGCATCACACCAGGGAAGCAATCCCAGCAACTCACGCTGGCCCCACAACCCAGCTGTACAGGGGCTTCAAAGTTGGAGATGGTTCCTTGGAAATTATGTGCAAATATGCAAATTATTTCATTATGTTGCTGGCATGAAATGGCACACACAGAACAGATAAAAGCTTGGCAGCTACAGGAATGGGGAAAGTGAAAAGGAGTTCAAAGAGGAATGCTAAGCTTCCTCATCCTATTTTTGCCCTCTATGTGAGCGAGTGAGGTGGGGAAAGACTCAAGGCTGGCCAGGGAAAGCATGACATCTCCACCTAGCATTCCATGGCTATCTCCACTGTGCTTGGTTAATGCAGCTGGACATGGATACTTTGGCTGGAATGTGTGCATGAACCAAGTGTCATCTGTGCTATGTTTGCAGTGCATGTGGATCCTTCCTAGCCTCGTCCAGGAAATCCTAAGTGGTAGAGAAGGAGGCACCACGAGCTTCTGTTTTCTTTATCCTCCAAAGCAGAAAGGCAAGACTGGCAGTAAGAAAATACACTCTTTTTGCAGAATTCTTTGTCCAGTGCAGTGGTGCTGGAGGTTTGAAGGGATGGGGTAGCACATGTGAAACACCTGGAGTTACAGCATCGAGGAAGTTTTGAAAGAATACACGTATATCTTCCCAGGACATGTGTTTTTTCCACCCACCATCCACAGCTGGTGTCACACTGGCTGTTGGTCAGCTGGCTGCCTTGATCCAAGCCCAGGACTGCCAGCACTGACCTGGCATTGCTCTCACCCCGAGCTCCACAGCCAACCCAGGAGCCAGCCAGCTCCAACATCCTAACCCCAGCTGCTTTCTGTTGGCCATGTCCAGCCTCATGCTGGGAGCCTCAGCAATTAGATCATTCAATAACCATCTCAATTCAGGCTGGTTTGTGTAAAGCATTTTACCTGTCTTTATTTCTCGCATTGCTTTGTATTCCTTCAAACTCCAAACCCGCAAAAAAAATGCGGTGCCGCTATTTTTGCCTCTAAAATGTTTACTCCTGGCTCTCTTTAGGACCTAAAAGGCTGAAAACTGCATCATAATTGTCCAATTAGTCCTAATGCTGCGTAGTGTTGACTGTTTAGTTACCATATATTGTGTACAGAACTAATTGTGGTGAAAGTAAATGAATGTGAAGGAAACAAACAAGCTACTAGAAAATAATTACTTGGAGTGTTTCTTTTTAGTACCTGTACAGCAGATTTCATTATAGTCAACAGCTTCTAAAGCTGCTTGAAATAGCGGTATTTGTCATTTTCATAGAAACTTGATAATGACATTAATTTATCTTAATGGTCTGTTCTATTGTTATAAATAGTAAAATTAGCTTAAATTGTCTTGCTTTTGCTGGTTTTGGATGGCTCCAAAGGGCCCCACAACAGCAGATGAGTAGATAATTTGGTGTGCTTGACAGATTTCCAATAATTTGTTATGTGGAACATGAGGTAATGCTAGTACCATTAATGTTCATTTTCCTCTAAATTCATTACTGCCCTTTTCCCTTTTATCTTTTTTAATGTCTGGGCCATTTTTCTATATTTCAAGTGGAGCTACAAAGCCTATTCATATTCAGCTATAGTAGCTATTAACATTCTGCACATAGAGAACATCATGTAGGAAAACAACTCTTTATGAAATGATGAGGCTGGTGGCTATTTATGCTGAAAAGTAGGCAAAATTGGTTGTTTGCTGGTATTAGGGATTGGCTGTAATTAAGTCAAATGTAATTTTAAAGAAATTTAAATGTTTTCAGTTTTATAGCCAAGGTAAAACACAATTCAGGGAAATTCTAAGATGGTGTAAATGCATTAATAAAAACTATTTTCCCTGTTTTCTACTCTTCCTGATTAAACTTCACTGAGGATTTTATGCATGGCTAGTTATTTGCACAATATTTTCTACCCAATTTAAACCTAGTTAGTCTTGGGAAAGTATTAAAATTAACGGTACTTTTATGTGGGTTTGCTGATATGATAATGATCTGAACAAACAGGAGAGCTTTCCATCAGGGAAGAATAATTTTGCCTCCTGCTCCTTTTCTTTCTTTTTTACCTTTGTCTCTAAACAACATCAGGATCCTCTTCCCCTCCAGGTGCAGAGCCATGGGAGGGGAGGAAGGGATGAGGTTTTTCTGTCCATATCTCACCAGTGAGTTTGTGCACAAAAAAATCTGGTCAGAAGGAGTGAGACATGAGGCTGGCTGCTGTGGGGTGACCATGGAGGGATGCCTGGCACCACGGCCATGTCCCGATCTTGTGGCAGGGAGCAGGGGCAGGCCAGGAGGGGAGGGAGTACTCTGGGGAGAGGATGATGCCCTGGTGCTGCCTCCCTGCTGAGCAGGGGTGGTGATGTCCCCCTGTCCAGTCCAGTGGGAGGAGGATGATCCTTTCTGCTGGAAGGTGCTCAGTGAGCTGTGGATCTTGGCAGGCTTCCATGAAAGTGCATTTTCATGAAATTTCAAACACAAAGTGCTCCCGAGTGATGGGAGTATTTTTGAAAATCTCAGTCATCTTTCAGGAAAAGCTTGATTGAGAACATTCTTAATTTCTGTATTATTTTTAGATTTTATAGGATCACAGAAGGTTTGAGATGGGAAAGGACCTCTGGAGGTAATTTAGTCCAGCACCTCAAGCCAGTCCTCTAGGACCATGTCCAGCCAGCTTCTGAATATCTTCAAGGTGGGAGTTGACATTTCTTCAGTTTAGGTGTAGCAGGCAACATGTAGCTCTGAGAAACCATGAATCACTGTGATAGTCAAACCAATGCATGATTTTTGTGTTCAAAATCAGCCACTGCATGTGCCTGATGTAAATGTCTGCCCTCTAAGCCTGCATCCCAGCACTGCTGCTTGGTTGTGATGGTGTGATGACGGCCTCCCTCACCCAGGGTTAGGGCTCAGCTAACCCCTCATCAGTCAGAGGGCATGCTTTCCTGGCTGCTCTCAGAGCCCCCTTCTCAGGGGCTGTACATCTGGCTCACTTGGAAAGCTCCTGCTGTCCCTGGTAGGGTTCCTCTCACCGAGCTGTAGACACTGTAGTGCAGGAGTTGGTGCATTGGCTGCTCTGCTCATCCCCGCTCCCTTTCGAGAGAGAGGAGAAGAAAAGCTATGCCCACAGCATGAGTCATCTGATTTATTTTAGACAGCTACACTAGGATGAGATGAACAGCACCTAAAAGTGCCAGTTCTCTCCATTAAGGAAAAAGGGAGCCCCAGCTCCCTGGTATAAAATTAGGTATCAACATGACAGATACCTGTGCCTGGGCAAAGCATCTCTATCCTTGTGCCTCACTCCCAGACCATGGGTGGGAGAGGTGTCCATCTGCTGCAGTTCTTCTCCATCATGAGGGTCCCGGGTAGCCCAAGGATTGCACAGCTATCCTTGCCATTGTGTAATTATGTTGCACGTCCATACTTCTAGGTATGGAAGTGCAACAAAATTACACAATGGCAAGTTTTTCCAGACTTCTGAGGCTTATCTGTCTTTCCAAGTTTGGGCTGAAGCTTACCTGCAGTTTCCCTATAGTCATATTTTGCTCTTCCTGTTTTGTTTATATGTGTTTTAATTTACATTTTTTTGAAGATGTGCTTATCTTATTTTTAAATTTTGGGGATGTTGCTGTGCATGCTGAATTTTAAGGAATTATTTTTTTGTCTGTCACTGCTCCTGTACTGAGAAATGTATTGATTTGACTGAGCATTTATAATTAAAATATCTGCTACTCAAATCTTCCAAAGACTCACGGAGTGACAGTCAGACACACCTGGCTGAAGCTGGAATCGGCACATTTTGTCTGTTGTTTGCAAGTGTCTGTCACAACATGCCAGGTTTGCTCCTTGCTCCCTGCTTAGCTTTTATCTGTTCCACAATGAAAAATCAGGCTAAACAAAGGGAAAATTTGCATCACAAAGATGCATCTCTGTGCTAAGCCTTCCACCCCGAGATAAAGTAGACAGGTTTCCCATTCCTTCATCAAAACCCATAGGATTGGTAATCAAACACTCTTAAGCCCAGGTGAGCATCTCCTGTGAGCAGGAGGCAGGGGGAGAGCAAGGCAGCATCTGAAGGGCACGGCTGACAAGGCACCTACCTTAAACCAAGGAAGATGTCCATCTGCCTGCTCATTTGGAAAATAACAACTGAAGGATGAGCCTGAGCCTCACCTCTCATTCACACTAACTCTACCTGGAGTCCCTGAGAGGGAGCTGTGGCTGGTGCCCAGGAAGACCCTTCCAGCCTGGGGCAGTCGATGGCCACCACAAGGCCACCAGCATTGGGCAGTGTCATGACTCTGAGGTCAGGCATCAGAGTGGCTCTGAGCAGGGGACTGGCAGCATTGCCACTAAAACCTCCTCTTCCAGGACTTTAGCACGTGTGTGTAAAGGTTGATTACATTGGAGCTCTGCACAGAGGAGTTTGTTTAGGGAGCAAGTTTTTCATGTAATTATATCTCCAAGAACAAGCATTTGAGTGCCCCAGCCATGACCACCAGCAATAGCTGAGGAGCTGTGGCTTCTTGTGCTGGCAGAGCAGGAGCTAAGGCACAGTCATTACAGAGAGCTCCTGTTGATAATCCAGGTGCAGTGAAGCTGTGTGGCACGAGACTGTAGCACACACACAAAGATGGGGATGTTGTCGATCTATTTGCCAACAGAATTAACCAATCATAGCAACAAAGGAAGGATTTTCTAAAAGCAGACAAACACGTCAGACTTCATTAGATTAGGCAAGATTTCCTCTGCCTCACGGAAGACGGGATTGCAGGAGCAGCAGCTGCCAAAAGATGTTTCTGTGGTGCTTCTTGATTGACTCCACTCCTGATGAAAAACCCCTCCCTGTGCTTTCCTTGCCAACAAAAATAATGAGACACAGACATAAAATCAAATAAGTGTAGACAGAAGCATTGTTCTGGATGCCTTCAAAGCCTGAGCTGGGGTTGAACCACCTGTCCCAGCTGTACTCACTGCAGCAGTTCTGGTCCAGGGTGGTGGGGTCACACCTTCCCGGGTCTTGGTGCTTTGGAAAAGGTAGGCTGTACAAATAGTGAGGGAAAGGTGAATTAGGAGACAAGGGAAAAAAGGAAAGCTGAGTGCGGGTAGTTTTTGTAACCTAGCTTATGCTGATTTACAACTGTGTGAGGAAGCAGAGCTGTGCCTTGAGGAGCTGCAAGTCTGGAAGAGGAACAAACAAGCAAAGTTGAGTCTTGCCCACCGGGCCTCCCGAAAGCTGCAAACCTTTAGGTAATTATCTACAATTTGTAACCTATATCATATAGGGAGTTTTAGTTAGTTTTATGGGTAATTATAATATATGGGCAATACAGAACATATAGGTAATGAAAATACATTATCTATAAACATGCTAGAAAACGACCCACAGTCTTGTGTCTTGAGGTTTTGGTTGATTACACACCTTCATTCTTGATCACACTCAGCCTGGCTGGGAAGCAGGACGTTGCCAAAACCTGTCCTGTGCAAGAACTGCTCTTACAAGTGGTTCTGGGCCCAGGCCAGAGATTCTGGGTTGTTGCTGGAAATTGGTGCCTCTCACCCTTCCCAAGGGTATTTGAGGAGGCTGATGAATTACAGGTTTGCATACATGGCCACTGACTGAGGGAATATTTTCCTGTGATTGTGTGAGTCCCAGGAGACTCAGCTGATGAAAATGATTCCTCTGTGATTGTCTCACTGCATTTCTGGCAGATACTTTCGGAGAAAGAAACAAAAAAATGAAGAGCTAATGTTTCATTCAAGGGACTCCATGCAAAACACAGTTTCTTTAGATTGCAGTTCAGGTTGCTTTGGACAGCTGAGAGATTTGTCCTGAGCTACAATTCTTGATGTCAGGGAAGGCAGTAAAATTTGCATAGGTGATGCCATCATCCAGGGAAAAGGCAGTAAAACTGGCACTACTGACAGATGAGCAGCTCCTGGCAGGACACAGCATGTGGGAGCAAGGACCAACCCTGCACCCTGGGCTGACAGACCGAGGGAAGGACTGCTTGGACAGGAGGCAGGAATGCTCAGGACCTTCTTGCCTTGCTAAAGGAACCAGAATCAGGGAGCCAGCCCTGGTGTCAATCCCAAGGAGCTGCTTGTGGCACTCAGTGCCTTTTCTGCTGCAGTATCATGGTTCAAAGGTGTTCAGTAGATGGGAGATAAATCTGGGGACACTGAAATAGTGTCTGTAAAGATATGCTGGCCCTGCAGTACATCTGCTGCATGGGAAGAATGGTCTGAACCTGCTCTGAATCTCCAGTGTCCCCAGGGCAGAGGAGCAGTGGCACTGGTTTCACCATGAGAGGTGCAGAGCTGGGTCCTGGTCCATTCTTCACCCAGTTCATATGAAAAAGGCACTGGGGACAGAGGGACCACTTGCTTTTCCACTTCCCTGGAGAGTGATGCACTAAATGTACCTCTACTCTGTGGGCAAGAATCTATGACAGGAAACTGATGCAGTAGAAGATGTGTGAGCTATTTTGCCCCTGTCTATGGGGCCAATTAACCAGGATGTAAGAGAGAGGCTGGCTCCTCTCTCCCTGATATGGGCTGCAACCCACCAGCAACACTCCAAAATTTGCCAGTTCTCAGAGGCTGAGTTTAACTGAGCTGAGTTGGAGATGGAGTAACTGAAATCCAACAAGTCTCAGAGTATTTCTTGTTCTGCCCTGCACGATCTATTTTTCAAGGTTCATGGTAAAACCCTCTCATGGAGCTCAGACCAGGCTGGAGCTCCTTTCTGCATCATTAATTCCTTGACTTGTTTTTCTTTTTCCTGAGTTCTCTGCAGGTCATTCTTTCCCAGTGCAGCAAAGGACAGAAGAGCACATTTAAACAATTATTGATAAATAGTTGCATCTCAAAGCTACACAGAGCCATTATTTCTCAAAGATGCAAACACAAAATGATTTTGCATTGTGTGAATTATTTTCCTATTTGAAACACAGAATCTCTCTCAAATAGCTTTAAAACCCTCATTGTAGTGGAACATCCAGTTTGTTCCATTAACTACTCCCAGAGTCAACTGGAGAACCACAGTTATTAATTTCAATGGAAAGCTAAAATGCAGTTCATTTTCTGTAATTGCAGGCCCATCACCTAAAGACCCAGGAAAAGCTTTTAATCCGAGGCATTTTTAGAAGGGTATGATTACATTGGGCATCTTCATAAGGTGCATAATTACCAGGGCACCAATGACAAAGAACCAAACTTCCCAGGCTGTTAGAGAGAGGCCCCTGCCCGCCAGCCTGGGGCCACCGGTGTGTGGGGGGCTGGGGTGAGCATCAGAGGTGGGGGACCTCTCCAAGACCCAGCTGTGATGGGTTCCAGTCTTCCCCTGCATGGGGAGCAGAAAACCTAGCAGTTGTCCTGGTGCCACCCTGAACCCTCAGGCCAAAATAGCCTTTACAGCTCCCTGTGTGCTACATGTCAGAGGATGATGCAGAGGTGCCCTGGGAGCCTGGAGGAGGCATTAGTGGGCTGGAAGATTCCTTGGAAAAAACCAGCACTTAGGACAATTTTAGGGAAGCAGCCAAGGGAAGTTGTAGGGACTGCAGAGGGACAGTGGACAGGAAGCACACAAAAGGGCCAGAAAAAATGGTGGGAAGTTTGGGAAGGAATATCGGAAGGTAAATTCTATTTAGTTTAAGGATGAGAAAGATTCTGGAAGGTACAAAATATTCCGCTGATTAAAATTCCACCCCAAGGTGAAAACCATAGATGGGTTGGTGGAGTTTTCACCTTGTGGTGAAAACAGGAAAAAACCTGCTGCATCTGGAAAGCTGACCCAGGATTCCTGGACCAGCTCCACCGGCTGGGATAGGGGCTGCAGTGACACAGTGGCTCCTGGCCTGTCCTGACTGCCCTCTCAGCCATCACCCTGTGCCAAGCTGCCAGCCACACTCACACTGCAGCCAGAAGGGACTGCCTGGTTTAGATTTGAGGTCTCTGGTACCCTGACTCTGCTCAACCAAAACAAACCACACAGCACCTCCAGCATGTCTAGGGGAAGAGGCAACTCCAGCTGGAGGGACAAAGAAAGGAAAACCTTCAGTTTTGAATTATTGCTTGGCTGTTTTGCTCACGCAGGCACAGCCACAATCATCTGCTCTGATCCAAGGGAGCTGCAGCCCAGAGGCGTCCTGGCAGGGCTTGCAGCTGCAGGCAGAGGTTCAGTTCAAGAGCACTGACTCCAAGCAGGGTCCTTTGTACTCACAAACCTGACTTGCACAGGAAACTCAGATATGTAGGAACGCAGAGATGCCAGAAAATCAACCCACTTATATCAGGCATTTGAAATGCATTAACATCCCTTTCCTTTGGCTCTTGGCTTCAGTCCTCTCTGGCTTTAAGCACTGTTGGATGCTGAGCTGTGGCTGCAGCAGTGGAGGGGCAAGAGAGCTGAAGATGTTTCTTTCCAGGGGTTTCACCAGTAGAGAGGAGCCACCTCTTGCTGCATCCTTCAACAAGGGACACTTTAACTGATTGCAAAACGAGTTAAGTGTACTTAGCACCTTGGTAGATGAGGGCTAAGGTGGGTAATAGCCATGGCAGAAGTAGCTGCTTGGGAAGCAATTTAATTAATAAAAATGTAAGAAACAAAAAGGTCAAGCCTTGCCTCTGCTGTGCTGCATTTAATCTGCACATGTACACAGGACTTCAGCCTCGTGGGTGTTGGTTTTTTTTCTTAGCTGGCACATTTCCCCAAACACAATAAAACACATTTTTTAACTCTAGTGGATGACATTTTGTAATATGTTTAAGGATCTGTAATATTTTATGCTTACAGCTTTTTGCTATTGTTGTTCCAATATGGCACTGATGTCGGTATTAAAGTTTAATATGATTAGAAAGCTCAATTGTATAACCAAGGGGTTATACTCTTTATCTATTCTAATCTGATTAAAAGGCTTCTCTTCTGTAGCTTTCCTCAATCACTTTATACCAAAACCTAGGAGCAAAGCAGCCCACACTGTGGTTTGTCCCAGATCAAACAAAATACCAAATGGATTCCTTAATTGTGTACTTCATTCCTTACTCTACAAAGCTGTGTCCAAACTGCAAACCGGGCTTGTTTGGCTTTAGTGGAGCTGTTCACTGGGCAAGGGCTGTGGGACCAGTCAGATGTCCAGGCTAAGGCTGCTTAAGGCTCAAAGGTTGCCTGTTCATGGGCAGAAAAAAGGCATTTTGTGTGTTGCTGCCTGGTGGTCTTGCATCACCATGTACTATGTATGCTTTGGGGTTAAAAGAGAGGTGGCAGATGAACCCCCTGCACAGCAGGTTATTCTGTGTGCTATGGATCCATAGCATTAGCAAGCTTAGCTCTGAGACCAGAGTTAGAGAATGCTCCTGATGTGTTTGCATCCATCCTTGCACCTGCATCTTAAAAGTGGGGGGTGGTTGTTCTGCAGACCACCTGGCCTGCAAGACCTCCCAAAGACTGAGCCACCACTGGGACAACCAGATCCCGTGTGGCTGAAGCTGGTATTTCCCATCACAGAAGGGAGGCAAAGTGGCCCCAAAGCTATTCTGTCTCCTCTTCAAACCTGAGCCATGGTCTCTACAGGGTCTCTACCTGGGTGCTGTGGCTAAGCCAGAGTAGGAATGGTCTGGGAGGGACATGAAGGCTACTACTTGTGAAGGAGAGCAAAGGGCAGCCCCTCCTAGAAGTGGTATTTGCCCTTTAGAGTCACAGAACAGGTTCTGCCCTTGTATTTCATGCCCAATTCCTCCCCAGCCTGTGATGGGAGCCCTTGGCCCTCATCCCTCCTTGTGCAAACAAACGTGTCTTTCCCCACTGAGAAGCATGCTGTTTGTTTGGCTGTGCTTGCAACCCACAGACTCCCCAGGCCAGCCTTTATCAGCACAGCTCAACAACAAAAACATCTCCTAAACCCAAACATGTCCCTTCTTCTAAACCAGCTTCAAGCCCAGTGGATGCCACAGCTGATGCTGAGCAGGCTGCCTGTAACCAAACTCTTGGGCCAATTTGATTTCTGAGTTTTCTGTGTGACCGTACAGAAGGGATTTCATCACCACTGTATCAGCTGCAATGCATCACTGACATGGGTGCTGCATCCCTACTGCTCTACTGATATTCAGGAGAACCATCCAGGTGTGGTATGGCAACAAACAGAAGGACAACATCAACATTTTGTTACGAGTAAGCTTTCTTATCCATATAAGGTTGTTTGAAATGTTCCAGAAGTATAAAGTCTAAAGCCTTCTCATCCTCTGAGCAACAAGTAATTTAAGAATTGTTCCTCACTAGCTAGACAGATTTATTTCAGGTGTGACAAGGTCTCTCTTTTCTCTACATGTCTACAAAGAACCACTTTTTAGATAAGTAAGATCACCTAGAAGTTGCCTGAGGCAACTGGGATGAGGATGTTCACTGACCTTCCTTGGCATTACACCACCTCCTTTCTTGGGCCACACAGCATGTATTACCGTAACTCCATGTTTGCCATCACTGCTGTCCTGCCTGGCACGCAAATACTTTTAAGTCATAGGATTTCCTACCTTAGTTTGTTAATAAATGTTTATGATCCATTAAAATTGCCTCAGAAGTAAACGGTCAAGTTTCTTTAAAAAAAAGAACTTGCCTTGCTTCTGATGTCTGGGTCACATTCTGAGAACCAGGCTTAGATTGTCATCATATCCATCCCAGATCTATTATAGAATTTGCAAATATATTCTTAATATATATTCCTAATTCTTTTGTGACATTGATTTTTCCCCTCAGTTGTTCATGACTCTAAACAGAAGGTTTAGAGTGGCAAATGAACTCTCCAGATTTCATTTTACTGGCATGCTGTGATTCAGAATAAACTCTTTTACATTAACTGGAGATCCCTAGGGTTGCTCCAGCCCAGAGATGACCAAGTCCACCACCTTACACAAAGCTCTGTGCACCTCTCCCCACAGCAATGAACTTGTTCATCTGTCTGTAAACCTAAACTCTGATGGTCTGGCTCCTACCTACAGAAAGTACAAGACCTCATAACCTACTGGCAGACATGGCAGGTTTCTTCTGCATTTCTGCATATAGGCATGGCTCTTTTTTTAAAGGAACTCAACTATTAACTACTACTGCAAGGAGCAGCAACACAGAGTCTGGGCAAATCATTGAGAAATTGCTTTTAGACTCATTCTAGCATTGCAGAACATCTCAGGATAGAGCATCCTTGCCTGCAGGAGATGGAGATGGGAACTGATAACCAGGAGGCTCAAGTTTCAGCTACAAAACTGATCTTTCCAGCAAGACTGTCTCCTTGCATCAGATCTCTGCTGTGAAAACATCCTCCAGCTGATTGGTACCAGCTGGCATGGAGGGGGAAAGAGGAAACACTACTTGTGGCAAAGTACCTTAAGGCACAGATCTTACCTCCACTTTAGAAACAATTCTCTGTACAGGGATTAATAGTAAACAGTTGGTATATCACCCTGGTAGGATGAGCATACCCTCAGACCCTCACGGTACATTCACTAACTGGAGCTTATGATAAATCTTTAAACCAAGTCTGCACCAAGCTCCCCATATCTTTCGCAAAGAGTGAGACGATACTTTTGAGTTATTACAATGTGTAGAATGAACTTTTATTTTCATTCATCCTTCATTAATACCATACAGTTAGATAGCAATATCTGGAAAAAAATAATCTTGAAATAATTTAAAACAGAAGGCACAGAAAACCAAACCCAACTATTCTGCTACAAGAGAAAGGGGAAAAATTATTCAGGAAGTGAATTTACTCCGAAAAGTTTTATCGCTTAGATATTCTGATCAAAAGCTACAGCACACAGAAACAAAACCGCACAGTTTAAGCTAACCCATGCTTTTGTTACATTTAACATATAAAAGGAAAAAAATTCTAAAAATATTTTTGCAGGATTTTGACTGAAAAGTGTAATTTTTAAAATAAAACCCACTAAATCTAGTACATATGTCAAAAACTTCCCTAAAGCCTACACACTAAGATGCACTTCACAAAAAAGTCTGCATTAAGGGCAAAGCATACAGTTAAACACCATCTGGGGATGGGAGAAAACTGGTTCTTAGATCAGTTAGAGTATCAAATAAATTTGGTGTTTGCTTCAGAAACAAGCATTCTCACTACAGTAATATACTGGAGAGGACATTATTTTGTATTTTAATATTATGAAATTAAACCAATAGTATACATTACAGAGAGGAATAAAACCATTCATATGAGATTTTAAACTTTTTTTTCTTTTTTTCCCTTTTTTTTTTTGCAAAAGAGTAACTTTATTTCTTTTGAAAATAAAGCTACTGGAATTAATGACATGCGATAATATGCCCTGATATTATACCAGCTAAGTTCGAAAATAAAGTTCATGCTTCACAATTGAAATATGCTGTGACTCTCAAATACATTCTCTGGTAATTAATAATACAATACAGAGGTCATTCATAAAATCAGTTCAGGCTGGGAACCTGCTCTACAAATGAAGCTCTTTTCAAATATTGAGAACACTGACAACACACAGGGTTAGCTCCAGGTCAGCACATTTCTTTCTGTGCTCCACCCCTCTTTTCTTAAACAAGTAGGTGCTTAGCCTGCAAATATCATGGAAAGGCAAAGTCTAGAAGTTACAGGTTGGTTTGTAAAAATACTAAATACAATCCAAGACAAACAGTATTACTGACAACTTAATAGCAGGTGCTCTCTAAAGGGAAAAATATATCCTGAAATGCAAAAGATCTTTTCAGCATTTGATATCAAGGCATTTGCACATTTGTCAGGAGGTGACAGTAAGAGTGAATTTTGCAGCTTACTTTGCAGTTGGACTTGAAATCAAAGAGCTTTCTTTCTAGCCTGCTCACCTGTAAACCATAACATATGGTTTCTTAATAGCTTGCTTTTTTCCCTGGAAATAATTCTCTCATTTAGAAAGTACAAGTCAAAGTATTGTTTCCACACTTGAATAAAGAGAACTGACAACTACAATAGAAACGGTAAAAATGATCTTCATAAAAATGTTCATCAAAATTCTCTGACATAGCAAAACATTCATTTGTAAAGTAAAGTCTAATACTGCAAGCCATTCACTCAAAGGCGACCTTGGGCACATGAATCCTTGCCAGCACAGCAACGGGAATTGCTTCCATATTTCTTGTCATTATAGGGTACAAACTCTGTAATATATTAAAGTTTCCTAACAAAGAGTCCAATTATTGCACTTTATAAAAATTCTAGTAATATCAGGCTTTTGTCCTACTTTTCTATGAACATTGATGCCCTGCAAGAAAAATTTAGGGGACCAAGTAATTTCTGATGAGTAAGATGGAATACTTGACTCAGTCTGAAATATGGAATCAAAAATGGAAAGGCTTACGAAATGAAGAGATGTAACCTTTGGAAACAGGTTTTGGTTCATAGCAGCAGACAGATGTGTCACTATGGTACTGATACCGTTCTCTTTGCCAGGAAGAACGGGCACATGAATGTTACATTTATGTATCACCATACAACTTGAGGACTTTGCAGAGAAACCCAAAGAACCATTAAGTTCTTCTGCTGACCCTACAAGACTGATGGAAAAGCTCAATGACAGCCATACTGGAGTGGGGGTTTCTCTGTGAGCTTGAATATATTTACATTTGTGTCAGCAATAGACATTGCAAACAGAAATAGCTATTTCAGGATGGCAACACAGGTAGAATAAGTCTGAGAGGCCTGTAAAAAAAGGAAAATACAGCAGTTTTGGCCCTGCTTGTAACCAGCTGTATCAATAGGGAAAAAAAGAGGAGATTTTTGTGCCAGCTATCTAGAAAAAGATGCTGCTTGAATCAAAGTGATTCACAACTCTATATGAGGCTTCCAGGCCAGCAAATCACAGTTAAAGTCACTTTGTTCCTCTGCTCCTTCAGCATGGGAACGAGCGCAGAATGACTCATTCCAACCGTGGATAGTCCATTTACAGCAACAATCATATCTCCACACCTAGAAAACACAAGAAGAAAAAACAACACATTGTGAATCCTGCTCTGCAGTAATTAGCACACACCAACAAACAGCACTTCACTGCTGGTGTGGTAGGTTTGCATCAGGCTGGAAAGCGTAGTTAAAAATCCCAAAGCAGCTCAATTTGAAGTCTGTCCTACTACTGAAAAATGCCCCTGCTCATTGCAAGAGTGTTGGACTAGATAACTTTTAAAAGGTTCCTTCCAACTTCCAACTAATCTAGGATTCTCTGAAACTCATCTGGGAAATTCACAAATCATTCTATTTCAATCCTAATACCAAGACAGTTCTGCATTAAGAACTGACCTGTATATAAACATGAGAAGAGAGATTTGGGAAGACCTAATGGAGTCAACAGAAGATGAGACAGCATGTACATGACAGAAGCATTTCTATTTGTTTGTGTGGATTAAAACACATTTACACCAAACATGCCTTTACTGTAGGAGGTGTAAGTAAAGATACTTATGGTTACCAACCAATCACATTCCATCTAAGAAACTTATTTTCAGTGGCTTATGATTTTGTCAAATATAACCATTTGGCTTGAAATCTCCCTCAGCACATGGTTCAACTGAGAATTGCAGCATCTCTGCATTTTGAAATGGGTAACAGAAATTTGTGAGGGTGCCATTTACTGGCCCTGAGAAAACTAACCTTGAAGGGTTAAGTTCTGGTTTTTAAAACCTCGAAGAGAAACTTCAAAAATGCACCTAATTTCTTTCTGTATTGAGCATGTTCTATCTCCAGACACCTCTGTTTTGCAACTTGAGTGTGTGACATTCCCCAGAGTAGTCCAGAGTAGTGACCTGGAGATCAAACAGGACTTTTCCTGAAACTGATCCACTCAAGTATTGAAGGCACCAAAATGGATGGCACAAAGATACTCTCCTCAGCTTTCTCCAGGGCAGAGCAGGTGAAGAGGAAGCAGTTACCAACACCAGTCAAAGGTGCACTCCAAAAGTCAAGGAACCCCATCACCCAAACTGTGGTGCTACAGTTCACTGAATAACATCTCACTCCCACAGCCTTTCCAATGAAGTCATTTTGCCTTCTATAAAATCATAGCAGACAGATCACGCAAGCATAAAACTGTCTAAACTATTGAACTGTAAAGTTATTTACTCCCTTCCTCTCTAGGAACAAAACAGAACAGCTTTGGAAGAGACCTGTCCCACAGTAACTCAAAGTGCAGGTTTTAAGGGGTTCTCCCTTGTCGGTGGCCCATTTTTAAGTCCATATTTGTATCCCTTTATCACAGAAGTGCATCTTTTCCATATGTTACAAGGGGGTAATTGTGACCACGATGATTCCTCCACTCTTCTCAGGAATGATGCTTGAATTTCCACTGGTGTGAAGACTTCTAGTTATTAAGTCCCCAATCTGAAATTATTTTATTTGGGTTGAACTGAGATCTTTAATTTAATCCAAACTGTTCCACAGTTGGAATAAAACATGTAATTTTGTCTTCAGCCAAGTTATTTTTTCATTTATTTATTTAGTCACTGAACTGAAAAATCAATTACTGTCAAGGCTCTAGGCATAAGTACATTCTTTTCTTAAGTCACTTTGTAAGAAAGTCTGCATGTAAAAATCATGGCACAAAAGTTCAAGTTGCATATTCTTGACTGCCACCTTCACAAAAAAGTCAAGTTTATGAACGAGAGAACCTTTAATGGGAATTTTAAGTCCTAGTTCTGAACTAATCCTACATAAGGCTAAGATGTATATCTGGATACTAGACCTGGGGGCTGCATCCAAATGCAACTTGTAAGTAAAATCATATAATCCTTAAGGTCAGAAGGGACCTCAGGAGGTCTATAAGCCCAACCTTCTGCTGCACACAAGGTCAGTTGTAAGATCTGACCAGGACTCTCAGGGCCTTACCCAGTAGGGTCTCAGAAACCTCCAAGGACAGAGACCACACAACTTATGCCACTGCCTGACCATCCTTATGGGGAAATAGTTTCTCCTTATAACCAGTCTCAAGCTCTTTTGTTCAATTTGTGCCTGTTGTCACTCTTCTTGTCACCCTGCACCACTGAAAAGTCTGGGCTCTGTCTCCTTGCTAATTGCCAGGTAATTACTGGAAGGAGCTGCTGGCTGCCCCTGAAGCCCTCTCTGTGTGGGGCAACTGCTCCAGCTCCACCATCTCAGGGGCTTCTGCTGAACTTGCTTCATTTATCAGTGACTTTCCTGCCAACTAATGACAGGGTAATGCCATGGAGACTTGGTTCCTTAACAATCTTTTCTGAAATCTGTATCATCTACTTTCTTGCTCTTTTATTAAAGCAGCAGCACCCATCTTCAGTAACAGATTCCAGCAGTGGCTTCAGAAGGCTATGTGAAAGGATAAAGCAGTTTTGTTCACTTTACAGGAGTTCTAACTTTTAGCTTTTCTATGGGAAGACAAAAACTAGCTAGTTCTGCACATATAAACCACACATTGTCTCTTGGCCTAAAGTGGAGTTCAACAGGGAGACAGCAGGTGACATCAGCAGCATATCAGGGGAAGAGCACAGGAGATGCCATCATCTCTGAGAGATGCCCCTTCCCCAGCAAAAACACCCCATTTACTTCTCTGCATCCCACTCATCAGGGAGGCAAAGCACTACAGGGCTGCATGATCCAGCAGCACCAGGTGCTACAGTGTATTTCCTTAAGCAACTAGGTGCACATAACTATTTAAAAGTGGTTTATTCTTGTTGCTGTTATTACTATTATTATTTCTACCACTGTTACTTTGGCTTACTTTAATCTTCCATCAAAGTAGGCAGGAGTTCCAAGAACAATTGTTTTAATGAAGAAAGGCTGGTTTGTGTGGTTCTCCTCGTAGCCACCAACGATGCTGAAGCCCCAGCTCCCCAAATTGCTCCGCCGCAGCACCACGTCATGGCAGCTGTGCAGGCAGCTGTGGAATGGAAGCACAGGGTAAGAAGAGAAAAAGCCAAGTATAGTTTTACAGTAGGCACTACATCTGTTATCTCATCATTACCACTGTGCCAAGTGTGGAAGAGAAGGGCAGGGATGGTGATTAGACCTCCATTTCCAGAGTAATTTTGCAATATTCAAACCAATTACCAAAAAAACCCCACAATCTTGAGACAGGAAAGTGTTTTAAAAGAAGTAAAGCAGTGCTAGAATAGTTACTTTAACTCTGCAAACTGACAGTAATAGAACTGCATTTTAGGGATTTCACAGGTGGCAACAATGTGGGTAGAAAATTAATACCTGATGTGTTCAGTTTGCAAGTCAAAAATGCAGAGCATTTGTCTTCCACCCCCAGTCAGTTAAATCTTTTTCTACTTTAAGTAAAAATTAAAAATCCATACACAATCTTCATTACCTCTGTACTGATTCATCATCAGTAACGAAAATATAAATGACTAACCATTTTATTATACAGAATGTAAGTAATTCAGATCACACCTCACTAACTGTACTGCTGTATGTTATCAGCCCTAGTGAAAATTAATTCTTGCCAGTGAAGTTGGCAATGACTGTAATTTAAAAAACAAACAGATATAGAAATTAACTTTTCAGTAAAAAGATATCAAGTTATTTTCTGTTGTTTGACACTGCTTTAAAATATAAGGCACAGCATAATGTTAGGAGCCATACATTGGCATCTGTAGCATAAAAGAAATAAACAACTAGGTAAGAAATAAACTACTGCTAAAGCATGAAAAGGAAGTGTATTTACCAAAACTGAGAGCTATTTATTGAGATTACTCATTAATATTTTAATAGAAGATACATTAAACTCAGAAAAAGTGAAATCTCTGGAGGGCCAGTGCATGGTTGTGTTACCTTCAGCTGCATTCTGCTCCCAGTCTGTCTGGTTCTTGCTGTGATTTTACACTTTAAGTACAAGCCTGGTAAATCCATCAGAGGGAAAGGAATTAACCTGCATGCCCTGACTGAAGTTAACAACTCTACTAGCTTGCAGTAGGAGCTCTTCTTGATAACAAGTGATGCCAGAACGAGATTATAGCTGCAGCCTCAAGAGAGTGAGGAGTACAAATGAAGTGATGTCCAGCAGATTGCAGAGTAGTTAAGGGGAGGGAGCTTGCTGCAAACCTCTAAGAGATTTTGTGTTTGGCAGAGACGGTAGTGGATTCTTGGAAAAAACAATGTGAGCCTATAGTTACACAGCTACAGTCTTGGCACAGGACGTTGTCAAGAGTCTGTCAGAATGGCCAAAATCTGATGCAATATTCTGAATCTAAGTATTTGGCCTCATAAACTTAGGTAGCAGATTAGCAAAGAGACGGATATATACTTTGTGGTTTTATTAGGAATTGCTCTGGTTTTAGATATTCTATAGAAAGTTACACTACAATAAAACAAAAAAGATGAATTGTGTCTGAACAGAAGATCCCACATGTGTAGTTCCTATAGTTTGTCAAGGGATAAATCCACTCTATTCATCTTCAAGTTTCCTAAGGAAATATTGCTCCTGTTCACAGCCCGCTTCCTAAGCGCACTGCCAACTGAATACAGCCAAGATGGCCAGGTAGAAGTAAGGGCAGAGGTGCTGCAACTAAGCAGGTCTCTGCTTCTTTATGTCTCCTGCAGGACTTAGCTTAAAACAGCCAAGTAAGTACTTTATAGATTAATTCCGTACCTTGGAAGTCCCAGCCACATGACCCACGATGGTGACCAGCTGGCATCGTATTCATTTTCACTGATGGTACTCAATTGGTCTTCATTGGCCTGGGGCTGTTCTTCTACAATTTGGACTTCCAGAGCTTTCAGGGCAACTACTGAAGAGGCAGCACTAGCCTTCAGCATGGCCACAGCCTCACTGTGACTCAAGTTGGTCAGGTCAATGCCATTGATGTTCAGCAGCACATCACCTGTGCAAAGGAGAGCACATCAGCCTGACAGTCCTGCCCACCCACAGCACCTCCCACGCCAGGGTTTCATTCCATACTGGAGTCTTCGGACCTGAGACAGTCTGAACTATCAGACTGGGAATGCGAATAGCTCTGAAGCCTTTATATTGTCACTTTGAAATTTTAATGCATTGAGAGCTTATACCAAGTTGGATCAGTGTAATTTATTTCCACATTAACACACTAAATACTGAGACTCCTATGTATACTGCCCTGAAAATCTGAAATAGAAATTACTTAAGTTACCTCACCAGCTCGGCTGCAACTGCTACTGCAGATGCCATGACAACTGTTACTAGATGTGGATCTTGGGTTCACCCTAACCTTAAAAGTGAAGGAAGAATGATGGCAGGAAAAATGCAGGCACCTCAAAGTAACCAATTATTGTAGACAGGTGAGGTTTCATACTTGTTACTTGGGAGAAGAAAATGAAATTCAAAAACTACTGGGAAGTTTGGTACAAAATCCAGTTAATTCAAAGGAAGAAATGGAACATCTCTACAAAGATAATTTGGAAAGAGTCAAAGACACGAAAAAGATTTCCACAATTTTAGTTTTATGTATTTTAAAAGCCTCAGGATGAAAACAAGAATGTTATTAACTATCCAGTGGCAGACTCCTTTTTCACACAATGTCTCACCAATGAAAGCCAGAAAAACCAGAGCAAAAGTGCAAACACCTGGGTCACATAAGGTATGAGACTCAGTTTTTAAAAGGTTTTTCCTCCCAGTAGCTTCTGTGGCTACTTTAATGTTACACAATGAAAAAACAATAGTGATTCTTCTACTTCTTTCTGTAGTAGTACAGAAAAAGAAAGCATACCTGCTGGTGTGTAGGTGTAAATCTCCCTTTCTCAGAAGCATAGAAGGATGCTCCCACACTGTTCTTTTAAATGTACAATCTGTGAAGTTTTTTTCCCTAAATTTCTTTCCTTAAACATTCTGTAGTTGTGTGAACTGTGAATCGCAGAGATCCCAGAGGCAGTCTTTGATGCACATATGACATAATATGTTTTAATCATCAAATACGTTGCTATCAATTACGCAGGACTGCCTTCACCTATGCTGAGCCTAACCTCCACCTCCTCATTCCCTTTTACAAAACCAAGGAACAAGGACAGGTGTTGCAGCATCCCTGAAGACCGGCAAATTCATGCTGTCCCAGAGGATAAGAAGGCTTTTGGGAACCAGGATCAACACTGATGTAGCTTTTGGGGCAAATTTTGTGTGGGTGAGCCGTGGCCTGTCATCAGAGTTTCTCTGCTGTTCAGATATTACACTGTGGAGCAGAGATCCCTTGGACAGAACTGTGGTACAACCCACTAAATTAAACACAAAAACAGGATGTGTGTGCATCACACTAGACCCTCAGCTCATGGGATTACCATCAGCTTTAAAGAATTTAACCATACATTTCCTGATCTTATCCACTTCCCCTGCTATCATGCTGTAAACATCCCCTTCCAATAAAAGGTGAAAGTGCAGCACTAAATACTGTATTTCCATTATTAAATCACGAAGAAAAACATCCATAATCATTTCCCTACATCTGTGAGAACACTTTTTGACATCACCAGACTCCAGAGAATGTAGTGATCAAAAAGCAACTAGAGGTAGTCATGCCACCAGGGAAGCCAAACCCCACCTCGTTTAATCCTGCCGTCTCTTGCCAAACACCCGTGAGGCTGCACACTTGTCACAAAGATGGGCAGTTCGCCGCTTTTGCTGCCTCTCCCTCCTGCCACTGTCATTCCCAGAGATTCATGTGGCTCTTTTTTCACAGTAATGTGCTTTTCTTGGCATGTAACACACTGGGAGAGATCCTGTTTAATAAGGATAAATAACATTGTTTAAACTAAGGAAAAAAACCAAGCAAACCAAAACAAAAAGCCAGAACAAAACAACTAAATACACCCCAAAGCCACACTTTGGTACTTTGCTGGAACAGTTTAAAATGACTAAGTAGCAGCAGCTTTGGCTGGATTTCTTCCAGGTCAGATCCCTGCCCCTTCCAAAAAAACCCCAAAATCATCAACAAAAACCCCTATGGAAGTAGATACTTAAATACAGATAGAAAGCTTATAAAGGTCCATTTTGAAATCTCACTCTAGTTTTTCTTATCCTACACTGGAAAAGGCTAAATTTTAGGACTACACTACAAAACCATATGGTCAAAAATCTGGAGACAAAGCAGATATCAAATCTTTTGATGTCTTGGTGAATATCAGCATTACTTCATTTGTCAGTAGAATATGCCCCAGAACTACAAAAAAGCTCCTAAGAAATGAAAACATGTGTTTTCATGATAACAATAAGAGACCCTTTAAAGCCCTTGTGCATCATGTTCTCTTTTGCAGCTGATATGTAGAACCTCCCAGAGCACAAACTAAGACAAATTGATGCTTATGGCTAGTAATGGGTGCCTTGGGCAGCCTCCCTAATGATTATAATGAAGACTCAAGCTTGAAACAAGAAGAGATCCTGTATTAAATTTTCCAACAACTGAATGATGAAGTTCACCCTGTATTTAGTTCTGCCCAATAAGAAAGATCTCAACCTAAATCAAAGTAAATTTTATTTCCTGAAGCCTTTCCCTCAAGCTATTAAGTGAAAGATTCAAACCACTGCAAATACACCTGTAATAGCATCTTAAACTGACAAAATACTTGCAAGGAAACCAAAATAATGAAAGAAATGACCTGGGATATTCTTCAAAGTATATATATGTATATATTCTCCTGCCTTCTCTTGGAAAATAACATTGTCTTCTTTGACCTGCAATGCCATGTGCTCCTTCTGACAGGCTCTGCTCCTCGCATACACGTTAATTATGGAAGTAACTATATGTAAACACACCCTACCTTATAAAGACAGTTCATTCTTAAGGCTTCAGGCTTTAGAACTGGCTGGTGCCACACAATCATATAAACATATTTTAAGCCACAAGGCTTCTAAGCCAACTACAGGTTAATGAGAAAGATAAATGACACAAAACATGAGAAACGTCCACTGGCTGTTACATAGGACTTCCCATTTTAAAAGAACCCACAGATGGCATTGATCCATGAGGGAAATCCACTCATCCAACTTTGGACCTGTGGTAAGAGCACAACCCATGCTGGCATGTGCACAGTTGGTTCAAACTCTGACATCAACAAACTAATCATTGTGTAGGTATGGCCCAGTGCTGTGGCAAGTATCTACAGCAATGATATTCAGGAGCCTCACTTTTGTCCCTCAGGAAGAAAACAGCCTTCCTAGAGCCTCATTTGTTCTTTTCTGAAATGATCCCCACTTTTAAAAGAAAATACTATCAACACATGGAAGTTATCCCAACAGAAGTACAATACTAAATAGTAAAGCAAATTAATGGGATGGGAGGAAAGGTGGATTTGTTGACATGGTCAACAGAACTATTATTTCACAAAGTCAACTTCTTAAGAGTGAGAAGTTGTATTTTTCTAATTACAAGAACATCTCAAGCACAGGCTCTATTTTTGCAGGTCTTCCGAATAATTTGCCACTAGCTTCATGGAAGTCTCTTCATTTTGCCTTTCTCCCCCTGCTTGAGACTCTGCAGTAGTCAGCAGACCTGCAGCCAGGACTGTTGACTCATGAAGGAGATGACACATCCCTCCAACAGGCTCTTTATATGCTGGATGCTGGGCACCACACCTCCTCCCCAGCTGCAGCCAGCACAGCAGCAACAAAAACTGTAACATTCTTGAATGGCAGCCCTTTCATGCAGGAGTACCAGCCACTGTCTCAGACAAGGTCTAACAACTACAGGTGTATGAGCTCACTTCTTTCTTCTTGAACTTGCTTCTTTCACTGTAATCACCAAATCCAAAAACATACTGAAAACCTGCCGTGTATCTTTTGTTCCTCCTCCAGACATGATGCAGGACTTGAGTACTTGGAAGTCATCACCATTTTTTTATTAATTAGATAAAAAAGACAGTATAATAGTTTCTTCCAGGTTTGCCTTGCTACACACACTACCACATGAGTAAACCAGTATTTCTTCCTTTCAGAAGAAGCACCAACCTTATGAGAGTTAGGTCTGCTGTGAAACAGCTGCTGGGACTGGTGTTGGTGTGAGTTGCTGTTGTGAGTCCCAGTGTCTCGGATAATACTGACTGTCTGTGACTTCAGGGGTCTAGAGATGATCAGGTTCACTCTCTCCCCGCTAGCCTGTTGAATACATTAGATCAAATGTCATCAAGTTTGATAGGACACTGATTATTAGAAAGGGAGAAAAACATGGCAGAATGTGAAACAAGACAACAGCAGACCTTGATTTCCAATCCCTTTTTAGAATGCACACTCCCTTACTTGCTTCTTTTTGCAATTCCCCCCAGAATGGAGGGGAAATTAACACTCCTTCTTCACCTCTGATGTTACCTTTGCATCAGCTGAAAATCCTTCATCAAAAGGACCATTTCTCACTTTGTGTTACAAAGCTTCAAATATTAAAATTCACCCCTTTGCAGCCTCTATGAATTCCAGCAACACATAGCAACAAATGGAAGAAATGCCTGTGTGACAGCTACAAGATCTGCAGATTTTGGTCAAAAGCTCTGAACACCTTTGGTACTTCCCAAAGACACTTGGAAGAAAGATGTTACATGTGAGCATACCATCATATTCTGGATTGTGGAGAATACTGGGAGACTCAGTTATCAGAGGTTAAATAAAACATCAATTCTTTTTATTGCTGCAAAGCCACTCCTCAAAAGGTAAAAGTTACTGGATGATAAATTCTGATCACTATATACAAAAATTGGGAAACTGAAATTACAGTTCCCAAGATCACTTATTTTAATTTCACTGAAGGGAAAACCCTTGAAATGACTCCTGAAATTTGTATCAGAGTTCTCTATGTGGTGCTTTAAGCAAAGATGTCTGCACTAGGCTGCAGGAATGTACTACAGGTATATTCCAACTTCCCTAAAAACAGAGCCATTTTCACCAACATCCCATCAGCAGGAAGTAGCAAAGTGCTGCATCTGTTTCCTTACAGACTGGGAGAAAGGCATGGAGTAAATGTTTTCCTGTGGGGACACAGAAGGGTCATATGTTACATTGCATCAAGCTTTGGGTAATGTTTGTGTCCAGAACATAGCCAGACATTGGAAACAGCCCTTTTCTGAACACTCAGAAAATGAGTTGTACTATGCAGAACTCATGGAAAACCTGTATTTGACTTCCCAGCTGCTACCTGTTGACTCTAACATCTGACAAATTACTTTCTTGTTTTAACTCAATTCCATGCACAGGCAAATCAATAAAAAACAAACCCCACTTCTACAGAGCTTACTAAGAGATTAAAATACAATACATACATAAACAGAATAATAATAATCCTCTTTTTTTTCTTCCCTGCTAAGCAATAGGCTACAACAGGCTACTCTCCTTGCTCACATGAGCTGTCTTCTAACCTTCAGGCTGCATTCCAGGGAAGACTAATGCATTTTTCACTTCTGAGGAGGTGAAGTTCATCTGGTAGGTGCCAAAGCAGATCCTGTTCTTCACTATTATTTTCATAACATATATCACTGTAGATTACATTGACACAGGCTTTTAGACCTCACACAAGCTGCTCGGTCTGGGAACAGACTCTAGAAATAAAGCCGAGCTAAGGGCTCAGGTAGGGAAAGCAAATTACCTGTATAACCTGAGCAGCGAGCTCCGGTGTGCCGTGCTTCAAGTCGTGTCCATTAATGGCCAGCACGCGGTCATTACTGCAGAGCCTGCCGTCCTGAGCAGCCAAGCCCCCTTCCAGGAGGTCGAGGATAAAAACGCCCGGCTCGTCCGTCCTGCGCACGAGCTTGATGCCAAGCTGCTCGCTGGAGTCGCGCTTGTGCAGGGTCACCTGGAAGCTGTCTTCACGCCCGGAGCCCGGCGCGTCCCCGTGAGCGTGCGTGCGGCTGCCGAAGCGCCGCTCCCGCAGCACCGTCAGGTGCAGCACCGAGCACGGCTGCGACAGCACGGCTCGAGCGTGGTTGTGGGACACGTTGCTTATGTCAAAGCTGTTGACCTGCAAGACAACAGCAAAATAGTCACAACGATGTTTTCGCATGTTCAGCTGTTCCTGGTTATGGAAGAACGTCCTTTCCAAAGTAAATTCACTCACTACAAAACCAGTCTTGGAGAAACCTACATGTCTGACCCTACCAGGCTCTGTCTCTTGTCCTTCGATTCTTTCTTGCAAACTCACATTGGATGCTCAATCTACAAATTTATTTTTAAGTTGGAAAAGATCCTCAACATCATCAAGTCTAAGTGTTAACCCAGCACTGCCAACTCCACCACTAAACCATGTCTCCAAGTTCCACATCTACATGTCCTCCTTTAAACACGTCTAGGGATGGTGACTCCACTTCCCTGGGCAGCCTGTTCCAGTGCTTAACAATCCTTCTGTGAAGAAATTTTTCATAATATCCAATCTAACCTCTCCCTAGCACTATTTTAGGCCTTTTCCCACAAAGATGACAACATGTCCCCAAAAGTGAACGCCCTCTGCCACCACAGCTCAAGGTTTTCGGTCCTCTTGGTCTCTTATACCTGTCTTCCTTAGATCTTTACATTGTTTGCTCTCCAGAAGAAGAACATGGCATGTGCTTTTAGTGTCAAGCCCAGCAGCACTTAAAATTGCAAAATAATAGCTACAAAAAAAATGCATCCAAATCTCTGGAGCAAGCTTGTGTCTTACAATATGTAGTACTTTCATTATGTGAAAAAACAAAACAAAACAAAAGACTGAAATCCAGAATAATGAAACTGGTTCATTAAGACAGTAGAAAAAATGTAGTTGTCCTAATTCTCAAGTCTCAACATGAACTTAGTTTTGCACAGACTTCAACTAGGTCACAGTTTCAGACTTACAACCTCTATTACCCAAAATTCACTTGTAAATGAGAAACAGATTAAACTTTCTCTACCTAGAACTAAGAATTGTATTTGTTATATGGCCTACTGATACAAAGATCAGCAATCTTCAGTCATTTCTTGCACTGCAAATAGAAGAACTGACAGTGCAATGAGATTTGGTAGAAAAGAGAAGCATGACAAAAATTCAGCACAAAAGCTGTGTTTGCCTTGTTTTGTAGGAAGGGGTTCAAAGTTAACAACACAATTTCATCCTTAGCACCTATTATTGAGCCTTGGTGGAGGAACCCTTGCCCCAAGATTTCAGCAGATAAAAACTAACACCAAATGGTCTATACTGATTGATGTGCCTTACCTAAGCCTTTTAATACTCCCCATTGCAACCTACGTAAGTAAAACCAAACATGCAGCTTCTCACTGTCTAACAGCAGTATCAAAATTGTAAAAATATACAAAGCAATCTATGTACAACAGCTGCCACATTCACATCACACATCTGAGCTGAGGGGCTCCCAGAAGCCTGTGCCAAACCATTTGGCTGTGGTGGTTTCTGATGGTGAAGGAGGACTGCACTCTCCCTGAACCACCTCCAGCCCAAAACTCAGCACAAAGCCACCACTGCTGGCAGCACCACGAGTTCAGGCAGAACCACAGTAGTGTCCTGCTCTGCTACTCCCCTGAAACAGGCTGTAACCTTGGGCAGAGGGAAAAGAGGCATTGCTAGGAGAAATAACATTTAGAGCTGCCTCCCACAAAAACCACTAGGGCCTGGCCATCAGAGCTCAAATTAAATTCATTTTTATTTTTAACTGTAGCTAGCTAAAGTAAATACATAAAATATGGGAGCACTCAAAGGGCACCGAAGAATATATGCAATAAAATGTAATTCTTCTTTCTATAAGGCAGTTTAAAATTTGAGAATAAAACAGCCTTAGCACTTCTTGGGGAAAGAGGTTCTCATTAGGACATGCTTCACATGAATTACAGTCACAGTCCAGCACAAAAAAGACACAATTTGTAGAGCACTTTGAAAATGTTAGGCACCTATCTGTACCTTGCAGACAACACAAGCTTTTATGTAGCTGTTACTAAATGTTCCCACAGCCCTTAAAAGGCTAATACTTCTTGTTTGACCGAGCAAGAAAATGCTGAGTTTCATCTCACAGTCCTTTCTGGCTCTTTCTTTTAGAACTTACAGCTTATAAAAGCCCCAAAAGACATTTTCAGAAATATCCAACCAAAGTGTGCATGCTGAGCTGCACCTAAGTGCACCGAGTTACAGATGGCAGGGACTGAACCTGACCATTTTAATACAACAGCTCAGCACCTGCATGGGTAAATTCAAAGAAATAAAGATACTCTGTCACCCCCCAAAATGTAGGTTTTATTCTCTGTACCTCTCCCTTGGCACGAGAGGAGGACTCTCATGGACACCCACTCAGCATCTGACAGCCCCACTGCCAGGATGTTGATAGGGAAGACTCTCTGTAGCTTGTAAATTCCTATTTACAGTCAATTCACCGCCATTTATGGCCTTGGAAACTGAAACTGACATCTGCCCAAACAGCAGGAATTTCCAAAGCTTCACTGGAACTCAAGCTCCCTATTCTGTCAAACAATTAGAGCCCTTAGTATAAAAATAAATGAGGCAGCATTCAATCAGTGTCTGCAATTACTTGTTGAAAAGGCAACATCTTGGAAACCTCTTGGGTTATTTTCTTGGCCAGCCACTATACTTACACTCCAAGAGAGGAAAAAAAGCACATTTCTCAAAAGGGACTTTATTTTCTGAAGTGCAAATGAATTTCATTCCAAGGGTAACTACTGTATTTAAGGTACTTCTATCAGCTTGATTTCAAACCAGTGAAATGAAGGCTTGTAACTACATTTGGACTGATCTTAGGCTGCCAGATCAAAAGCAAACATTCTTACTGAAGTAATTTTGAATTGACAATAATATATTTGTTTCAGGTGGAATGACTAAAAATAGAAGCTGGATGACTGTTCTGTTTATGCAGCACTCAGTTACTGCCATTCTTAAGTGTCCTATAATCAACCCCTTCCCCTAAAACAAAAACTTCAAAATTAATAGAATTTGATCTTTTTCTACTGCCTGTGGCTAATTACTTGAAACCAAAACAAAAATACACACTCAATCCAAACCAACTTAATTTGATTTCTTTTTCTTTAAATACTTAGAGCACCTTGTTTTAAATCATTCCATTGAAGGCTATCACTGAGTCTTTTACACATACTGAAAGATGACGATCAACTGCTTCACCTTTTGGAAGGCAACAGTGAAGCCAGATTAAACTAACAGTTTAGATGAGGCCAGCCTTACAATCCACAAATTGCTTTTTACATAGGACAAGTTACGCCAACTTGCTAGCCAGAAATAACCTTGGGCTCCTTTGGAATGCATGCATAAAGTTGAAATAAGGACCAAGTCCTACAACATTTAAAAACAGAAAAATAAACTTGTATTTTAAACGCTGACAACAGATGCTAGGGAGGAAAGACAATGCCAGGGACTGATCCAACAAACAACATAAACCATGATAGCCAAAAGTGCTAGAACAACAGGCTCTGCTCTGAATATTAATTTGCTTTCCAACTGATAATTGCAATGCTAACATTGACACAACATAGTCTGACAAGGAACATCTTCCATCTCATTTTAACAACAGTTTTGCAAGGAGTGAATAGAAAGCAAGCAGACAGAATATGTAATTAGGTTCCATACTTGAAGTATTTGGTCTCCAGCAAGAAGTCTTCCATCTCTGGCAATGATCCCATCTCGATAAACCTCTTGAATGACAATGTTGATCAAAGGTGTTTCATTGCCACCCACTATGCTAATTCCTAATTCAATATAAGGATTGGATCGATGAATTTCAATAGTAGTGATCTCTCCTTCAGGCAAGGTAGGAGGCTGTTGATTTGCTGCCAATTATTTTTAAAAAGAAAGACAATTAATATCTTTTCTACCTCATTCATTTCTAATAAAATAAATCACCAAAAGATAATGTAGACAGGCCACAAAGCAGCAGTTTAACAAAAAACTAAACCAGTGCAAATGGATCAGTTCCACTACTTGTTGAAAGCCCTAGCTTGTTAGAAAGGAGCTCTCTAATTTCTTAGTAGCATCCATGCTTCCTGAAATGGGGTAGTTTGGATTGGAATAGGATATTGTGAATCCTTTGGATAGAAATACAAAAAACTCCATTACAATAAATTTCATATACTTCATTGGGTCACCTGGGGATTTGCATTTGGTGATGATGGTAAAAATGTATTTTAGGGGTTACTCCACGATAACCTCTTGGTCTTGCAATTGCACTAGAAGCTGCTATTGAGTTACTGGGTCAACTGAAGGAGCCCATTTCTGAAGCAAACATGGAGACAACTAAAAAGGGAAAAGGAGAATGCTAAAGAATGCCAAATACAGAGGAGAAAGGGGACAGGACCACCTTCCTCTGTGGTAAGGCTCAGCACTTCCTCTCTAAAATCCCAGATGCTAAAGGTGTTACTGCCCATTCGGTGCAGATGGATGCAGGAATAACTCAGCTGCCTTTTTGCTCAAGCAGGACAGCACTCCGTGTGTGGGAAGGCTGCTGATCCAGTTGGGAGGAAAGGGTGAAGAAGGAAAAACAAATCTCATCTTAGAAAACAACTTCTGTAATTTTACAGAAATTATACTCCTTCTATCTCACTTGTGACGCCAGTCCCACTAGCAGATTAACATGAACTACTGCACCGTGACACAATAAATGATGATAAAGTACCACAGGAGCTGGCACACACTCTTGAGATATTTCTTTCCTTTCTGTGACTTTATTTCAGTTGTAAACTTGCACATAATCGAAACCCACTAATATTTCTCTGGATATTGCAAAAGAAAAGAGCCTAAGATGAAGATGCACATTCACAGTTGATAAGAGACAAGCTCTGACATCACAAATGTTTCCACATCTGATAAAAGAGACTTGAGAAGTGATGACATACTGTCTGCTACTGTGTTCTCCTCAAAAGGCGGATTGTCGATGCCAGGCTCGTCTGTCCACGCGGGCAGGGCGGGCGAGGTAAAGCTCTGCTCAGCTGGCACTATTCCCTGATCACCGTCCGGAGATAAACTGCTGGGCTGCTCTGGCCCGCCGAGACCATTCTCACCCTCTGCTTCTGCCTGCAGCTTGCTCGTTTTCCTTCTCTCCAGAGCAACCCTCCGATGAGAAGCCCCAGGACACCTGTGAAGACAACACTTATATCATGCTTCAAGCCTGCAGCCCTGTTTGTAGCACAAAACGCTTAAAGTATTTCATCGAGTTAAATTAGTCTTCTTCAAAGTCACAGCTTTAAACACAGCATAAAAAAAATATTAAACACAATTTTAAGGCCAAAATATGTTTTAGTGGACAAAACCCCAATACTGCTCTCTTCACAAGACTTCTACTAGGTAGTTTTTTGGCCATGAACTCAGTGTGCTGTAACACCTTACATTATCATAGAATGGTTTGGGTTGGAAAGAGACTTAAAGATCATCTAGTTCCAACTCCTCTGCCATGGACAAGGACACTTTCCACTAAAAGGTGGAACAACTCCTCTGCCGTTTCTGGAAGATAA
Source organism: Drymodes brunneopygia (assembly GCA_013400955.1). Lineage (NCBI taxonomy): Eukaryota > Metazoa > Chordata > Aves > Passeriformes > Petroicidae > Drymodes > Drymodes brunneopygia. The sequence goes on along the minus strand of VZTZ01048573.1, from coordinate 123,164 downwards.
CCTTGCTGGAAAGATTAAACAGGATGGTCAAAAAAAAATCCACATAAGAGAAGCTCAGTTCCAAGACACAACTGGACACCCACTGAAGCCATCTCCTTCCACCTTAGTAAGCAGCATATTTTCCTGGGCTTATTCAAGGGAGGAAAGAGATGAAAATTTTACCTGTATTGCAATCCAACTGTTAGAATACTGAAAGAAAATGATGCTTGTCTAGGAGTTTATATGAGAAGTTTAGCAAAAGTAACAGCTCTGTTCACCACCTTTCTCTTGGGCCAGTAGAAGGTGTTCTCATTTCCCTTCTGTCTCCTGTTTTTTCTTTCCAACTTCACATAGGAGGGTGCAATTTTTTGTTTCCCTTATGCAACAATGCTCCCTCAGCACTTGATGCTTTTCACTATGAACTCAGTTTTGTAAGTTTCCACTACTCTTAATACAGTAATTTTTTCTTTGCTTATGTTTAAAAGCCTACCATAGTTTATGGCAAAAAAGGGCCACAATGTTGCAAATTTATGGAAAGCCTTCATTTATCAAATCGTCTTGTACTTACATGTATAAAATTAGATGTGGACATCAATCTTACATCTGCCTCTGTGACAGTTTTGCCAGTGTCTGATAAATAACTTCTTACAGTATTTGATGTCCTTAAAGTTCCTGCTTCTGAAGCTGCTGACCACCTACAAACTCATACTGCAGCAGTGTCAGAAAAAAGGGAACCACATTCTTGTAAGGTCTCTGTGTTTGGGAACTTGGCAGATTGTTATAACAAAAGAAGAAATGATTTATTTTTGCAAGAGAAGAAATGTGTTAACAGAGTAAAAGACAGCAGAAGTGTAATGACATCCTAAATTGTTAAAGCAGAATGTTTTGAGAATCATGATTCTGTTCTGACATTCTGTAAAAGGGATTTGGTAATTATATGGTTAGACTGTTAGCATAGATTTTGAAGATAACCTGCTAACAAAGTTTTCAGATCCAAACAATGTTGATAAGGCTTTTGTGACCCCCTCACAGCCATGTTACACATAGATAACATTAGCTATATACATCTGAAAATCATGATATCTATGTTTCTTTTTCTTAATGATATAAATAGAATGACAGAATGGTTTGGGTTGGAAGGGACCTTAAAGATGGTCTAGTTCAAACCTCTCCTGCCACCGGCAGGGAACACCTTCTACTAGACCAGGTTGCTCAGGGCCCCATCCTGCCTGGCCTTGAACACTTTCAGTGATGGGGCATCCACAGCTTTTCTGGGAAACTTCTTCCAGTGCCTCATCACCCTCACAGTACAGAATTTCATCCTATTTTTTAACCTAAATCTACTCTTTTACAGTTTAAAGCCAGTCTCCTTGACCTATCACTACAAGCCCTTACAGAAAATCCCTCTCCAGGCCTTTTATATCCCTTTTAGATACCGAAAGGTGCTATAAGGCCTCCTGAAGCTTTATGTTTTCCCTGTCTAGAAGAATAGAAAAAGGTAACCCAAATATGCTCTGAAATATGCATAAAAACATACATTAGAGACTGTTCACATTATAACATGGTGCATTTCAGAAAGAATTCCTTGGGGCTTTTCCCAAAGCAACTGCTGGTCATTTTGTTCTTCAAATTAAAGAAAGTGTAAGCACGAAAGATGAAAATTATTTGAAAGGTTTTGCTTTGTGAAAAAGTTTCTATTATTTTAATGATGGAACACAACCCTCTTTCTTGGCTTTGCCCAGACAGTATTTACTACAGAAAACCATTGGTATAGTGGGACTGATCAGCCAGCGTATCCATCTGGTGGCCAGAGACACACAATTACAGGTGAAAATCAGCAGGAAATTTCTATCATTGACCATATCACAATGCAAATCTCAAAACAACAGTTCCAAAAGACCAAGAAAAGGAAAGATGTTATCACTTCCCTCAGTATTTCTAACATACTTTAACTTGATGGGTTAGCCTCATGCTCCCTCAAATCTTAACACTGGCAATAGGAAAAAAAATAAAATAAAGGAACAATCTCCAACATCACTCACTTCTGCAGCAACACAGCAAGGGGTAAATGCTCTTGCAGAGAAAACCCTTTGTCTGCTGGGAGTTCGAAAAGACATGCTCTCCCATACTGACTCACAAGAATTTAGGACAAAACCACCCCAAGCTGCGTGTCCTTGCTGTCCCTGAACTGCTGTGCCATAGAAGTGGTGATTTTTCAGCAAAGAGGTAAATAAACAGTTTGAAACCAATGCTGTCAGAATATCACACTTCAATCCCACTGAGCCTGACAGCAGAGTCCAGCCTTACTGGACTACATATGTGAGCCAGACACTTCCTTAGATACCTCCTACCAAACCACTGTGCTGTTGTTGACTCTGACTCAGCCATCTCTCAAGGCCTGAGAAGCCCAAAGGACCTGCTCGAGGTGGCAAAGCACACCTGAGAGTATTGGGGTTTTTTAAGCTGTGTCAAACCAGGACAGCACAAAACTCATCCCTGGAAGTGTCCTGTTTCTGTCAAAGCCTCCTAAACCACAGCCAGGTCCTCCTCCACTCTCTTTCACAGAGCACATTCTCCCATCATTACCTGGCAGCTGATGAAAGCCATCATACAAAATATAAATAGATTTGAGGTATATTTTAGCCAATGATGTTGAAATTATCATTTCAAAAGCTAGTACCAAGAAATGTAAACAGCCTCCTGAGCATACCTACTCAGTTCAGTGGAATCCCTTTTGTGCAACACTGTATGAGGCAAAAAAGGGGAAAACCCCACAGATTCTTCCCCAAATTAACCAGTAATTGTAATAGACTCTGAATTTCAGTCTAGTACAGTGCAACTGCATTGCCAAGAAAGCAGCTGTCTAGTGGAGACATTAATTCATGAGATGCCAATTCTTAGGTCTTTAAACACAGCATGCCACCTACCAAGCAGTAAAGCTCCATATTGGTATTCAAGCACATCTATACAGAGTTTTTCTTTCTTTCCACTTGCAACATAAAAATATTTTTAATGGCAGTAAGAATGTATTATTCACAAACAGCAAAACCATACATCAGTTGTAACAGTTAAGCAAGCACCAGTAGATCTCCACAGGTCCACACTTTCACTAATACCAAATATCTGGGATAAAGAGCATTTTGGACTAAACCTTGTAACAAGTTATGTACACAGATGGGCATCTCATGATCAAAACAAGCTTTGAAGATTGGATTCCTTTACTCATAAAAACATTCTCATAAAACAAACTGCATAAATAAGGGTTGAATTCAAGCTTAGAGAAATGGCATTTCGTATCTACCCACAAAGCCAGAATATCTTGTCTAAGAGCAAGAACAAAGGCAGGACTGTTTCAAGAATTTTTATAAATTCTTTAATTTCTTTCAGGAATCAAGATGCCCAAGAGTAAGATTCCAACCCAAACTATTCTATGATAGTAAAACTACCCAGCTAAAGCAACTGAATGATTTTACTTAATGGGAAGATTGAAGGGCAGTTATTCTAGGGATGCAAAATTAGCTTCTGCTTATATTTGACTTCTTCTTCTACCCTCTTCAGCACCAGCTTCACCCAGTTCTGGACGGTGACAAAGTATAGCTTTTACCTTCAATTTCTCTTAATTCATATCACACAGGGAAGAAAAATGGGTCTTTTTGTTTGGTGGGTTTTTGTTGTATTTTTTTACAGCCAAGTCTGCTGGATTTCTCATTTAAAAGCTGACTTCTTGGAACACTAGCAGCAATCCCTCTTTGCTGATAAAAGGAGCTTTCATACAAAATTAAGATGTAGTTTACAGGGTATTTCTGTGGAATAACAGTAGGAGTTTGAAAAACATATTTGCTCACTGACTACTGAAAAGAAAGAATTCATTGTAACCTATGCCATCAGCTTCTGCCCAGTCTAGTGGTTTGATAAAAGTAAACACTAAATAACCTCAAACCAGTTGCATTAAATCATTTTCCAAGCAGAAGCTGTATTTAAGCTAAGATCGCAAAGAGGCAACCCAAGCGCCTTTGCTATTGCTCATAAAACTTTGCCAGCAAAGTGACCTTAAGCAGTAATTCTGGCAAGATTTACAGTTGCAATTCAAAGTAAAATCTGGTGCTGCTTTGGAAAGTTAAGTGTCTGGGTTTTAGTTTGTCTTCTGACAGGAAAAAAAAATAAGGGAAAAAAAGAAGAAAGTGGGGAAAATGAGGCACCAGGTTTGAGAATCAGAGAAGACCAATAAAATAAGAGTGGTTTTGTTGCATACTTCTCTCTCCCACCCAACAGTGTGAGAAGCTTACAAGGAGTCAAGCGACTTCAGAGCAGAGAACAACCATAGAGAGATTGTTAACCTTTCCAGGAATGGATAGAGTCCATAGGGCATGGAAAAACTACAAATCTGTTGCCTATCCACTTATTCAAAAGAGCGTTAAATTCCATAGATCCTCTTCACTTCTGGTGCTCCAAAGTGCCAGGCAGGGACAGTGCTTGCAGCTAACATGGGAGAGGGTGGGAAGAACAGGGCTCACCAGCACTGTCATAAAAACCAAAATAACTGGGATTGCTATGATTTTGAATTATAGAATTCTGTACCTTTTCAACTTGTTTTCCCATAGATTTTGTTACTCTAAATCCATACATTATGCATGCTGAGGGACACACAGTTAATTGCTCAATTGTTTCTTCAATGCAAAAAAATGCAATCCTATATAAAGTTCAAACTTAACTTGACATTAAGTTATCTGCAATGTTGCCCAGTTGGAAATATGTCTCCATTTAAAATAGTACCTTAAACTACCACAGGGAAATATAGAAGGTAAAAGCTAAAGCCCAACTCAAAAGTAATAAACACAATACCCAACTCTCTCATAAAGTTGTGTGGATTTCACAATGTTTTTATACAATGGACTTCCTTCGTTTCTGAATAACTCGTAAGAATTAACTGAATTAAAATCATACACAGCAAAATCTCAGCAACTTTTTGTCAGATTTTCTTCTTGTAAATTTACCTTTGATATTTAGAAATCACAGAATCACAGCATTAACTAGGTTGGAAAAAACCTTTGTAACCATTGAGTCCAATCCATGACCGAACATCACCATGTCACCTAGACCATGGCATTGAGCGCCACATCTATTCTTTCCTTAAACAACTCCAGGGAATTAAACTGGCACTTACTTTACCAAATATTAACAAATTTTCCATACTAAATGACTGTGAAAAACAGTACATCATGATTCAAATGGTTCTTCCCTTTAAATCATATTACATTCATTGTGTTTAACTTTAAAAACCAATTTTGCAAGCGAATGTAATGAAACTCAAGAGTCTGAGAAATCAAGAATATTTTCTTTGTGCAATGAGGTATCATGGAGTGCAATTAGTGACTGTGAAGTAATCAGGTTTGTGTCTGATGCCTCTCATCTCCTCCTGGGAGCAACTTGCAGTAACCTTACACTCTGAAGCACTGGTGGATACAGTGATATTTTCTTCCAGCTTTTTGCTCAAATGGAGCCAATTAAAAAAACACTGAAAAACCCCAGTATGGAGGCTTTTAGACAGTGTAAATTAACCAGTCATACTGCTTTCTTTAGAAATACAAACCAGCTTATGTAAAGGCTTGTTGAGACTGGTTTATATTAATCAATGCTGACAATTACAATAATATTGAATTTTGTATTTCTTTCCTAAGTGTAATGATCAGTAGTAGAATTTTACTGGAATCACTAATCCATATAGAATTAAATTCAAACTATGCAGTTGCTGCCATAATTTATGTCGGCAATGATAATTTATAGGTGTTCAGATGTTTGCAAATAAACTTAATTGAAAACTGTAAATCACCATATACTCAAAACAATCAGCCAAGATAACCAAGTCAACAGAAGGAATTTAGAATGAGCAGCCTTCTGCAACTGAAAGCTTTTTTCCAGCTGACAAACAGGAAAAGCTTGTGACTCAGCTCACTTGGATTCCATAAAAACCTTGCACATTAAATAAATGGATACTTCACGTATACTTAAAGAGGGCATACATGGTGTTCTATGTGCAAATAAATTAGGTAACCCTGTTATAAACAGCCCTAATATCATTCAAAAAGATTTCAACCAAGGAAAAATGACTGAAGAGGTAAGGGATATGACAATGGGAAACCAGAAGATGAATCAAATATTTAGCAATAATCTTGCTATGATTTTGCCTTTTATTAAAATCGTATCAGTTTAATATCAGGATTTTAAATCACAGAACAGTTAGGCCTCCTCACCACTCCCAAGTCATCATAAAGATCAGAAACTACTTGCTACTGTTAAACAAGCAAGTGCTTAAGCTAACATGGAAACCATATAGAGAGTTTTAAAAAAAAGAAAATAAAATCCTAGAGAGAAAGGCTTGTCATGAGACCCTGTACCTTTCTGACATGGAAAACGTACTACAACAGCCAAAACTACCCAAGCAGCTCCAGGTTCACCACAGTCCACAGGGCTGCTGCATGTTCTGCATGCACAGGGTCCTCCCAAGCTCTGAATCCCCAGAAGCCTTCAGGATGCATGGAAAAAGGAAGAGGGCACACTGGACATATGAATGTGACCAAATAGTTTCCAAGGCAGGTCTCTGTCCTCTTCCACTTCCCTGCAGAGCACTTGCCTGCACACACACCCACACCATGCACACACTCCCAAGCTCCTCTGTAACATCACTCTCCACCCAAAGATGGTCCCCAAGGGTCTCCAAATGGACAAAGGCCAAGACTTGGAAAGAAGTCCACGGAGTAGCTCCATTCACCTCTCAAATGAACCTTTCTGTCTGGGTGGTCACCAGTGTCACTGGACTGGACGGAGGGCAGGCAGAGAAGGCCCACCAGTCCTGAGAGACTGTATCCATCTGCCTACCTCAAGGCAGTATCAATTCTGATGTAACTATTCCTGATGAAAGTTTGTTTAAAATGTTCATAAACACTTCTAAATATGGGGAATGGACAACTACCACTTAACAAATCTATGCCAGTGCCCGACCATTATAAAGCTTTTTTCCTGAAATCTGATCCTAATCTTCTTTGTTCCTATTGCACCATTTCTCTCCTCTCTGCAGAGTTTCCACATCTCTAATTCTCCCCCTCCCTCAGCCTTTTTTTCCCCTACTGTAATCAACTGCCACTGTGCTTTATTATTTTTTTTATAAATAACTTTCTTCAGACCTCTTAACGATCCTCATCATTCTTGCTATGGCTATCACCAAGCAGTCTTCACTTTCTTTTTGATGTGATGTACAAAAAGAGGGTAATCCAGTGCATTGCTTGTGCACAGTTACAGACTGATCATTTCCTAGGGTCTTCTGCTGTGAATTTAGAAGCCACCACCAACTCTCTCCCCCTCTCCTGCCCCCAATTTCTACTGCTAAACAAGCCTGTAGGAAAAAAGAAATGCAAGCACCTGCAGTGCTCACCTGTTTTTAAGATGTGCTGCCAGGTCACATCGCTGCATCACTTCCTGACACACAGAAGAGAAGGGGCACAAAACAAAGAGCTTGTCTAACAGTTTATGAACAAGGATGCTGGATTTTTTGCAGAGTTTAAAATGGAGTCTTTTTCGATCCAGTGGGCAGAAATCCTTCTCCTGCAGAAAGTTCCTTAGGCACTTGTAGCAGAAAGTGTGTCCACAGGGAGTGTCCAACGGCTGCAACAAGGGCTGAAGGCAAATGTGGCAGACCAAGTCATCATCCACTTCATTCTGGTAGTTGTAGAGATGGTTCTCCCTTGTCCAGTGCTGCTGGCCACACTCAAAGCACAGAGGGTTCAAAGAGGCATTCTGCTCCACTGCAGCCATGTCATCACCTGTAGTCCCCATTTTACAGTTAAGAAGGCTGACAGATCCTTCTCCTCTTCTTTCTCATAGGATGGGGATGCCCATGTAAAGCTCACAGCGAAGCAACTTCTGCTAGGGAGACTTATATATGCTCTTCAGACAAGTGTCATTTTCTGCAACAAATAAAGACAGAAATTATTCACTCTGCAGGAAATATGGAAGTTCTCTTCAAAACACTTGACTTCTGGGTTTACCAAAATACAACAGCTGGATAGATCAGGGGAATATTCCTGTTTTCTGTAAGTTGGTCATAGAAAAGAATAATAAAAGAGCTACAAATACAAATCCTTTTACAACACAAACATTTTATGGTTTCATAAGGGCTGCTGCCGTGCACAGTCTTCACCTGCAAGATGACCATTTTGTGACAGCAAGGACACCATATTATGCATTGTCACACTAGAAGCATGCAGTTAGCATCTGGCAAAAAAATACCCTATTGTGCAATCATGGTTATATGATCAAATAAGTAAATGTGTTCTTTAATATGAGATAACAATTTTAATCTGGTCCTACGCTGGTTTTAGGATTTTGACTATACAGATATTAGGTTATTAGTAATGTTCTAAATACACTGCATTGAAAATAACAGCAAACAGCTTACCCCAGTTCCTTCCATTAGTAATATTGCAGCTATAACATCACTTACTTCTAGGTTTTCTCTGTGGATTGCTACACAGTAAGAACAGATTCTATCCAGTATGCCCCATCTCATTTAGTACAGAGGCCAGTAATAAAAATATGGAATAAACTAATCATATTAAACTACTGGTTTCAAACAACTTACTTGTTTTGCTTTTTACCTAACAGAGTTACAGCACACTCAGTGTGGCAAGAAAGGACTGTAGGTCTGTCACCATGGGATTTATTTTCTAAACTTTTTATGTTATTAAACTTTGCCCCTCTTAAAATAGCTGCTTGGCCAGGAAGTTGTGCAGTCATCAGTCTGCAATTTCAAACACTAAATCCTTATCCCTCCCAACCTTATTTACCCTTCTCTCCCTTAAAGAATCACACTGCATGACACACATAACATGATGATTCAGAAAATAAAACAAATTTTCTCAGAGTCTTAAGACACTTCCATATTTGTTAGTTTTGGTAAATGTCCTCACTTGTGGAGGGAGAAAAAAAATCAAATTAGAGCAATGTTTGTTTTGTGCCTAAATTCTTTATTCCAATTCAGCAAGCAACACTCATGACAAAGACTTACTGTTTTCTAGCAGAGTAGCAAGCACAAAGAGAAATGAAAACTAGTAGTGTAGGTATCAGCCCATGATCTTTATTTCTGTCTGTTGAAATGCAAATCTAAACATACATTCTGAAACTCGATGGAGCACATACATTTCCCTGTGTCTTACTTTTTATGGGATTCCCTATTTTGATTTTTGCCCCTTAACCTCACACAGCCAAGCACAAGACTTAGAGCACATTTTACAAGGATTATTATATCCTTTGACGCAAAAAGGATTAAATAGTAATTTGTAATCCAGGCTTCTATTCTGCCATGGAAATTGATGCTCATCGTTGCCTTGTCTCATAGTAGATAATGTGCACCTTCTGGAAAGGATTTCACAAGGGAAGAGCATTGCAGTTCTTTGTTGCTGGAGACTAAGAATGCAAAATGAGACCCCAAAAGAGATTAGTCAAAAAAAGTCTTAAACAAGTTATGTAAGAGCTCAAAGATTGGAGAGCAGATAAGGAGAGCAGCACACGGGGCCCTTGTGCTCAAACCACAGCTCTCTCGCTGTGCATTCATGCTGCTGGATTAACGCAGAAGGGATGAGACTCATCTAATGGCTGGTCTTTATGTAATGCAAAATAAACCAGATAAATGTTCTAGAAAAACACAGCACTGATTTGTGACTTTACCAAATTATTTTGTCAGTCAAGGCACCAGGGGAGGAATATATGGCACGAATTATATTGTACTTGGGGGTACCTGCAACACCAACAGGACCTGCAGAGCAAAGTAGCACACAGAACAGGCAGCAAAAACCACTATATGAGTGTGCTGCCTGAATTGTAGACCTGTTCCTGCTACTGACTACAACCAGGACTCTTCCTCTTTCTCCAAGCAACCAAAACTCCAAGAAAGGACCAAGTTCTGATATGCAGAATCATAATTCTGAGTTGGAAGGAACCCATCAGGATCATCAAGTTCAACTCCTGGCCCTGCACAAGACACCCCAAGAATCACACCATGTACCTAAGAGCATTGTCCAAACACTTCCTGAGCACTGTCAGGCTGGTGCTGTGACCACTGCCCTGGGGATACCATTCTAGTACTCAACCATCCTCTGGGAAACTTTTTCCCAGGTATCCAACCTAAACCTCCCCTGCCTCAGCTTCATGCTGTTTCTTTGAGTCCTGTCACAGGTCATGAGGAGTGTGGATGGATATCAGTACTTGCCCCTCCACTTTCCCCCATGAGGATGTTGAAGACCATCAGTGAGGCTATGGAAAAACCCAAGCACCATCGTCTGCACTACTGTAATGGAGATGCAGTTAGGACCCCTCAGTGTGACCATCCCAAATTTGCCTCCTTGAAGGCTCCTAGCATTTTTATCCTTTAAAGTCTATGTAACTCACGTGGTAGTCTGTCACAGAGCATGAGGCAGTGCCATACACTAAATATACCCATGAGACACTTTGACCTCTATGACATGCTACGGTGAAAGGTACCTGTACCTTTCTTTTAGGAGGTTGTAATTAAATCCTTTTGTGTGCTAAAAACTTTAACAAATTCCTATAAATTTTGAACAAAAAGTAAAACCAGAGAAGTTACTGAGCAATCAGGCACTCACTCACTGCCATGTAAAAAATTACAATGACAAGCCTTCTCTCTTAGGAAAGGTGTACCCAGAGACAGGCTCTATCTACTGAAACCACAAGAGTTTGAGACAGGCAGTCAACTCTGATGCCACCACTGCAGGTGAGCAGACACAGCTGCTCCTATGGCTGACCCATCCCAGTCTGAATGCTGCTGGTGCAGGGGACAAACACCCTGGGCTGTGCTTTGCTGCAGAGGTGCTACCCGGGCCAGAGACAGCCTAGCTGATATTGCCTCGGTGCTGCCAGCACCCTGGAAGCCTAAACCATCAATAAAGGCCATATAAACTAAGCGCACCACCTCTTCTGCAGCTGACCACCCTTCCACCACCTCTCTGCCAGCAGAGCTGTGGAAGAAAGAGATAGTGGACTACAGCATGAAGATTCAAAAGAAAAAAAAAAAATCTCACTGCCACCACCAAAAAACCCCAAACCAACAAAAACAAATAAATAAATAAAGATGCCACTCCCATCCCCCCAAAAAAATTTAAAAGCCAAGATTTTTTTCACTTTCACAATGTAGTGCTGTACTTGGGACAAGCCCATTCCATGACTGAGGTAACAATCACCAGGATTTTTAATGATCATATACTGTGGCTGCCTAATTATTGATGTCAAGACCTTTTACCGTCTGTTCCCAGTGCAAAATATCAATTTATTTACAAAGTTCACAAACACACAGTTTGTGGTCTAAGCAATAGCTGGGATGACAGGTCAGGTCTAAATTTCCCTGATGTAAAGTACTATATCCCTGAAATCCACAATACCAGAGCACTGCTATTTATAATACCCTACTTCAACCCTCTTCTGCATCCCTTATATTATTTTCTGTATCTCCTATCACAGCAGATCACTAACTCCACAGGATGATAACAGCCCAGGAAAGCTGCAAACAGGAAAAATAACCAGAATTATAAAAAAGATGAGGTGGGTAAAAGAGCCAGCCAGGCCTGTTATTCAAGTCATATAATTCTCTAGAAAATAATTTTCCCAGGACTTCATTAAAACAGTCAAACAATGCAGGTGGTGCCCTGCTTTCAGTTTTAAATTACAATCCACTTGGGAACTAGGCAAGACTGGACATCCAACTGTGCAAATTTTTATTTTAGTTTTTGTAAGTGAAGCATGCACAAGAGCGATTTTAGACTGAAAAAGACAGCCTTATCCTTAGGCCTCCTCTAGTTCCAAATTTATTGATTCAACAAACATTCTCCGGAGAAGCTCAACACATTTTTACAAAAGCATAAGATGTCAGGCTTTATATCTACATCAGATTTCACAATGTTTATTCCTTCTGTCTGAATGGGTGCTATTAAAAAAAAAAAGCAAACCACAAGCAAAGTGGAATTGTAGCAATAAATTGACCTTTTAACTGTAGTTTTCTTTATGTAAGTAACAAATAATTAACACTAGTTCCAGTTTGAAGTTAATAGAAACATGTATTTTGCAATTAATTCTCTCAGAGATTTAAGCAACCTATTTCTAAATTATCTTATTAAAATCCTAGAGATTTACAGCCCATTAATGGACTGTTCAAAATTTTACAAAAAACCCCAAGTATAGCACAGAAGTAAACAATTATGCAAAACGTCCATATTACCAACTAATCTCTTTAAAATTACTTTTAATATACCCCAGTTTTCTGTTTTGTTTACAATGGTTTATGTAATTTTCTCAACCAAAAGCAAATATCAAAAGAACACCCTGAGATGAATGACACCTCTGTTCCTTTGGAGGACTCTACTGTCCATGTATCCCAAAATGGCTGGGATGCAAATCTCAGTTCTGCACCTAAAAACTCTCTAATCAGAAAGAATGTATTTGCACTGAGATCTATCTAACCACTGAATCAATCATTAATTTCTACTGTGTAGTTTAAATCAGCTGCAAGTGAAAAACTGTTCATCTGTATTTTTCCCTTGATTAAAGGCCACTGGGTACTGGTTGCTTCTTCTCTTCATCCCAGAGGAAATGAGATCCCAAAATTTTGCTGCCCGCTGGCATCACAGGAACGCCTTAGTAACCCTTCCTTATCCATCTCCAGTGTGAAAAGAGAGTATATGGAAAAAATTGTAACAGCTATGGCGAAGGTTTCATGTGACCCTAAATTCAGGCAGTCCAGTCCTAGCCAGGCAGATCTGACCTTGCAGGGCAATACATAACACACACTGATCAATAACTCTGAACAACAGCACGGTCGTCACCCTGGATTTCAGGAAAAGTTGGCATAATTTTAAAATGACATAGGATTTCCAAAATCTGTTCTCCATGGACAGTGGTCCCTGACTGTCTCAGCTAGCTAGGAAGGGTCTCATAATTCCCAAACTCCCCTGCTTTATTCAAATGCCACAGCTGTGAACAGGATCTCTGAGCAGTCAGGAGTGGATCGACATAAGCCCCAGGAAAGGGAAACTAGACAGTGGTTAAACCTGTTGCTTAAAACCACATCATAACATTAATTAAACATTAGTTCTTAGTTCCCAGTCCAATATTCCTCACAGAAATTACAGCATCAGGCTGATGACTTGTAACTGTTCTCAAAGCACACCATAGCTTAAGTGGAAGAATAAAAGACAGAAGAAATTAATAAAAAACCTAATGATAATAAATAGCTAGCAAAATCACCATAGGGGAAAAGTGTTATTTCCCATCTCCCAATAAACGTGACCTAACTCATTAGATACAATCTCTGCTTTAATATTAAAGCCATATAGCAAACAAGCGAAGCAATACTACAACATGTATTGACTTTACAATATCCATGTTAATTACACTGATATCCAAGGGCTGCACTGCCTTCAAACACCAAGCCCTGATTCAATCCTTGTCCAAGTTTATGAGGCAATAACCCTGCTAGACTCCTTCTCTTTTGAAAATGTAAACAAATGAAAATTTTGTCAAAACACATCACCTGGCAGCTCCAAGTCAAAAATCTGCAAGACATGTACAGGGCACAGCAATTAGCCTGGGACACTTTCTGCTAAAGCTGCAGCCCCACTCACTGCATGCCAATTACCCAACACACCTATTTTTTGTGCTGACGAGCAAACTTCTCCATGTTTTTAAGTTGTCCAGCAGAATGACTGGAATTTTTATATTCAAACTAAATAATATTGTGCCTGAATGATGACTTTGTTCCACTGAACCACAACCAGGCAACACTGGGCTTGCAGTAAAACCACTTCTCCAGAGATTATTTTTTGCCTCTGTGCTAGTCTTTTCATTCCATCAAAGGAATGCCCTCACAGACAAGGAGTCAGCCCTACACCAGGTGTTGATGTGGCATCATCACTGCAAAGGCAACAGGTCACAAGTGACAGTTTTCCTTCCCCACCCCAGGGGTGAGAGTTTTTATATGAAATTGCTCAAAAAAAAAAAAAAAAATCAACACACACTCCCTTGCTGGGTATTTTCACAGTACAGCATTTTTTAAGGATGCAACATGAAACCCTGCTTAAATCTGACAAACAAGGAGCGTTTGGGAAAATTTACAGGACCCTGAGTTGTGTTTTGTATTTGCGGAGTGCTGCGTTTCCATGGCAACTGGGGGCTGTGGGCTTTAATTACCATCGAAGCGTTCAGGGTCCCTGCTGCACAGGGGCGTGAGGCACTGCCAGGCAGGGGGACCGCAGGAGCGCTGCCCTCTCTGCCCCACAGCTGCCTGCAGAGGCCAAGGGGATACGAGCAACCAGCACACCAGAGAGCAAAGCGGTGTCTGGAACAGGGAAACTGACCAGCCTTAGGAGAGATGATGGATGACACCCACCTCCCAAAACCACCACCTCAAAGCCAGGGATGCTTGACATCAGGGGATGACAGGAGGAAAGAGGGACTCAGTGCCCAGAGATAAAACAAGTGGGCAGAAGGTTTTGCTTGAACAGGCAAAGATCCTGCTGCAGCCATCTTCCACAGCACAAATGGAATGCTTTCTATTCTGGGACCAGGAGATTAAAATAGCTTTACTTTAGTCAAATTGGTCTCAAATGAGAGGAAAGATAAGGACTGCGACTGTACGGAGGTCCCTGCAATGAAATATCCATTCTTTAGAGCAAATACGGAGCTACATCCGATAAATCATCTCAGAATAGAAGAAAAGGAGACAAGTATGAATCCTTAACAAAGATACATCTACGCATCTACAGATTAAATTCTGCATAGTCCTACTGAACAAGAGTAACGCTGAAAAAGGAGGAAGTATGACACACAAGCCAAGCTAGGTAAGAGCCACCCAGATGTGGATGGCCAGTCAGCTGTCCTGGTCTGTAGGAAGTACAAATCCCGCTGAAGAATTTGAACTTGCACCCTCTCTTCTGCAGGCATTGCTGCCCACCCTATCCAAGTCTTACTCAAGCATTTGCCTTTCTCTACCATCATGTTTCACAACAGAGGTGGGAGCTGCCTTTACAATTTGTAAGATCCATTTTATGTAGGCACATAAAATTTTCTGTTAAGTGGAAAGTGAAGTGCCTTTTTCTGGAGGCTAACCCTGCTTTGTGTCAGAAACCACCCCATGGCAGGAACCCCCAAACACAGGACAAGCACCTGGGGAGTTCAAGATTCTCCCAGGACTCTCAACAATCGAGCAGGTTTGCAACTTTTAGGCCTATGTGTATTTAAAAAATCTGCTAGAAACCTCCAAGTTCCTGAACTCATTTCCGGATTTTTGCATCAGTGAAAAAGTAAATAGAAAGAAACAAAATTAGATAGAAGTGAAGAAATGCAGACTTACCTGCCAGGAGACCCAATGATAAATTTCCTTCCTAGCACAAAAGGAATAAGGAAAGCAGTATTTAAATACTGCTGCTGTAACAGGTGGGCTTTTATATCCAGTGGAAGTGAAAAAAGTACTCCAACAGTCAAAAATCCATGACAAAGAGACAATTAGTGAGGCTTTCTTCTCGCTGATGAAGCAGAGGAGAAGAGCAAGAAAGAGTAAAACATTTGCTTATCCGCCATGGATATTTTCTGCCGTGCAATCTGTCCACCAGCCCTTGCCATATGTGCCACCCTTTCTGCTGGGAGAGATGAAGGCAGCAGAAAGCTGTCCATCAAGATGCTAAACCTTCTGGAAAGCCCTCCCC
Organism: Drymodes brunneopygia; assembly: GCA_013400955.1. Classification (NCBI taxonomy): domain Eukaryota; kingdom Metazoa; phylum Chordata; class Aves; order Passeriformes; family Petroicidae; genus Drymodes; species Drymodes brunneopygia. The sequence continues at coordinate 107,424 of VZTZ01048573.1, read as the reverse complement.
TACGCACTTTGCCCTGAAATGGGGACTTCTGTGGATGAACAGAATACACTTAACTAGATTAAACGTAGCTCATTCCTGGATATATGCAGAGAGAATTTGATTTGATTAATTCAAATTTTAAGGAGCAGTAGCGAGTCAAAGAAAACAAAGGATTTGGAGATTTATGTTCCCTTTTTCTGCACTTCTTTATAACCACACCCCATCCCTACGGGTGTGCATGGAGGAAATTCAGGGAGACAGCACTGGGATTAATCATGAAACGGCTTTGATGACACAGAGAAGCTGGGGGTGGAGGGGTGGAAAGGATAAAAGAACTTTCTGAATAGTTAAATTGTAGGACTTAACTATTTTCAGGGAGAACCACCATCCCATCTCTTCCTTCAGGCGTATGCCACCTTGCATAACTTGTTACAGCTGTTTTCCCCCATCAATCACAACTTGAGTGATGGTGAAAGCTATTTTCAAAGGTAAACTATGCTGTTACTAAGCAGTTTTTTAGCTTAGACATTGCATGAAAAAAATGAAGCTACCTCCTAAGCTAACAAAAACCTCCAGTCTTTTTGAAAACAAGCATTTCTAAGATCTGTGCAAGGCAGAGCCAAGAGGACATGACTTAGAGGCAGCTCAGATAAATGATAAGCCACACTCTGTCCTCCTCCTGCAGGAAAGGAGGCAGAGTCCTCTGCAGGAGTGAGTGCCCATGGCCTGCAAGGAACCCATGACAACCCATGGCCAGAGGAAGAAACGTGAAAGTACAGCAGAAAGAGTGCAGAGAATGGTCTAAACTCGGTCTGAAGCTGGCAGCTTCAATTTTCAGCCTCAATCTGCCAAACCCCAGCAGCTAAGGAACATAACTTGGTGAGCTAAGGCAACCTCCTAAACCAGTCTGCTCTGCCCAGAGACTGCTTATTTTCTTCCTAATGAAATAAAACAAGCATCACCACATCAGAATGACAAAAAAAAAAAAAAAAAGGAGGAAAATAAGAGCCTCCTTAAGCCCATAGTCAAAAGAGTATTTCACTCATGCTACCTACATGCAGGCCAAATTATGACTTGCCAATGAGCAGGGGTATTGCAGGCAGAGTGACCAACTCACCACCACAACTGCCCCACTTGGTCTGCAGCCCAGCACAAGCAGGGATCAGGGAAAGCTGGGCTGGCTCTGGCTACCCCTTGGCAAGCAGCTGACTCATTCCAAAAGCGCTGCCATGCCTGACCAGTCTCTACTCATGCCTGGGAATTATGTTAGGATGCCATGCACTAGCTTTCCCTTGAATCAACTCCACAATAAAAAGCCAAGTTCTTTGATTCTTAACACTTTAGGATGATGGCTGTGCCTCTCCCTACTAAGTCTGCTGAAGACATTTCGCTTTGCCACTGTACCTAACTTAATTTCCAGGAGAAATTTTCCTTCTGATACATGTAAAAAAGTTATTTTCAGAGCCAGCTGCCTGACTCAACTTTGGGCACACAAAAAAGGCAGAGCATCACCTGTACAAAATACTGCCAATATTATTTAGTAGGGTGCTTTTCAGAAATTCAAATCTTTACACTGAGACCTTCCAGTCAGGCTACTTGTCATACTGCAACAGATGTGCTCTGTACAGATACTGAAAATAAATGGCTCCACACATCAGCAAAATTTACATAATAAGAACATGTTAGATCTAGAAGTTGTAGTCTTAAAATATACAAATATTATCTTAAATAAAACCCATTTAAATACTTTGTATGTAAACAGATCTTTACATACACAGTAGACTAGTGCTTGATCTGAGGCCTCCAGACAGGATTCAGAAAAGGAAGTGGACATTGAGTTGACTATGTAAAATCCAGTCTGATTATACATATTTGACAGACACAAAGAAAATGGAAGCAAAGACTGCATTTGTTGTTAGTCCTGCTGTAGGAATCATATATTCTCCACTTCAGCCCATGTAATTACACAGTCACCAAGAAAGAGTAGAGACAATAGCTGTTGAATGAAAAAAAACCCTGACATTTTTTCCAAAACCACTTCTCTATTCCCTAACCATGTTTACCAGCTGTTTATTTCACATTCTATATTAGCTTGGCAGATTGCACGTTTTAAATATATATATATATACACACACAAACATATATAAAAAATTAGAAATAGATTTAAAAACTAGAATTTCACTAATTATGTTAAAAATAGAATTTCACTAGCTATTACACAGGGAAGCTTCTATGGTGCAGCTCTTTACCTGCCTGAGGTGCAAGGTTTGGCTGCTACGGTGTGTCCTCTGAATCCTGTTAGTGCCCTCAGGAACAAACTACTTTGGTGGTAATACTGTTGAAAAGGGTCCTTTAAGACCAAAGTGAGAAATGTTAGCAAAGATGCATAGTAGCACACACACAGAAGGCCAACAGGCCCTGCTATGTATTCTCACATGAGTGACAGGGGCTAAATACTAAGCAGCAATCTCCTAACTCCCCCTTGCAGAATGAATAATGTGGAAGAAGGAGAGCTGAACTGCTGCTGCAGCATTTCTGTCCATTTTCCTTGGTGGTCTTGCTCTCTTTAAGAAACGGTAACATTCCCAAACAAAGGCAAAAAATTAAAATCATTACCTTCTAAATGAGTAGCAAAAATTAAAACTAAAGAAAAAAATAACACTAAAAAAAACAGGTAAGTGGCAGCATCTATGTAAAACATCAAACCGGTAGCCATCTGCAGAAATTATGCATAAGAGATACCTTAATAGAACTAAAAATCAATAAATAAACTAGGATAAAATTGCTCAATAAAAGAGATTTAAGTCCTCACAGAAGGCTACAAGCAAACGGGGAAAGCTCAGAAGTTTGCTAGGATGGGGAGATATCAAGACTCCAACTGCTACACTCATCTAGCAAACAAAACCCAAGTTGTTAAAAAACTAAAGGCACAAAATTATGAAAGAAAAATGCATTTCAGTTCTTAAGATAGTTAATCATGAATTTGCAAAATATATACAAGACATTTACTCACATCATCAGGGAATTCCAATTCACCACATTTTGGGGAAGACAGTGGTAAAGGAACAGTGTGCTAAAGAGTCCTACCAGTTCAGATTCCTAACTTCAGGCACCACTTTTCTGTATCCATGGTCAAAATGGTTGCAGCAACAGAGGCTGACAAAAACATGCTACATCGGGAACGAGCCAACCTTCTCCTCCTCCTCCTCCCTGTCCAATCTCTTCTCAGCAGGCTGAAATTTTGCATCTGTGGAGGATGATAAAATTTTTTGCTTCCTCATTTATTCTATGTATTCAACCCTTAAGAGCTAGCTTTTAAAATACCAGTCTTGCTTTGAAGGATATTACTTCATTAGCAGTGCTTTTGGAAAAAGGTCTTAAAGAGGCAGACGACTCACCCTCTGGAGTACCCATCTTCTTTGCACTCCCTAACCACAATTCTCATTTTCCCAAACCAAGCAATTCTCAACAAGCTAGGCTAGGTTCACAGACATAAAAAATTCAAACCACCTTTTATTTCCATACTTTTTTTCCACTCCCAACTCATACTAAACACTTTCACATGTTTTATGCCAGATACTTACATAAAAAATTTTTTTAAACTTTATAAAATTTTTTTTTGTCAGTTGATACGTTGTCCAAAAGCCAGAAACCACCCCAGACAATACTCCTGCTGCACTGGAAGCTGTGCAAACGAACCCAACGTATTATGGTGTCTCCAAAATAAGGACGCACATTCCCATGGGATATTTCTCTTCCACAAAAAGGGAGCAGTGCTGTGCACAAAGACTGGGATGCCAGAAATGCAACACAAGGACCAGAGGGGCTGTAGACACCTGCCTGCCCTTCGCACAGAGGTGGCAGCAGTAGCTGCTGTGTTCATAAGACCAGGACAGCTTCATGCAACAGCACTAGCATGCAATGGATTATCTGGAAATAGCAGACTTCAAGTTTTTTTGCTCCTTTTAGCAGCAACAGGAATTAAAGGAATTACTTAGAAGTTCACCTGCAAACTGCCTGTTTGTAAAATCCAGATCTTCTAAGAAATAACTCAAACTTACCATCAAGTTCAGAGCAGTGCAGTGACTCACAGAAAGGGGGTCTGGTGGGCCAAACAGACAATGTCACAAGTCACCTTCATTTGGCAGTCACTAAAAAAGCTAAGGAATATCCAGAAAACAAGTGCACACTATCCTGAGAAGGGCCCCTTCTGCATCAAGCTTCTAATATAGGGAAGTATGAGGGAACCCACACAAAAAACCCTAAACAATAGTCTGCTCTATAGTTACTAGTTTCCACCTAGACACCAACATTTGAGTCAGAAACCCAACTTTTCACACATAAGTGAAGAACTATTTAATACTGCAATAAGCAAATAGCTTTGATTTTCACTGATTTTCAGAGCGAAAAAGCTAATAATTTCAATTTAATGAACCAACAGGAGGGCAAACAAGGTAATTCAAAGCTTTTATCCTGTCCTTTCTGTGTGCAATCTCAAAATCAGAAGTCCAGACAAGAATATGAAGAAAGTTTCATTCAAAGGAGACAACTTGCTATAAAAGCAGTAGGCTCAACTACAAGTAACACTGGCTCTTAATATCGGTCATATGGGATGAGAACACAGAAACAATGGACAATATCCCAGGCAACTTGACATTGTAAATAAGATATCTAGGGAGGACAGAGTCATGAAAAGGCCATCCTAGCTGAAGAATTTTAAGATGGAAAAGAGAAAACTATTCATCGAACTGAGAAGTTACACCAGAAAAGTACTGCAATAATATAACATACTTTGGCTAAAGGGAGTAATTTGCATACACTTCCCTTTGTGAACTTCAGGACTAGAAATGCGTGAACTCAGATTTACTGCGTGTCCACACAGACCAGTTTAAATGAATATTAAGTTTCAATAAAGTTAAATTCTGAACTGATACTTTGCTATTAAAGCATGTTGTGTTGCTTTAGCCAAACCTTATTACTAAATGGAAACTGAAACAGAAAGGGTTTACAAAGACTCTTTTTGTTTCCACTGAGTACATGAAAATAAATCACTGCAGCTTTCCCACCTATAATAAAAGGTGTGGGTTTTTTTCTAGATGATGGATTTGGAGAACAGCACATCTGCTGAAGATCCAGCTGGCTGGAGACACCTGTTACCACTGGTCTCCTGACTCCCTTCAAACTTGCAAATGCAGCCAAGGGGGTGCTTTCACTTAGAGATTCCTAGCTAGTGGAAAACTGGGGGCGAAAGCAATGCAATGACGTAGCTATAAAACCTTTTACCAAATAATTATTGTTAACACTGATACACAGTAGGCTTAAGGTAAGAAAATACAACAACAAAACCACTGAACCTCACCAACAACTTCCTTCCTTCAATTAAAAAAAAAACTCCTGACAGCCAGACCTGACGCCTAACTTGCTCACCTATTTTTCTATCCCCTTCCTTCCCCTCCTCAAATCCTGGATAAACAGTAAAATGGGAATTATACTTGGGGACAGACATTTCCTCTTGGAAACATTAATTGTAGTTAGTTCAAAATTCCTACACATCAACAAATCCTGAAGGCAAACAGATTTAGTAAAAATTGGAGGAACAAATGCCTGAATAATATTCAGTTTCTCATTCTGTTTTTCAGAAGCATATCATCCCTACCTGATTTTTTAAAAAGACTTAATCAAAGGACTTGTGTTACTTAAAGTTTGCATGCTCTGTACAGTGCCCAGCAAAATGAGCAATCTTTTCTTTGCAAAGTGGTTAATAAAGGCTACCTGGAAGTTTACAGGGTTTGTAGGATACCCACTGGAAAACCTTATGGATAACTGCACAACTATTACTACATACGTATCCTAGGAGACCAAAGAGCTTTCACATTTAAGAGCTTATTTCCCAGCCACTCTCTCGATACACATCTCATGCAATTATAAATAATACAAATAGCCATGAGAAAGGAGGACGCTGGTGTAATTTCAGGCAGAAGGTACACAGACCTCTGCTTCTATCTGCATAAATGTTTCATTTTATTTCACTTCTTCTCACGTTCTGACTACAAAGATACTCTGTAAGATTATCTCACGTAATTCATGAAATGCATTTTTAAAATTTAATTTTACAACCGTGCAAAGCTAAAATTTTTTTAAACTTTAAAAATTCACACACATACAAATCACCATAAAGAGCCTCTATATTTAGTCAAGTGAAATCTAGATTCCTGACCACAACATTTTTCAAAGCATCAGTCTGTTAAAAAAAACATACCAGAGAACCATATAATTTAAGAAAAAGCCTAGGAAAAAGAAATAAAAAATAAAAAGCACAAGCCAGCTAAATTAACAGAGATTCATTTTACACTTCATGTATGAATAGCCTATGAATTTGAAACAAGCCAAATCAAAAGCATCCCCCTCATTTCTTGTTTGTAATTCTCATCACAGGGTCTAACCTGCAGTTAAGGACTTGGCGCCCAGCCTCTAAAGATGAGCATCCTTACAATGCCGAGCAGAGCCCTGGAAACACCCTGGTACAATTCCTTGGCAGCCAGCACCAGGATCTGTTACAAAATCTGCAACACAGAGCACGACAGCCCCTTCCCCTTCATCACCTTTTTAGTCTGTATTTCCTAGCTTTCCATCCCAGCAGAGGCGAGGAGGGAACACAGAACACCTGCCCAACAGGAAAAGAAGAATATACTGTTTGTCTCCCGGAGGAGGGGATGCCACATGACAACAGGGAACTCCAAGGAAAAAGGCTGTCGGCATACTGGTATACACAAATTAATTCACCAATGGGTAATTAGAACAGGACCAGTTCCTCCTAAAGCCACCAAGCAGCTCTCAAGGTTTGATTTCCTTAAAGCAGTAAATTAATCACCTAACATCACACAAATATGAATGAAGCCCTAATGCTGTGGCTCAGCAAATACTAACCAGAGCAGGCGCCAGTGTAGAAGATCTGCAGGCACTCTCTTACACCGTGTCCTTTTCCAAACCTAAACTTAACATTAAAATTAACCGTGGGCTAAAATGTTGGCAGCAATTTGTCATGAATGCATAATGAAACATTGCTACTCCATGTAGCACATCATAATTTTGTAAGCACACCCTGGGGTGTGCAGGGATGACCTGCACAGGAATCCCCACAGTAACTCCATGTGTACGGTGGCTTTACAACACAAACGGGACATTTCCAGTCCCTGTCCTGCTATATGCTATAAATATGTAAAGCAACACAATGTTTGCAAGAAAAACAACAAAGTAGGTTATGTAACATCCTTTTTCTTTCTTTCACTTCTCTATTTAAGGAAATTCTGCTTTTTTAAAGAAGAAAGTTAAACATTGACACTGTTCTCAAAACTGCACATACTTCCTGAAAAAGTCTCACTTTCTGTATAGTTTTACAACTCAGTATCTCAATCCTAGAAGCATATTCAATGCAGAAAGTCCATTTTAGATCCTGAAACTGCTTAACTTCTGTCAATTAAAATAGGAGGGGGAAAAGTATTATGATTTTTGTTCAAATTAACTAAGTTCCTGGCTTTTTGAATACTATAAAATCGTGTTTATTTGCAGACTCTCAAACTACAAACAACTATCTTCCAGAGCACCTTTTATAGTCTAGTAACTCACTTGCAAATACAATACTTTAGTATTATTTTTCCCTTATACTGGACATAATACAAATTACATACAGGAGAGTTGACAGCCAGCTTAATCTGATAACCACCATATCCCTCAAGACTGTCCTCTTCCTTCCCTTAGTTCCATGAAGTGGATGAAAAAAAACCCCAGATCTACAAACACCATGATAAATGAGGAGTAGAAGAGTGTTCTCCAGCAGCAAAGCGTTCAGTTTGAGGTCTCAATGGATGCTTCAGAAGACTTCAGGGTGGCCTTTATAATACCCTCCACTTAAGAAAACATGACCGCTAAGTAAATCATCCATATGAAGAAGTAGCCAAACTGTTTTTCCTGCCTCTTCTTGGCTTGGCATGGCTTTAAACAAACAGGCTTGGATAAACAACATAATGAAGAGGACTGATGTTCTGGTTCATAGAAGAGCTGCACGGCCTAGATGAGACATCACTCCTGGTGAGACCATCAGACCAGCTAAATAAATTGTCCAGTCAGAAGTGAGGCCCATTCTGCACCTTCCCATGAGATAAAACCTGTGATGATATTTCAAAGACATAGCACTAAGAAAACTTTTGACCGCTGCTGAGACATTTCCAACAGCACTAAAACAACAATGTCAATCATATTTATGTTAGGCTAGGGGTGTTTTCTTTGGGTTTTTATATCTAATTGTAATGCACCATTTCAGCTGAAGAACCAACACAAACCAAGCCCAGCTACTGTATTGCTCTTATTGGTGAACATGCCAATAATACACCTACATGGGCTTCCTTCAGCACACATGTCATTAATTAAAATAAAGTCATAGCTGGAAAGGACACTTGCTAAGATAGCACAATTTTTCCATGAGGATCTCAGCTGTATGGAACAGCATGGTGAAACACTTCCAGCAAAGCTGCTCCCCAGCCCAGCCCTGCTGCCACAAGGCTCCCTCTGAACTCGCAAGCATCAGCACTGCTCCTACTACTGATGAAAGCAGAGGAGGACACCCAAAATCTGCCTGCTCAGTCAACAGGCTGAACAAGAATTCTGGGTGGGAGCCCCAGAGGTGCCTTCAGAAGCCATGTCTTTAAAAGACCTGAGTAGCTGAAGGAAGCCTGTTCTCCTGAGTGATGAACTGTTCCCTCCAACAATGCACAGACTCTGCAGCTTTAGTAGTACTTTGCAACACGAAATTTAACATTTTAAGATTTCATTTAAACTAAGGTATGCCACATGATTGCAAAGAGCAGCTGAATAATGAGATTTGATGGGAAAGAAAAACCTAGCACAAAACCCCATATTATACAAACCTTAAAAAATATGCATTTCCAAAGGAAAAGGTAAACAACTTTTACCCTCATTAAAAAGTTGAGAAATGTGCACACCTCCACTAAAATATAATTAATCCACAGCCTTCAGGAGAGTCCAAAGGAGCAATTTAATTAACCACCCACTGATTTCATAAATGACAAGAACACACAAAGGTAATGGCACCTTATAATTGAAAATGTCCTGTTTATTTAGCTGAGCAATTGTGCTGGTCTATGTTGTGCATAAATATGAGGAAGCACATTTTCAACTCATGACACTTTAACTTTGTACGGTGCAACAAACCCATACTGCCCAGGATACAGTCACTGTATACTTCACTTATTTAATGCCTTTACCCAATAATCTCTAAGTCACTGACAATCACAAAGGCTTTAACCTTTATGAAATTTTCTGATGGGCTTTTTCCATGTCCTCTTCAGAAATGCGGAAGAGTGGAGAGGAAAAAAAACCCCAATTTTACTGGTATGCCACTTCAAACAAACTATTGCTTCATTTAGGAGCTTCGTTTATATCTACAGCTCTCCCATTTTCATGCAAAGGGATCCTCTGTAAGCCCCATGAAATATTTCTGCTGATGATCTTTTAAACTCATTTTGCAATTTCTCACTTTCTTTCTTTTCTTTCACATGAAAAAAGCTTCCTTTCAGCTACTACATCCTTTATAAAGGCTAAAGAGAAGCAGCTCTCACTAAGGTAGGAAAAGAACGTACCAAAACATGTGAAAGGCTCTTCCCTGGTTTTTTCATTGAACTTTTCAGGGATAAAGCTGGAATTAATACTCCTTTTTGCATTCACAAAGCTAAAAATGCCTTTGTGCTGCTACATTACAATCATCAAAGTCTGTCTGACTGAACATGAAACAGAGCAATATCTGAATTTATGAGCTGTTCATCTCCCTATCTAATGGACACACTAGAAGTGTTCAAAAGAGATGTGGAGAAACTGGATAAGGCCCAGAGAGGGGAAAGATGATCAAAGGACTGGAAAGTCTGCCATATGAAGAGAGGCTGAGAGAACTGGGTTTGTTCAGCCTTGAGGAAAGGCTTTAGGGAGACTTTACCAACAGTATTTAGAGGGTGGCTACAAAGAAGCTGGAGACTCCTATTTTACAGGGAGACACATGGAAAATATGAAGGGCAATGGGTACAAGTTACCTCTGTGGAGATTCTGATTGGACACAAAAGAAACATTTTTCACAATGAGAAAAAACAGCCATTGGAATAATATCCCCAGGGAAATGGTGGATTCCCAAATACTGGAGACTTTCAAGATATATCTGGAGAGGGTGCTACACCATCTTGTCTAGGCTATGCTTTTGTCAAGAAAGGTTGGACGAGATGATCCTTGAGGTCCCTTCCACCCTGGTATTTTCTGATTCTGTGGTTAATACTGCTTTGGGGCAATGACATCAGTGACTTTACATAACATTGTCTCCCTGCCCATCTAATACAGAAAAAACATTCCTCAATAGAAATTATAGCATTTAATGTTGATCCCAACAGCATCACTGCACAATGTAACTACCTGAAGCAATTAGTTCATGTGTACACATGAAATACACACTTCTGCAATTCTGCATCCAACAGTGAAATCTTGACCTAGTGGTATTAGCTGCTCATGTTGACTTCACCTGAAGATTTTCCATCATTAGGTGTTTATGATATTTACTCAGTCTGCAGCAAACCATTACCAGGCATACCTAGCTGGATTTAGCTGCCCATCAGCGATGCCACCAGATATGTAAACATCTTTTTAAAATGATGAAAGCTCACATTACTTTTATGCACTATGGTTTTCTTACCAATCAGATGAGGAAAGAAGAATTCTTGAATAAATACCATAAAGCACCTTCTAGTATTTCTTTCTAAACTTTTTTCTTTTCAAAGTCCTTCCAGCTTTCATGTGCTAACTGAAAGCATTCACATCAGAAACTGGCAGGTCCTAAGTACTGCCTGTGCCCCACATCCCAGCAACAGCACCCCTGGGTTCCTTGTTACTGCTCCCTTTGGTCCTCAAAGGACTTTTGGGCACATTAGTACTGGATTGAGCACAGGATTGTTTTCCAGTGGTTAGTCATGGTAACTGCTGCATGTTTCCAGGATGCATTCATCCTGTGAAAATGGTTTAGCTTTTCTGCTTCTGAATTTTATAGAAAATATACTGCTTAAATTCTAATAAATCATGCAACTGCCTGCAGCTTCTAAAACAATCTGGACTATTCAAACAGAGTTGTTCCTGATGTTTACTACTGAAAAGAACTTTATCAGAAATAGTTACCTTCTTCCATGCTACAAGCGTATTTTGAAGGAAAATCACGCTCCACATGTCTCTGAAAGAACTCCATTTACCCATCATATTTCTCCCTAACAACTGCACTCTAGGTTTCTCCAGTGGTATTACCTGCAGTAAGAGCCCACCCATAGTGCACGGATTCCATGTGCTAAGTTAACAAGGTAAGAAGCACTAGGAAAGAGACTGACCACAGCTAGGAAAAAACTTTAATAATACAAATAATTCTTACAAGTGTTGTGCTCCACTGGGGAAAGCTCTCAAAGATAAGCAGTGTTTTGTAACTCACCAAAAGTCACCTGGGATGCAGGACAGATGGCAAGTAACAGGCAGTCCTCACTAGCACAGAAGAGCTCTTAATTTTTCACAAAATATCAGAACTTCCTATTGCAGCAAGCAGAAATACCAGATCTTGAAGGCTACCTTCCTCAAAACCTTCCTATAGGAATTCCTGTATTGCCTGTTTCTTTTTAAGCTGGTTAAATGCTGCCTATTTCCCCCCTACTGTTAGCAAGATTACTTTTTCCTTTATAATGGCCTCCTCCCAAGTTCTCTCCTACACAAGTTTGAAGAGACAGCCAAGGTGGTCTGCAGCTTGTTTATGAAACTGGCCCTCACTATCTCCCCAGTCAGCCCAGAAGGACAGGCAGTAACTAGGGGGCCATCCTCCCTCCTGGGGTGATCCCTCAGTCTACATTTATGGGATGTGTGATGGATGCGAGGAGATAAATTATTAAGTGATCAAAATACACACAGAAAAAGAATTAATTTTAAGTATTACATGAGGGATATAAGTAGTCTATTAATTGCATCTCCTAGATTAATTTCTAATTCCATCAGGTCATGGCACAGTGAAGTAATTTAAATCAAGGGATTTAACAGCATTTTGAATTAGTTTAATAATGCTAAACCTTACTGTATATATTCAAGTATTTAACTCACAAGAGCTGCCTTTTTTTTACTATTCTGTAGTATTACTTTAAAAATCAAATGGATTTCATTACCATTCCTGGTAGAGAACGTCATTTAAATTTCACAAGAATAATGAAAATAAGCAATACCATTTCACGTTTAAATATAACTTAAACATTTAAACTTAAAAGTACTCAATTAAACATATTGCTTATTACTACAAAATTAATTATTTTGGTGCAGTAATATTGCTCTTTTCCCTTCTGTGCCCACTGCCACCAAAGGCTTGTTTGATTTCTACCACTGAACAGCCCTTCCATTTGCTGGTATTACATCACAGCACGTAATTTTGAAAGCAGCAGAGTCGTGCCTTGAGCTTGGATCACTGCTGCCGAAAATCGTGTCCTTACAAAATTTGTTCTGCACTCTCAAAATAAGAATAATTAGAAAATAAAGTACTGTCCAGTGTGGTTTTCAGTTTCTCTGCACACCAGCAGTTTGACCATCTCAACATCAACAGGCCAGCCTCAGCACAGGGCCCGCTTTCGTACAACCCACGCAGATTCCTCAACCCAGCAGCTCGGACAACACTTGTTATCTTTTAGCAAGTACCTGCTGCTGCTGACTGCTTCCCTTTCCACAGGCTTTCCCATGGCTTCTGGTTGTACAAGCAATCCTTCAGGGTGCCTTTCACTGGCACTACCTCATTTCACGTTCCAAGAGAACAGAAGAACACATGGCTCAGCTCAGGTAACTTGGCAGCTCACAAATCCAGATCTTATGCCATCTCTCCCTACATCTCTACTACCATCACAGCTGGAGGGTTATTTTTAAAATGTCTTCTGTATGTACATTACCTAGTTTTAATGAAATAAAAAATAGAAAATTCTACTCAAAGAAAAATACACATACTAACTGCTGTAAAACTGTCTGGGCAAACAACTTTAAAATTCCTTAAGGACATCAAATGTCCTTAACCTCAGTTTTCTGAATTGAAAGGAACCTACTCTACTGTTACATTTCCTAAGTAGTTTCTTACCGAAAAATTACATTAAGAGTTGAGGAAAAATTTAGTTCTTTCCATGCCAAGGCCTGCATTCCCTTTTCATAAACTCAAGGATTTCTAAACACACGTAAGCATTTTAAACAAATAAATAAATAACACACAAGAAACCTTTTCTTCCAGAATCACTTCGCAGTGTAGCAAGAATGGTACTTTTCCTTTACTGCATTATTATGTTCTGGTACAAACCCAAAAGTTCACATCGCTTTCATTTCTTTATTGCCAATAGCCATCTAGGAAATGCTGCCATCAATAGTAAATCTACATCAAGTCACACTCCTCAGGTGCATTTTGTGAATAGCAATCAGTTCATAACACAATCCTGTTCAGTTTAAATTCAGTTTATTCTTCAATTACTCTGCTAGCCCAACTTTAATTTATTATATTTTCTGGTACATTTGATTTTGAATATTATGACATCCTGGCTCATGCCATTAGAGAGGAAATATAAGATGGTGAGGATGTCTAGGGACAGCTGAGAGTAAGATAGCAACAGCCTGGAAAATTAATAATACCACTTTCTGTGCTCAGCTAGACTGCGCCTGCATTAGCACTAAAAAAATTTGTCAGTATTTCTCTAATACGGACTTGACATCCAGGAATAGCCTCAGAGGCACCATAAAACCCCAGCTAGCACGGCAGGCAGCTGGGGCGGATGGGTGGGAGGACAGCAGCCTCAGAGCCCACTGGGGCAGCTCAGCTGCAGAAGAAAGGAAACGCTGGCCCTGCTGCTGCTTGCAGCTCACCAAAGAAAGAAACCAACACAGTTCTAAATGCCATCAACACTACATACATTGATTTTTCGGTTGGCTTTTTTTAGCTTTGCATTGTCTCGGTCCCAGCTACCATTTCTTTCTCCCAGCATCCAAGGTGAAATGAGAGGCAGCAGCCAGAATCCTGCTCAGAGCACTTTCCTTGAGAAGCCCGGCAGAAGGGAGGGTTTCGCCTTCCCCTCCAGCTTGGTGACCGACTGCATTAACCTTCAGGGCATGCTGCCAGCCCCACCTGCTTAGTCAGGCTTTTGCCAACAAGGGAAGCTCTCACTGCACTGCTTTGTCCTTCGAAGATGCATCCTCTCTCGCTTACTTCTTACTCCTGCCTAATATTTGGCCTTGCAACTCCTGAATCCAGAGGATGGAGGGGCAGTCCTGATGGGAAAATACCAGACTTTTGTATTCGTATCTGACCTTTTTCCCTACAACAGATTCTGACAACTTCAAACACGAAAAATGCTTACGTTTCTGCACAGCTTGCTCTGTCCCAAGAAATTTCACACTGGGTTGAAAAAAAAAGTGTATTTCCCTTCTTTGTCTGTTGTTCAGAAAGCCTGAAGACAGCTTACCAAAACAACATGCAAGACAGAATGCTTTGCAGGGAAAACTCAGGCAAGCCCAGGAGGGGATGCATTGGAAAGAATTTCAGTGGGGGAAATCTGGCTGGACCCAAATCCTCACTCATTACTTTGTCCTCCAGAAAAAAATGAAGCAGACTTGTTTTCCCCTATAGGATAATAAAGTTTTCGGCTGTCTCTAAGCTGTCTTGTAGTTCAAGCAGTACTGTCAGCTCCTTCTAAACCTCATAAGCAATAAGGATTTTACTAATGATATAGTTGCTGCAACTGTTGCATTAAAAAGACAATGTCAAAAATGACATGTAGCGATGCCTACAATTACACATAGCTAATTTACACAACTAAGAAATGCAATGTTTTAGCTTATTGACTGCCTTTCAATTTTCCCTCACTTCTCCTGAACCTATCTTGTAACACAGTTGCTGGTTTCCCTTCTGAAGCTTTTTTCACCCGCAACCCAATGCCACACAAAGGATGGACACAAATGGGAGTAGCATAAGGGATGCATAAGCACATTTCCATTGTTAGGTTGACTGATTTCACACTTAGGAAACCCCACTGAAAGACAGTTATTGGTGCATGAGAAATAAGAAGTACAGTTTCAGCTTGTGAAGCCTGATGGAGTCAGAGCAAATCAAATCAGGCCACATTTAGATGGGATGAAGAACTCGGACAGAGCGCCTCTCCCCTCCTGTTAAGTGGTATCTCATGCCCCAGTGTAATGAAACAATTCCAACATAATGAGAAAAAAAAGCTCCTCTCATTTTGGTGTGTTGGTACCAGACAAACACCCTGCCCAAGTTCTTCAGAAGCAATGACAACTCTGGCTCTATTTTCTCCTCTCAATCCCGTGTACTCATAAGTCACCTGCCTATGCTTATGCTGCAAATCAATGCACACGCTCCAGTGTCTCCCTGCACCTGCTCTCATTACCCTGTGTTTGAAACAAATCTTGAACTGAGACTGGAGACTCGATTTCACTTCCCAGCGGGCAGAGTAATCATCAATAATTGATGTCAGGTGGTTTCATTTGGGGCACTGCCTCAGGCGTGCAATGGAGAGTTATGGTATGCACCAAGGAAAGGAGGATTTGTATATAAAATGATTTGATAATCTGAAAAAATCCCTCAGTAAACAAAGGAAATTTACAGATAATCGTATTAAAAGATTAGAGTTGTTTTAAAACAATGCAGAATGTATTCGAGAACATCTGGGAAAAAAGATGGCATTATTAAAATCAAAACCTTTGGGGAAAATATTTTCCCCGCCAAACAGGAGACAGTAATTAATTCCTTATTAAATCCTAATCCTTGTCAATTCATGTTAAATCAGAGCACTTCTTCTAATAAAGACTGTTATCACTATATTTAAATGTAATTTTATAAACACTTAAATATATTTACATACAGTTTTAATTCTGATCAAATGATTGCTTGATTATTCCACTAACTGCTTCCAATTTATTCCAGATTTGAGAAGCGGGATAATATGTCAGAAAAGCAAGTTTAATATTAAATAAGGACAGAATCTGTGGACTAAGAAAAATATACCACAATAGCAAAAACAATTTGATGTCTTCCTTTTTATGTTTACTCATCAGCCGGAAAATTAAGAAAGTAACTCCTTTTATCTTACAAAAGTTACTGTTTTCCATCACCCATTTACTGTATCCAAACTTTTGGTGTGGCAATTTATGTGAGAATCCCCACAATGAAACCCATAAACTGTTCATGACATTTTCTACAATCAGTGTTGACAATTAACGGTACTGCTCTTCTATTTAAACACCGCATGCTTGAAGCTC
This sequence comes from Drymodes brunneopygia, assembly GCA_013400955.1. Classification (NCBI taxonomy): domain Eukaryota; kingdom Metazoa; phylum Chordata; class Aves; order Passeriformes; family Petroicidae; genus Drymodes; species Drymodes brunneopygia. The sequence goes on along the minus strand of VZTZ01048573.1, from coordinate 91,080 downwards.
CTCACTGCTGTGACTGCTGACAATATCAGAAGACTATTTACTTCACAACTAAAAAGTAAGAACTACAGAAGTGAACAATAATTAAATTGCTAAAAACACACTGGATCAGATTCCTATCATGTCTTTCACTACTGTATTTCTATTCCATTCTTCCATAAAAATACTTAACGTTAGAGCTAAATCTGGAAGGATTTCTAAGATCTGAAAAGAAAAAAAAAAAGGAGAAAGTACAGGGGGTTTTTTATCCCCTTTTTACGCTGTTTTACTTCTTTACATACAGAAATTACATTTATATACACACACATACACGTGAAGTTCAATGACAAGTAGAATGTTACCCAGATCTGTACAAGCAGCTATTGAGCCTTAGCAAAGAAAGGGATGCTCTACTGTAGTCGTATCATTATAACTGTGCTGAATTCAGTGACTTCCTCGGGAGCAGAAGCAGGCAACAGGACTCTCATGCCCATAAAGGACCCTACGGAGTCACCATTGTGGATTCAATGATACAGCCAAGCTACAGAGATGGTTAAAAAGGACTCAGCATCTGATACATCACCCGAAAAATGGTATATACAGGATAGCAACTGCTCCTACCACACACGGGTGTATTGTAGTGAAGTCCCTTCTCTCCTGCATATCAACTTAATCTGCTTAGCAGGTTTTCAGGTATAGACAGACTCACCTAGAGGAACGCTTTAGAACAAACCATCTTCTTTATGCTCAACATCAGTATCGGCTAAAACATAACTCTTTCCTCTTTGACAATGTGAGGCAAAAATAAAAACCTCAGCACAATGTTGACATTACTGTGTGAAATAAGTGGCCTTCACTGAACCTGAAGCTCACTTAAAGGCTTCCCCTGTTGTGAAACCCACATCTGATTGTTTGTAGAAAGTAACAAGCCAAGCTGCACCCAAAAGCTCCTAGTCAAGTATTCTTCGACTTTGTAACAGCACAACACTTAGGAACATTTCCTGGCTTCGCAGCTTTTCAAACTTTTCAAAATATGAGTCAGGAAAGCATTACACTTCCACAGCATTTCTCTGGTCAATGGCACACATCTCTTACTGCAGAAGAAAGGACTGTTAACAGTTTTCATTTCACACTCCAGTAACCTAAAATCTTGTGTTACCACTCACTTTAGTGTTAATTTTCCCGTAGATTCTCTTTTTCTGCTTACATGGCAAGACAGCTCAGGTCAAGTGCTCAGACAAGCTGTGCTGCTGATTCTTGTTTTTACCACACTGAATCACCTTCACTTCTGCTTCACCACAAAGTTATTTTCCCTGCAAAAAAGCAGGGGAGACACATTCAATAGATAAGTCAGCAGCTACAGTCAAAATGGATTTCAGAGTGGGAAAAAAACCCTCCACACAATTAAATCCATAAGGATTATTTATGCAGGATCATTCCAACACTATAAATACACCACGACAGGCGTATTTTCTGCTGTACATGTGGTGAAGCCCAGTTCATCTTGTGTCACTTCCAGCTATAGAACATAAAAGTATCAGTGCTCAACAGATATGCTGAGCCACCTCGCAGGTAACAGGAATGAAGAGTACTTACTTTGCTAGATAAAGTAGAAAAATAGCTCTTTTATTGGTGATTTCAAAAAGAAACAACATTTGGCAGCTGTCACTGAATTCTTATGAAGCTTTCTTAAGTGTACATACAGACCTAACTCACACACAGTTTCAAGATATTTGCATGAAATACATGACAGATCCACAAGTACACAAACATCTGTATTTTTAGCCTAATCAAATCTGGATGAGTCTAGCTTTATGTATAACATCTAAAAGGAATTAAAATAGTTAAGAAGTGAACCTAAAATCTGAAGGCATTCAATACTGGTATAATACTAGGCAGGAAACCGTGTGAATTTTAAAGGGTCAATCTTCATTTGAAGCAGAAATGACAGTTTAGCAATGGACTAATTGTAAAAATAGTACAGGAATTGACTGGTACTTATTTTTAATTAACATAGAAAGAACTATTTTACTAATTCACTGGGTAGGCCTTCATTAGCTCCTGTCAGTAACAATAAAAGCCTGAGAAAACTGCTCTAGAGCAAACAAAATATAAAAACAGGAAAAAGAGGCCAGACAGAAGGAAACCCTCATCAACCTGCTTCGGAAGAAGCTTGACCGAAAAAGTTTTTTGAGAAGTTTAAAAAACAAGTTACTTTAATTCAGAATTGGGGCAGCCCCTGTGGAGCAGTGGGGGTCTGGCTGAGAGCTGTGGTGCACACACACTGTGCCAAGGGTACTTAGAGATGTTTCATTGGGATGGGGTTTATGGCAAACTCTTCAAACACAACCAGAATGCTTACACAACACATCAGGATCTACATAGTCTCATGAAGCATTGATCAACTTTCACTTAGAGTTAATTCACTCTGGTTATAAACAAATGTTAAACAACTCGATTTAAAAAAGCAATGTAAGAGAAAATTACATGGGCCAGGGCAATAGCTCCAGTAAGAAGAGGCAAGAAGACAAAGAAGGGTGGGCCACTGGTAAATAAATGTATGAACTTGGAAGTAACAATAAAGGAATCCTCCTTTTGCATGAAGTGGCAATAGTAGTAACTGGTTTGGATTTTTTCTGCAACTTTGAACCTCCAAACACATAGAGGCAACTTAATAAAATGCATACTTAAGTATTTAATATATCACAGATATTCAGTGCACTATCCATGAGGCACATCCAGACACTAATGTCTCCAGCATCCTCCCTGAAATGTGACTTGCTCTAGATGGAGGCTACTTGGCCATAAGATGGACTTTGAATGTGCTGTTCTGCACAGGCTGTTACTGATGGCAGTGGAAGAACCAGCTGTGTTGAAGTCAGAATGTGGTTAGCTTAAGAGCGTTGTAAGGGTTATGGGCTTTCTTCTTGTTGCTTTGGTTTTGCTGGTCAATTAGAGGAATTATTTGGATGGCATGGCCATAACCACAGAAACCCCCGCTAGAGGCTCTATTCTACTGCCACTACGATACAGCTCATTTCATCTGGGCACTACAAGTTATGCAGACAAAAGCACCTTCACTTCATGACAAAGTAAAATGCGCCAACAAAGGTGGTTCACTGATACCAGCCAAGCTTTTTTGGTTTGTTTTTTTAAATTAAGACCTTGTTCAGGAATGTCAACCAAAATGATGGCTAGAAAAATCATGCCACCTGGATTCTGAAACATTGCTTTGTATCATAATAAAAGCCTCCTGGGTTGGTCCTTTCAAAGCAAACATAACATTCCTGTGGCAGAACATGACAGCTTGTCCAAGCACAAGACAGCAATCGTGGAAAATCGCTTTCCACAAACTGTTTTCAGTACACAAGTCAGCCTCCATTAGCTCTGGTTGAATTTCAATTTTCTTCTGTTGTGCCAAAAAATATCTGCTGCACCAGCTTTCTTTTTCCTATCTATGAACTCAGAAACAAGGATTAGTACCAATCTGAAGAACAAAGAAAGCCACCAGAAGAAGGTAGGACCTTAAAATCCTCCATCACCGGTATAAAAGATCAAAGAAATCTTTTGGGGCCACAGTTTTTAACAAAGACACTGCATTAAGAGAGGGCTGTCTGCAGCAGAGAGCTCAGATTTAACCAAAAATTACATGCAAAGAATGTAACAAAAAATCTACGCAATGAGTGCAACTGCAAGAGTCAATAAAAGTGTCAGCATTTAAAAACACTGACTTGAACCCAATAATAAACCATGCTTATTCCCAAATGGTTTCTAAAGAGGCAGCCCCTGGGAATGCACAATGCCAGCATCCTGACATCTTCCACTGGGCTTGTGCAACCTCTTCAGAGAAGGTCATGGGAACACACAGTGGTAGTGTGATCTCAGGGGCTGGAGAACACAGTCTGTATCACACTTCAAAATCACTCCCACTGCAAGGAATGTACAAAGCAGAAGCAGGAAGCTCATAGCTCATTTTTCCCCATTGTGCAGAATAATATCTGACAGCCTTACACTACTGCAGGCAACACAATCCAAAAGTCCTGGTTTGCCTTTCTGCAACTACTGGGTGCCTCCCTTTGCCCAGACACATATGGGTTGTCCTTTAACATGGACCACTTTTCATTGTGCTCTATTGCTAGAAAAAGGGTAAGTAAGTCATAGTTCCTTCTGTTGCATTATCCAGAACTACCTGTTACTACCATTTACAACATTTAAAATTGGATCAGTTCATATATTGGATATAACACTTGAGGAAATTTCCATTTTGTTCTACAAACAAGAGTTCTTCTGAAAAATCCTGTACAGCCCATCAAACAGTGGTTAAGTGTGTCAAATTTCTCCAATGAAATACAAAAACAATTTCTCTTCCAAGTGACAGAATAGCCACCAAGAAGAGGTGCTACGCTGAACCTTGTCCTCACCAACAAAGAGGGTCTGGTATGGAACGTGAAGCTGGGGGGAGCCTTGGCTGCAGTGACCTTGGAATGGTAGGTTTGAGGACCTCAGGGCAGCAAGCAAGCAGGGAGCACAGCAGGCACAGTACCCTGGGCTCCTGGAGAGCAGACTGGCCTCTTCAGAGATCCGCTTGGTTGTGCATCATGGGATAATGCCCTTGAGAGAAGAGGAACCCAAAAAAAGCTGATTAATATTCAAAGATCACCTCCTCTAAAATGAGACTTTGAGCAACCTGGGCTTGAGGCAGGTGTCCCTTCCCAGAGGGATTGAAATTAGATGATCTGTAAGGTCCCTTTCTACCCAAACCATTCTATAATGACTCAATGATTCCTCTCTGTGGAATGAAGGAAAAACAGCCAGGCAAAATACAACATCTATCACTCCATCCCAAAGTAAACCAACTCCTCCTGAGTAAAAATTACCTTCCATTAAACATTGATCTGACTCATTTATGATCTAACCATTACTTTGCAACCCTATTTGGTCTGGTTTATTGTAATGACAGTGAGGAAATTCTAGACATTCTTATCAAAATGCCACAACTCCAGAGCACTGTCCACTTGCTTACTTGAGGTAAAAATGAGACTGCAAATATTGAGCTATGTTACCCCAAGCTTCCATGTCAAAAATAGCTCCCACTACTTGGACAGAAAAATTGCAAAAATGCAAAACAATTTGAAATCTTGCATGTTCAGAAGTTATCTGACTCGACATCAAACAGCTGCCTACTTTAGCTTTTGTGTTCACCACCTAACACATAGCTCAGCAGGAGAGGCTCTGCAGGAGATTCCCCTCCTGTTCCAGCCCCCAAATTACTTGCAAAACTGACATCAGCTGAAATAAGCATCTATGAGAACATAAAGGACTGACATTTCCGATATCACCAAAGTGCTTCAGAAATAGAAGAAACTCCTGTAGTACTGCAGAGCACATTGCAAGGATGAAGTCAGCTTGGGTACAGCACTGATACCCCCTGTAACACAACAGCAGGGCTAGGGGCATCTCCACACCTGTCAAGGCGCAGACCAGTCCACAGTCAGCCACCTACACAGTCTCATGCAGAATACAGAGCAGTCAGTATGAAAACACATGACAGGTTTAGTCCATGAATTTTGCGAACATAAATCCTGACCCTGAAAACATCTACATGCAAGCTTAACATTAAGCCTAAGAACAGACCCTCTAATTCCAAAAGAAATACTTGGATGTTTAAAATTAAGCATATGCAAGCACAAACATCTATAGAATTAGGACCAAAAAAACACAAAAAGCACACTCCACAATATTATTAATTTTTATTGCTCCACAGAAACCTTGACCTATCAATTATATAACTTAATACTAATATTTAAAAGCATTTTCATCTCCAGAAGGCACTACAATTTCTAAAGGACAAACTTCACTGACCTAATAAAGCAATTAAGCAGCATGCAATTCAATGGTTTCACATTAAAAATGCTTCTGCAAACCAAATCAACAAAGAACTTTCAAATATCAGAGACAAGCCACTGCTGTATCAAACAGGCAATCAGCTTCCTCTGGTGGCTTTTACACCAGGGAGCATTTTAACACCAAATGAATGTTGTTTTCTTATTAGTTACAGCTCTTAAGGTCTAGCAGCTCTTTAAACAAGCAACATTTTGCTGATGCGAGGCAATAATTTGTATTAATTCAACATCTAGTACACATCATGTCTTTACACATTTTACTTTGATATTGTTGATATAACTTCTTCCCAGCTGTTTTCAAATATATTAACATTTTTTAGAAGTACAGAAAAACTAGATGAAAGAAGAGGGGGATATTTTGGTCTATTTTCAAGTATAGAGTTTTAACTAGCAGATAACAAACTTCTGCTGTTTTTTTAGCAATACAGGCCTATAAATATATACCAAGATTTAGGCTGCTCAGTAAGGGTAAAGGTTTACACAAAGAGAAACTTTCACTGAGGTGATTAGTGCTTCCATGAGAGCACAGCACAAACAAATGCTAAATGTTGCAATGTCAAAGTCACTATTTTTGGCCAGACAGGTTTTAGTAGGCTTACTTTTTAACCTGTCTCAGAACAGTACCTTCCCACCCAATCACTGCTTTACATTCCTCTTGCAAAGTTTTGTCCCTAAATTGTCGCATTTTCTTGTTCTTTTGGTAACAGAAAATTCGGGCACAGTGTTAGGAAAAGATACCATGTTTGCAAATCTCAGACCTGAGTCCAAGGCCCCGGGCTCTCTCTTGCTCAAGTCACTAAGCAAAGTTAAGGGTGAGTACAGTTAGAAATTCAGTATTGAAAACTCATTGCAAAATTACAAGCTTTTTAAAAATATCCGTAGATTTTAGAATTGCAACAGTACAAGCACTTTAAAACATAGTATTACAATCTTCTTTTTTATTAAAAAAAATCTACTTGGGCACAATACTGTTCTTTGCAGTCTGCTGACTCTGGAGTTAATAATCTTATATTGTACTATGTTCGGGAAAGAGGATTCCTTACTCAGTGATCTGATAATTAGGAAAAAAAAGAGTAATTATAAAGGACTCCTATTAAGTCTTACGGTTCTAGCAAATACACTGATAAAGCTTGTTTCCATTTGGAGGAAATTTATTTTAATAAAGTCGGGGCAGCATATGGTACTAACATGTTTATTTTCCAAGTGGTAGGGACACTAACCAAAACCATCTGATGTTTCTTCCTAAGCCTCCTTGATCTGCTGCTGGATTGCAGCTTAGAATAAAACATAATGAAGCCAGAAGAACTGGGTAGAGGAATAAAAACAATAAAATCTGTAATTTAAAGTATTTATTTAAGGAGAGTCCAGCTCGGACCAGTTTCTCTTTTGAGCCAAAGTCCAAAAGCATTTATGACTGGAAATTTATTTCCAGAGACCACCAAATGTAGTCCAAAGCTAATCCCTAACAGACATTTTTTACTCTGTACACAGACAAAAACCAAACCCCTAATATCATGTAATTAAAAGAGGAATTAAAGGAAGCTCAGAAGTACTTTAAAGATTTCTAGAGAAGCAAACAATCAGCACTACGCATTAGGAACACGGTAAGAAAAGTCACCAGGGACTATCAGATTCACCACTGCCAGAGCTCCAGGAACGGTTTTCTGAGTTAGTTGACCAAGTACCACGATTTCGTCAAGAGCAATAAAAATTTCAAAGTACGCCTTATTAAAAGTATGAAAGACAAAGTTTTCTAGCCACATTTTCAGTGCTAAGAGCTAACAAATGAGGGGGGAAAGCACGGAGTGTGTGTCAGAGCTCCGAGGGCTAGAGCGAGCGTTTGGAAACAGCTGCCAACCACACGGACTCCAGCGGCATTTCGCAGCCAGCCCCGAGTTCCTCTGGCGCAGCTGTAAAACACACAACCTGAAACCCGCTCCTGCAGCAGGGGTTCGCTCGCAGCTGTTCCTCTGCCTCCCCCGCACGCAGTAATCTGACTCCTTCCCAGGAAGGAGCTTCTTTAACGAAGCCACACGAGAGCAGCATAGGTGTATCGGGGGACCCAGAACCAGGCGCTTTCCGAGTGGGTCTCCAGCACCAGAGCTCCCAGTTCAGCCTCGCAGAGACGCGCTGTAGGGGCAATCGCCGCCGAGCTCAGCCCCGCCGCCGAGCCGGGGGCTCCAGGGCGGGGACCAAGCTCCCACCTCAGCCCCGCACGGCGGCTCCGGGGCCCGGCCCCTCTCCCATACTTGTTGCCCGCGCAGAGCGGCTCAGCCCAGCCCCGCCGCCCCCGCGGGGACCCCCGGTGCCGCTGAGGGAGGCTGAGCGGGGCTGAGCCTGCCCGGCGGGGCAGGGAAGTTACTCACCGCGCCAGCTCCACGCCGCGCTCTCCTCCTCAGCCGCGCCGGCTGCGCACGCCCCGCCTTCAGGGAAGCAAACTCCGGGCAGCAGCACTTGGGAACGTGTCTCGCCGGGCCGGGCCGGGCCAGTGCTCCCGCCTCCGTGCCCTGCCGCGGGCAGCGGCGCGGCCCAAGTGACAGCGG